>VXAZ01005024.1:0-57289 GCA_013399875.1 Gymnorhina tibicen | reverse complement strand
AGGGACTTTTGTCAAATCCATAATAAAATGCAACAATGACAGCGCCGGGAACAGCTGTTGGGGGGGCGGGACGGGACGGGGACGGGACCGAACAGCCCCCGGCTCCCGCCAGCACGTCGGTGTTTCCCGGTGCCCGGCCCGTCCGCCCCGCCGGGAGCGCTCGGCCGCGGCCCCGCCGCTCGCACCGGGCAGCGCTTCCCCCGCCCGGAGCCCCCTCCTGCCCCGAGCCCGGGCGTTATGCCCCCGTCAAGTGCTGCAAAGAGAGGCGGAGAAAAGCGGGATTTCGGCCTCTCCGTTCCCCATGAGCGAATTTCCCCGAGCATCCCCCGGCTCCGGCCCCGCAGCGACCTGGAGAAGTTCTTGGAGCGGCCGCCTGAATCTCCCCCAAAAAAGCCTTCAGGGAGACGGGAGCGGGAGAGGGGAGAGAAAGAAAGAGTAAAGGACATTAACAAACAAACAAAAAATGACCTTCGGAAATGCCTCCCGCCTTCCTGCGCTGCTCGCCCGGCTCCCGGCGAGTCCCCTCGCCCCGGCAGCTCCGCGCAACAGGGTCGGAGCTTCCTCGCGCTGGGGTAAATCCCCCGGCCGCCCCTTCCCCGCCGGCCCCCCCGGCCCCTTTGCCTTTGTTGTATTATTTTTACACCCGTGTGTTTCCCAGCTGGCCCGGCAAGCCTCAACCATCCGTTAAATATGTATTTAAAACGTTAAGAAGTGAAGCGTGGAAATGTGTTTCCCAACGGTTGCGGGGATGATCCGTAACAGGTCAATTAGGAAAATCTGTCCCCGCGACAGCCGGGCCCGCCGCCCGGCGTGTGTCCCGCTGCCGTCCGGCCCGGCCACCGGGGACGTGCCCGGGCTCCCGCCGGGCCGCGGGGCCGCTCGGTGCCCGCACCCGGGCAGGGGGGACACCCCGAGGATGGGGGAACTGGAGCTGAGCCCCGGGGGTGAGGAGCGGGACGGGGAGGGGAACTCCCGCATGTGCGAAGTTTGCATTTATTCCGTGCTGGGGAAGCGGCAGCAGGAGCCGGGCGCTGCCTTTCCCCGGTGGCTCTGAGCGCCGCGGTGCTGGAGCCGCAGGAACGAGCACAACGAATTAAACCCCGGCGCCTTGCCCGGCTCCCGGCAGGGCCCGGCCTGCGGAGGGGGAACGGGCCCCGACCAGGCCGGGAGGGGCGGGGGCGGTCGCCCCCAGGGCGGCGGTGTTGGCGTGAGAACGAGGAAAACACCGCATGGCTCGTCTCCTGTCTCCCAGGGCTCGGTAATTTTCCGTCTTAAAGGCTGGGACCTTTCCTTCTGAAGAGGTCGTACCCCTCAAACGGGTGGGGTCCCGTCCTCCCCGTCGGGTCTGCGGCAGCCGCGGCTCAGCCCCGGGGAGCGGCTGAGCTCCATCAGCCCGGGACGGGACGGGACGGGCCCCTGGAGCCTCCCGGGAGCCCGTCGGGGGCTGTGGAGGTGGGGCTGGAGCAGAGGCGGGGGTCACCTGCCGGAAGAGACAGCGGGGAAAGGCGGGGAAGCGCCTCCGGCCCTGCCCTGGGCAGCGGGGATGGACAGCGGGGATGGACAGCGGGGACGGACGGAGGGGAAGGACAGAGGGGATGGACGGAGGGGATGGACAGCGGGGATGGACAGAGGGTGGGGCGCGGGGGGGGCAGCCGAAGCTCGGGGCCGCTTCGTCCTGAGGCCGTTCTGGCATCACCCTGGGGGGCCCAGGAGGGAGAAATGGGCAGTGGACTGGCTCCTTTTCGTTTTCCTTTTCCTTTTTCTTTTCCTTTTCTTTTTCCTTCCTCTTCATTTTCCCCTCCACCTTCCCCTTCCTCTTTTCCTTCCCCTTCCTTTTCTCCTTTTCCCTTTCCCCTATCCTCCCCCCCCCTTTTTTCCTTTTCTTCTGTTTTCCGGTTTTTTCTTGTTTCTTTTTTCTCGTTTCCTTTTTTTTTTTCTCTCTCCCCTGCAGAGAGGAAACCCCTCTCCGACTCCAGAGCAGAACTCTCGGGATCTGAGTCCCTAAGGGAGCAATGTCCTTGGTGACCGCTGTCCATCCGTCTGGACACGAACTCTGTTCCTCCCGCAGCCCGCGGGGTTTGAGCGGGGCCGGGATTGGGATCGGGAGCGGGAGAGGGATCGGGAGCGGGACCGCCCGGTGCTGCTCTGCCGTCCTGTCGGGGGGTGCGAGGAAGAAGAGGGACGATCTCTGCCGCGAGATGACAAATTAAGTGTCGCACCTCCCCCTCCCTGGACTCGGGAAGGCTCCGCATCGCAACCGCCTCTCGCTGGCGCATCCCGGGAAGCGGCCCCGGAGGGTTCCCAGAGGAGCCCTTCACCCGAACTTGATTTTGACACTAAAATGTGGAGCAGAGCCCATTTTCTGGGCCATGAATATGTATTATTTTTTTTAATAGCGTCTGTAGACAACTAAGGCGTGAATGAAGGCAATCAGGGAACATGATGAAGTGATAACTTAATAAAAACCAGACTATCGCTTTCATGCTGGAAATCACTCGGAATGTCATTAGGTTATTGTCGGAGGAGTTTATTGCCCGTGTTCCCTCTGAGCCCGCGGCCCGAGGAACACGCACAGCCCCGCTGGAGCTGCCCGGTCCGGCTGGGAGGAATCCGAGGCATCCAAAGGACCGAGGGCCGGGGTGTGGCCGCAGCTCCCGCAGCTGAAAACAGTTCCAGCGCTGCCTCGGAGAGCCGGAGCTGTCTGCCGCCCATCTGTGCGCAGCGCTGGGGGCTCCGGGCTGGGCTTCGCAGCTCCAGAGCCTCTGAAACTTCCCAGTTCAGAGCGGGATCCTCAGGGATCCACTGGGGTCACCACTGCCCGACCCCAAACCCCTCTGGAGCACAAAGCTCAGCACCTGACAGCGAGGCCGTGAGCTCAGGGAGCTCTTTGCCCACTGCTCAAAGGTGTGAGGGGAGACCCACGGAGAGAACAACTTCCGCATTCAGGTTTGGCCTTTTTTTCCTCGTTTTCTTCCTTTTTTCTTCGCATTAATTTCCTTCTGGTTGTATCTCAATCAGGTACAGATGTATTTTGCTGTTCGGACTTCCAGGTGAAGCCCAGCCCGCGGGTCTTGGTGCAGCTCCACCTGCCCAATTAACACATTGGATACCTGGGATCTCCAAGAAGGAAACTCGAGTTCATCGAGCGGGGCAGTCGCTGTTATTCCCTCAGGGCTCTCCTGTTTTCCAGCGCTGCGTTTGTCGTCGTTAACACTTGTTCCGTGGAAGTGGCGGAGACACTCGCTCTCTGCCAAAAACTCAGCATGTCTTCCCATTCAGCCAGAGACTGGAAACGCTTCTCATCTTCACAGGAGTCACCCAGAGGGAAGTCTCAGAAATACCAGAGCTGATGTTTGTGATATTTGCAGGATTAAAAACATGCAGGAAATTGGCCATCTCCTCATCCATCAGGAAAAACCCTCTTTATTTATAAACTTCTGACACTCAAGAGCCCGCTGTCATCGAGAACACAGTAATTAAATTGCTGTTTAAAACCCAGGCCAGATTCTGGATCTCGTGTCTGTCAGGAACTGGTCTGACACCCCTGGGATTAACGGGAATGATTTGGGATTGCTCAGCCTGCAGAGAAGGCTCTGGGGTGACCTCACTGTGGCCTTTCAGTGCCTGAAACAGTGACAAGAAACACGGAGAGAGAGAATTTCCAAGGACTGGAGGGACAAGACACAGGGAATGGCTTCCCTCTGTCAGAGGGCAGGGATAGATTGGGAAGGAATTGTTCCCTGGGAGGGTGGGGAGGCCCTGGCACAGGGTGCCCCCTGGCAGTGGGAAGCCATTCCCTGGGTCCTGTCCCTTTATCCCTCCCATTCCAAGTCCCTCTCCAGCTCTCCTGGAGCCCCTTTAGGCCCTGGAAGTGGCTCTGAGCTCTCCCTGGAGCCTTCCCTTCTCCAGGTGAGCACCCCCAGCTCTCCCAGCCTGGCTCCAGAGCAGAGGGGCTCCAGCCCTCGGGGCATCCACAGCATCCTCTGGACCCATTCCATGTCTTTCTTGCCATGTAATGCAGCAGGAATTTTTAGTTCTCATTTAAGTTTCCTGACCAACATTTTCAGAACTCTTTGTCACACTTTGCCACTCGTCTGGGTCACTTTTACACTCCCCTTCTCTTTTCCACTTCCCGTGTCTTGAGTTTGGCTGGGAGCTCCTTATAAATGAGCCAGCCCTGGCAAAGCTTTAGTGCTGAGAGAGCCCAAAACCGTGGATGTGTTTTGCTTCCCACACAAACACTCACTGGAAATCAGTTTCCCCTCAGGTTATCCCTTCATCCTTCCCTTACCCTGTGCTCATAAGGAAAACTCCTTAAAATTCCTGATGCCAGCAGGTGAATGCACCTGTCTGACTGAGCCCCAAGGATTTTGTTGCTGTGGAAATGATCCCTCATCCAGAGGCGTTGGTGCCTTCAGAGCGGGTTTGGTGTGGAGGCAACAACGGTTGGGCTCGTGTGGAAACACTCCCTGGCCATGGGCTTTTCGCTGCCAGTGTCGTGGGAGGTCCTTGGAATGGACAAGNAGCAGAGCTCGGAGCTGTCCCTGCGCTGCCCCTCGGGAGGGGCTGCAGCCCCGGGGAGCTCTGACCTCAGGCTCCTCCAGGCTGAACTGACCAAGAGACCTCGTGTGGCCCCTCCAGACCCTTCCCCATCCTCGTGTCCCTCCTTTGGACACTCTCTTGGATCTCTCTACCATTGAGACACCCAGAACAGTCCCCAGCACTGGAGGTGAGGCCACCCCAGCCCAGAGCAGGACAATCCCTCCCACGAGGTTCTCACTTGGTTTGTTCTTTAATATGAAAAAAAATCCACCACAAAAGACTGGAAAGCAAAGTCTTTATTAGAAATTTGGTGAGATTTCTCAGCGTGCTGAGAGTTTTGGGGGGCTGGAGCCTTCCTGGGCCTGGCATTCATGGGGGAACAGCTGAACGAGGCGTTGGGAGTGAACAAATCAAAGCCCCACGCCAGGAGGACACCAGTCCTCGTCGCCCGTGATGTCAAAGGTTGCGGCAGTGTCCCCCCCGCCCTCGGGGTGGCTTTGTTCGGCACAGTGGCCCCAGCAGATGGCCCAAAACCCGCACCCCGGCCAGCAAAGAGGGACCACATGTGACGAACCATGGATGTCTCATTAGCACACGGGGCGGGGGGGGCGGGGGGGAAGCAAGGATGAGAAAAAAAGATAAAAAGAATACACAAAGACATTTACATATTTACATTGTTTCTCCCTCATTTCCAATTCTCCTTTCGCTGGAGTGGCAGTGGGCTCGCTTTTCTCCTTCTGTTTGTGTGTTTACTTGTGCTAAATAGATTATGATAATCAGGCACATAAATGCATGCAACTGTTATTATGGCATTTTAATCACAGAGGTTTTCACTGGAAGCCTTCATTAGAATTCTCATAATCTCACTTGTTAGTGTAACAAACAGTAATAAATGCCAAGGAACTGGGATTAAGTCAGAGACATTCAGACATTAAAGGAGGAATATGGAAATGTTGTCAAATCTCCGCATTATTTATTGAAATGTCACATAAACAGTTCAGGTCTTTCAATCTCTCTCTCATTAGAAGGAGAGGGTGTGCGGCCACCTGAAGACAGCAATTATATTTTTGGGGAGTGTGGAACCATATGTCTCTCCTCGACTCTTCCCAACTTTCCTGGGCTGCCCAGGCTGCTTTTAAGCCATCGGTTCCTATTTGTCAGCTCCATCCCGGAGATTTTCGGGAGAGGGGGAGGTTGCTCATGGATGGCTGGGTGTGCCATGGGAAGATGCCCAAAGAGGCTGTGGCTGCCCCAGCCCTGGGAGTGTCCAAGGCCGGCTTGGAGCAGCCTGGCACAGTGGAAGTTGTCCCTGCCCATGGCAGGGGGGGCACTGGATGGGCTTTAAGGTCCCTCCCAGCCCTTCTGGGGTTCTGTGATTCCAGAGGAGGCTCTCTGGCTTTTATGTGGCTCTCCCGGATCTTTGCAGAGTGGTGCCCCCTGCACCCCCTCGTCCTGGGGGTCCCAGCTCCTCTGGCTAAGCCCAAACTGTCCCGACACCTCCTTCCAGCCCCTCGGCAGGAGGAGGGGATCCTGCAGCCGTGTGGGACCTTCCCGCAGCGCTGGTCCCGTGCCGTGCCTCGGGCGTGAGGAGGAGGAGCGGGATGGGGCTTTGCCACCGCTTTTTCAGGCCATGAACCCGCGGCGCATCCCCTGCAGCGCTGCGGGAATGTGGGATAATTCCCATTCCCGGGAGCGGCACACAGGGCCGGGCTGGGCTCTCCGGGCCGGGCTGGGCTCTCCGGGCCGGGCTGGGCTCCCCGAGCGGGGCTGGGCTCTCCGGGCCGGGCTGGGCTCCCCGAGCGGGGCTGGGCTCCTCGGGCCGGGCTGGGCTCCTCGGGCCGGGATGCTGCGAAGGCGGAGCGGAGGCACCGGAGCCGCTCTCCCCGTGCGGCTCAGCCAAAGCCGGCCCAGCCCGCGCAGACCGGGCCCAGCCCACTCATGAATGCTCATGAATATTCACCGAGCCCTCCCTACCCTCCCGCCCCTCCCCGGGCCGTGGGGAGGGGGCTCCGGGCCGGCCCCCGCCCCGGCACCCCTGGCAAGCGCTGGAGCAGCGGAGTTTCCGCAGAGGTTTGGGTCCCTCCTCCTTCTCCTTTTGTATTTTTCCCTGTTAGGAACCAGAAGGAAAACTGGATATAAAAGAGCCACGCTCAGCTGGGGTTTCCTATTTCCCACGTTCGGCTTGGGGTGGGATGGCCTTGGGGCCCTCCCAGGTGTGGGACAGGGGCCGGAACAGGTGAATTTTGTTCTTTTTCTGCCTTCAGCCACACGGTGGGAATGAGTTTTGCAGGAAGAGGTAAAATCATCCTGTGGCAAATCTTGTTGCTCCGATGGAGGGAGAACCTCCAGGGGTTTAATCAAACCTGTCCCAGAAGGGAAGTTTGATTTCCCTTTCCAGAGAAAATCCCGATTTAGAGGAGGCATCAGACTGTGCTTTATCAAATAAAATCCCAAATCAGCTCCCCGGGCAAGCAGGAGCTGCCCTTCGTGTGTCTGGGGAAGGCAAATCTGTGTGGGACAAGGAAAGAGCAAAAAAGAGGCATTCTCCAGAATGAAAAGCTGTGGAAATGCTGCATCCACCGGGATTCCCGGTCTGGATTCCAGCACAGGAGGCAGATGAGGGCTGTTTGGAGCCTTTGGATCTGCAGTTCTGTGGTCTCTGCCTCCCTCCCCTCCTCAAACACAAAGCATCCAAAGGGATTTATGTTCCCAGGAGCTGCTCTCGAACCACTTCATTCCAAACCTCCCCCCCTTCAGCTGGGGGCAAAATTCCTGCGGGCTCAGGAGTTTTTTGGGATTTTTTCCAGGCCGTCCCTCTCACCCCACGCGATGCTGAGGATCCGCTGGTGCCATCAGCCTCTCGTTCTGTGCCACACCTCCGTGCCAGCGCGGGGTTTCTGTGCTGGAGTGGCCCCCCCTTCCCGCCGAGTTTCCCAAAGGATCCTCCCGAGGCTGGGGAGCTGCAGAAGGATGTTCTCTCTTGGCAGGGGGTTTCACGTGCTCACTGTAAGGAAAAAAACCGAGGAGAGATTCCTCCCTTTCGGTAACGCTCTGGCCGAGTTTTGATCTTTTTATAACATGCTGGATTTATTACTTTGGCTTCTTCGTGTTGTTTCTCCCTCCAAGGGTCGGGCGGGAGCCGCTGTCCCGGCCGGAGCACCCGTGACCCATTCCCACGTGTGCCCGGGCTCCAGGGGCCGGGGCTTGAAGCACATCTGGCTTTGGAACCGCTGGAAGAAGATGAAAATAGAAATGCCTGGAATAACGAGGCTTGTTTTAAGTCCCACATGGAGCCTCCCCCTGGCCCTGGATGTGAGTAAAGGTCCTGGTGCTGCCCCTCAGCTGAAAATCCTCCAAAGCCACCTCAGAGGCCTCCTCCAGAGGAGGTGGAAGGGTTTCCTTGCCAAAACCTCAGCGTGGCCAAAGCTCTGCCCTTTGCGGCCACCTCGGTGCCGGGTGCCTGGCACAGAAGTGGGAGCTGAGAGCAGGGAAACCAGGAAGGCTCAGGAATGATGCAAAGGAGAGACTCAGGCAGAGGGACTTGGGAGGGAAAAGTCTGGGAAGGAATCGGAATCATCAGAGAATCCCAGACTGGTTTGGGTTGGAGGGAGGTTAAAGCCCATCCCATCCCATCCCTCCATGACAGGGACACCTCCCATTGTCCCAGGCTGCTCCAAGCCCCAGTGTCCAGCCTGGCCTTGGGCACTGCCAGGGATCCAGGGGCAGCCACAGCTGCTCTGGGCACCCTGTGCCAGGGTCAAGAAATGCAAGTTCCTGGGAGAGGGAAGGGGAAGGAGCAGTGGGTGAGGTGTTTCCTGGGGATGGGGAGAGCAGGGATGCAGCACCGGGATCGAGACCTCCCAGGGCGAGGAGGAGGCGTGAGGGTGTGGGGGAGAAAGAAGGGCTGGGGTAGGAGAAAGACTGTTAAGAATTGCTTGGGTTTTCCTGGGAAATCCCAAAGAAGGAGAAAAGCTGTTGCCTAAAAAGGGAGCAAATTCACAAACCCCACGTAAGCTGTTCTGCAGGCCTTGGAAAAATGCCTCTATTCAGAGCGTGGATTTCAGCCTCGCTCAGCTCTTTGCAACACAAAAAAAAATTAACCTGACCAAGGCCTCTGTGGATTTTGATCTGTGCCTGCAGGTGTTGACCTGGACCCGTAGATTTGAACCCAAAAAAATCTCGTTTCCTCAAAAAATGCAAAAAAAGTGTGCCAATGTCACTTTGAGGTCTCCAGAAAAATCTCATTTTCTCGAAAGACGCAATGTGTGGCAACGTCACCTTGAGCTCCACCAGCCCAGCATGGGTTTTGCTGGTTGTCCCAGTGGTTTCCAGCTGTCCTTCCTCCCATCCCAACTCTGAGCAAACCCAGCCTCTGTCTGACGCCGTGCCAGGCGTGGGACACGTCCCGGTGATGGGATCTGTGTCCAAGGGGACAGGTGCCTCTGCCTGTCTCTCTTTGGCTTAGCTAGCTCAGTTTGGCTCTGTTTGGCTCATTTTTGCTCAGTTTGGCTCAGTTTGTCTCTGTTTGGCTTGCTTTGGCTCTGTTTGGCTCAGTTTGGCCCAATTTGGCTGAGTTTGGCTCAGTTTGTCTCACTTTGGCTGGGTTTGGCTGGGTTTGGCTCGGTGTGGCTCCATTTGGCTCCGTTTGGCTCCGTTTGGCTCCATTTGGCTCAGTTTGTCTCGGTTTGGCTCAATTTGTCTTGCTTTGGCTCAGTTTGGCTCATTTTGTCTCGGTTTGGCCCAGTTTGGCTCGGTTTGTCTTGCTTTGGCTCGGTTTGTCTCGCTCTGGCTCGGTTTGGCTCAGTTTGTCTCGGTTTGGCTCGGTTTGGCCGAGTTTGGCTCAGTTTGGCTCATTTTGTCTCGGTTTGGCTCTGTTTGGCCCAGCTCTCGTGTCAGTGCCCGGCCAGTGGCCCTGGCACAGCGGCTCCGTGTCCCCGTGCCACCCCAGGCGTCCCCCCCCGCCCCGGTGCCACCGGGCCGGGCCACCCGCAGCACCCGGCACCGGCGGGGCTGAGCCGGAGCTCGGAACCTCTGGCGTGTGCATTTCAGAATTTCCCCTCTTCCTTCCCGGGGGCTTTCGTGCCGCCCCGTGGGTCCCCGGAGCGTCCCGAGGCCGGGTTCTCCCCGCGGAAAGGCCCCGCTCGGGCTGCGGCTCCCGGCCCGTGCCTCGTTCCCCGCGGAGCCGGTGCGAGGAGCCGGGGAAGGGCCGGGTTTTGCCGGAATGAAGGGATTTCTTCCTTCAGCCCGGGGCCGGCCCGGCTGCTTTCCCTGCTGGAGAGCTCTTGCCTTTCCCTGGCCAGGAGGCCTCTTTTTCCTGCCTCTGCTCCCGGTTTTCTTGGGCTTCCTGGGTGGTGCTGAAGTTGTGATGTCTTGAATACCAATAGTGAAGCTGAACATATGTGAACCTTTCCTAATCCTGCTAATCTTCCTTCAAAAACCTTTCTGAAAGTGCAGGCAACATCCAGATTTTAAAAAGGGGGGAAAAAAGGGAGAGAAAAAAAAGAAAAAAAAAAGGGGAAAAAAAAAAGCTCCTGAGCATTTTAATGACAAATAATCTTAGTGAAGGGGGAGGGGGGCTCTGCCTCAGCTGGAGATGGAGCTTATGAACTACAGCAGGTAGAAATAACTGCTGTATTACCTCATGTAATCTCCGCTATTCAGGGTCAGATTAGGCCTGAATGCGAGCCCAAAGAGACTTCTCTTGTCAAGCGGGGACTTTGTCCCCAGCACGGCTATTAGGCGCTAATTAGTTGTGACACAGAATTACCCGCAGCACAATGGCCACCGCAGCCTTACAAGTCCTTTGAAACTGCTCGGAGGAGCTCAATAGATGCTACTTTCAATTTTCAAATTCTGCTCGGAGGTGGGAATTATTTCCTGCGCTCCCTCGCCGCTTCCCCCCCGGCTGCCGTGGTCAGGCAGGGAGCTGGGACCGGTGGGAATTCGGGAGTTCCCGGTCCGGGACCCGGCGGCTCCCGCAGCTTTTGGCAGGAGGGATGAGATAACAGCTCCTCCTTTGATCTCATTAGCCGCGATGACTCCGGCTCGTGTCCACACGCCGGATGCTGGGAGACTTCCCAGGGCTTTGGAGGGGAAAATGAGACCTAATGGAATCAGTCACCGGAGAGGTGGGACAGGCTGGGCTCGCCCGTCCCTCGGGGACTCGGGAAAAGCCGTGTCCCTGTGCCAGCAGGCGCTTCCCGGTGTTCCCGGGGGTCCCGGCCCTGGGACGGCCTCCGGGATACTCGGGATGGAGACCTGAGCCAGGCTCGGTAACAGAGACTGCAGCCAGATGTGAACCTGGAACTCCTTGGAGCTGGAAAAGGAATACGGAGAGCTCAGCCCCCACCGAGGGATGAAGGATCGTGCTCCGAGCCCTCAACCTCATCAGCAGCCCCGATTGCTCGCTGTTCTTTCAGCAATCCCTGACAAATGGTTCATTCCCAGCTCCAGCCGGTCCCGTGAGGCATCCTGCAGGCTGGATCCCAAGGCAAAAGCAAAGCTCCTTCCTACCTTGCCAGTCCCGGCACGGCTGCTTGCCTCAGTTGGGAACTGAGGGAGAGGGAAGCCCATCCCTGGGGTTTGGGTGCGCTGGGTGGTACCTGAGGGAGCTGGAGCAGCTCCTGGAGCTCCTGGAGCCGTCTGGCCATGCCTGTGTGCTCCCTGCTCCAGCGGGAAGCAACTCAAGCCAACACCTCGAGGGCTGTGCCCAGTTCTGGGCCCTGCAGGAGAGACCTGGAGGGGCTGGAGCATGTCCAGGGCAGGGAACGGAGCTGGGAAGGGGCTGGAGCCCCAGGAGCGGCTGAGGGAGCTGGGAAAGGGGCTCAGGCTGGAGCAAAGGAGGCTCAGGGGGGCCCTTGTGGCTCTGCACAAGTCCCTGACAGGAGGGGGCAGCCGGGGGGGTCGGGCTCTGCTCCCAGGGAACAGGGACAGGAGGAGAGGGATGGGCTCACACTGAGAGAGGGGAGGCTCGGGTTGGGTACTGGAAGGAATTGTTCCCTGGGAGGGTGGGCAGGCCCTGGCACAGGGTGCCCAGAGCAGCTGTGGCTGCCCCTGGATCCCTGGCAGTGCCCAAGGCCAGGCTGGACACTGGGGCTTGGAGCAGCCTGGGACAGTGGGAGGTGTCCCTGCCCACGGGATGAGCTTTAAGGTCCCTCCCAGCCCAACCCTTTCTGGGATTCTGGGGTTCCAACACCCACTTTTGTGCTGCCTCCAGGTCCTGGATATGATCCCCCCAAACGACAAGGACCCGAATCCTGCCCAGCCTGTGAACGCCCAGGGATCACAACCAGGGGCTCTGCTCTCGAAGATGAGGAAATATTTTCCTTTTGAGTCCAGCACTGGTCCCTCTTCCCTGCCCCAAGCCCAGTGCTCCTGATTAAAGGGGGATCCCAGCACCTTCCCAGCAGGAAAGGAGAGCTCTCACCTGGGGACCTGTTCGTTTGCACCCTGGGATGTCTTTTACAGGCCCTCGGAGCTCGTTGCAACAGGGACAAAAATTAGACCAGGCAGACAAATGAAAAACAAAACTCCGGGTTTTATTACCCTTCCCCATGCTGAAAAGCACCTCCTTCCCAAAGTATTCCTGTGGATTTCAAAGCCAAAGGAAATCTCTTGAAAGGGAGAGGAACAAACCCAGCAATCTGCTTGGGTACTCAGAGCTGTAATTTGTTAATTTTCCCCCAGTAAATGAGTTAAAGTCGGCACCTTTGATGTGAGCACGTGATAATGGAAGATGGGCTTTTTTCCTCAGGTATCATTTTCACACAATATCCGAACTGCAGTGTTAATGAGGAGAAAAATTTTAGTGTTTCTGGAAAGACAGAAAACGTGTTGAAAATTATTTCTATTGTATTACATTATATTATATTACATTATATTACATTACATTACATTATATTAATTATTTTAATGATATAGATTATATTATATCTGTTATATTATATATAAAAATTATAATCCCTGTTCCCGTTTTCAGCAGTTGGAGCCCAGCTGAGCAGGAATTTGCCCTCAGCCCCAGAGAGGGGATCAGGCCCCCTCTGCTCTGCCAACAAACTGTTCCCATTGAAACACGAGCCCAAATTCAGGCCCGGATCAGGGGCTGGCCCAGGCGAACACCCAGCCCCCGGCCCTGACACGGCTGTGCCCGAGGGGCTGAGCCTGGCCCGGGGCCAGCCTCTGTCCTGGGCTTCCCACACGGACTCCAAACCTCTGGGCTCCCAAAGTCACTCCCATCCCTGCTCCCGGGCGCCGCTGGCTCGCTCCAGCTCCGAGGTTAGAGCAGTTTATTTATCACCTCTGCCGTTCCTCACCCTTCGGGCAGGGCTCTTCTGCCTCCCCGGGAGCTGCAGAGCAAACCCGGAGCGAGTTTCTCGTGCTTTACACCGAGGTGCAGGGGCAGCGCGGCTCTCCCGGCTCTCCTTGGCCGCGGAGGGCTGCACACCCCACAGGGCACCGGGGCTCTGCTACCGAGACACTGAAGCACTGGGGGTGAGGGGCAGCATGGACCCCCCGGCCCCAGCCCCTCTGGGGGGGCACAAACCTCGTGCTGGGTGTGGAGGTCGAGTGTCCTCCGTCCCAAGCGGGCACTTGGGTCCGCAGCCCTGTCCCAGCCCCTCTCCCGGCGACTGGGGCTGTCTCAGCCCCCAGCAGCAGGTACTAAATATGTCCAGGACTGCAGCAAGAATTCGTGGATCCACCCTCAAAGGTTTGGTTGATTTATTTTTGCTATAAATCTGTTTCTTTGGAGTGATCCAAAATTGATTTCAGGCTCGTTCCTGCTTTCCCCCATTTGGTTGTAATTTGGGATGTCAAGGAAATTGCGTTGAAAGCAGAAGACGAGCGGCTCTGAAAAGGGATTATCTGTCCCATCTGGGCAGAAGATGCTGCAGCGGGGGAGAAGGGAGAGGAGAATGTTGGGCTTGACGTGGTTGCACGTGTGCAGAGCCGGGCAGGAGGGGCTTCCAAGGGAAAGGGAAATCAAAGGAGAACCCTGAGCTCCACGGAACCACCCCGTGGCAAGTCAGCAGCTTTGGCAGGACCATCCCTTGGGTCGGGAGGGAAAACCAGGCAGAGGGAAGCTTCAGGACCTGCTGTGCTCTATTTTAGTATCAAACAAGGCCTTTCCTGAGGACGCGGGCACAGCTGATCTCAGATCCCAACCCCAGCCATGATGGGATTCTGCGGTTTCTGAAGCTTGGAACAAACTCCCGATGTCATTTTTTGCAGCTCAGGTGCAGAGTGACAGACGCTTCAGCCTGGCTCGTGTCCCCTGTGGATTTTGCACACTTTGTTGAGATGGGGCAGCTTTGCCACCCGAGTCTGTCACGTCTGGGAGATCCCCTGCCTCCTGCAGGGCCTCCTAAAACGTGTGCATTTACTGCAGGCTGGACACAAAAAGAGGAAAACTCAAGGAAATGATAATATTTGCTTACAGCAGCTTGAGGAGCAAATTGTGAGGGTCAGGTGGGGCTCACCTGGCTGCTCCCATGTCCAGCAGCTCCAGGTCCTGCGCAGACAGGACAGGACAGGACAGGACAGGGGACAGCTGTGGGACAGCTGTGGGACAATGCACTGCTGATGCCCATAGCGGGGTGACACGTGTGGAGTTGTGACCTAAGGGGTTTCACACTCCCTGCCCCCCACACCTCCTCACCCCAGGGCAGCGTCTCAGCACTGAGTCCCATCAATCTCTCCTGGGCCTGAAGGCCTCGCTCTGCTGCCCTCCAGCCCCTCGTGTTTGGTGCCAGACGTTTGGGGACAGATGTGGCGAGGTGCAAAAAGGGCTGAAGGATTCCCGGTTTCCAGGCATTCCCATTCCCTGGTACCCAGGGATGCCGCTCTAGGCACAGGCACCCTGACCCCACCTCTGGGCACGGCTCCACCTCTGCAGTGCTGGAATTCCCTGCTGGAGGCCAGTGGGAAGAAAAGAGGAGGGAAGGACTGGCAGCCTTGGCCTCCCCCGGGGGGATGAGACCCAAAGCTGGCAGTGCTGTCCCCTGCACACCCATCACAGCTCCTGTGCTCCCGGGCTGGCAACGGCTCCCTGGAGAAGCAGCTCTGATGGACACACACAGAGCCCGAGCTGGAATGGCCCAGCCCCATCTGTCCCGATGGCACGGTGCCCACTCCACCTCGGGGACGCTGGGGACAGGGCACAAACCCCGAGTGACCGCGGGGCACCGCGAGCAGCCGGAGCAATCAGCTCGGCTCCGGCTGCCCCTCAGGACCACGAGGCTCCAGCCCTCGCTGTCACAGCCTTGGCAGCTTTTCCCAGCCTTGGAAGGCTTCCAGGCCAGGCTGGACAGGCTTGGAGCAGCCTGGGACAGTGGGAGGTGTCCCTGCCCGTGGCAGGGGCGGCACTGGATGGGCTTTAATGTCCCTCGAACCCAAACCAGTCTGGCGGCATTGCTGGTACTGCCATCACCAATTCCTCAGCTTCCCTTTCCCAAGCTCGCCAGCCTCAAAGGAAGAAGCTGGAGCAGGAATCCAAGCAGATAAACGTGTTCTTCAAAGTCCCCTGCAGCAGTGGCTCTTCCCTGGGGAACCTCAGCTTCATTCCCACTTTGCTGGGGAAATCTGGGACCCTCTGGGAGTGTGTTTATTCCTGAGCAGGAACCCAAACCCTCGGCCACCAGTTTGGCAAAGAGCTCATCTTGAAGGAGGGGTTTTCAAGGCTGCAGAGCCGAAGGAGGGATGGTCTTCCCAAAAAGTTGGTCTGGCTTGGGCGACCCAAGTAAAGATCAAGCAAAACCTCCCAGAAGCTTCGTTGAAGTGTTGGAGCCTCTAGAAGTGAATGGAAAATAAACAGAAAGTAAATGGAAAATAAATCTGAGCAATGATGCAAAATAAAAAGTGCTGGGCTGGTGGGAGGGGATGTCCCTGCCTTACCCTTGTATTTGTCCTGGGAATTTTGGGAATACTGGGAATGCTGTGTATTTACCAAGAGGGATTTGTGCCAAGGATGCTCAGCTGTAAATCCAGGTGCTGCTGTGCCTCCACAAGGAGAATTTTCGCTTTGTTTTCTTGTTTTGTTTCATTTTGTTTAGTCCTTGGAGAGCAGAAGTGGCCTGGCTGTGTCTTCTCAGGAAAGGCTGAATTTCTTACTCATCTTTTTAACTGTCCCTGCATAGCAAAACACGATTTTTAATTCTTTTTTTTTTTTTTTAGAAAAAGCCACTTATAGAAGCTTTTAGTATTTAATACACCACGGATCTGTTGTTTTTTGCTGTTGTCTCAGCACATGAATGCATCTGGCTGGACTCTCGTGCCAGTGCACGGAAATTACAACTGGCCCAGCTTTTTACAGGAAATGATAATTTTTTTTTTGCAAGTGATAACAGGGCTGGACGAAAAAGCGAGGCTAAATTTCTGCCCCAAATTCTCCCCCTCAAGCCTGACCGTGCCGTTCCCAACGGGAGGAAAGCCTCCTTTAATTTATTGGAGGGGTGCTCTTTCAGCTCGTGTTTTAGTGGGAATTTACAATGCCCGATGCCCTCATATTCACCTTTCCCTCTTCTCAAGTAGGTGAACACAATGGAATTGTCTCGGCCGCGGAAAAAGGGATGCTTTTCCCGAGCAAGCCCCATTAATTGGGAAGCAGCAGACAACTGACAGGAGAGCGCGGGGTGTGATTATCAGCGCCGGGTGAGAGCCATTAACAAATGGAGAGTGTCATCTTCAGAGCACAAATATTTTCCCTGCCCATAATACCCTCTCGAGGGGACCTGAAGTGGGGCCGCATTGTCCCGCCTGCTCCCAACCCCACCGCCCATCATTTTTTTTGCCACTGATGGGTTTGGGAGCGAGAGATGCCGGCACTTACGGGCCATTGTGCTTCTTCCCCCGGACAAAGCGTTCCCGGCCCTTCCCTTCAGCCCCCGGAGCCGCGCGGACACCCGAAAGCTGTGGAATTATATCCCAGGCGTCCCCCAGGAGCGCTTTAAAGCTTTTCCCGAGACGATGCGGTTTGGGTTTAATTCCCTCCCTGCCCGCTCTCCCCTTCTTTTTGTCCGGCCCGGCGGAACAGAGGATGGGTTTGTCGGCCTGAATCGCGGGGATTGTTTCACATCATCGGCCCATTCAGCCTCTCCCCTCCCCTGTTGTAAAACACCAGCCCCGGCCCGGGGAACAGTGGGGGCTTTGTGCGGCCGCACGATACCACCCAGATTTTACCTCGGCCCTCGCCGATCCCGGGTTTTGTTCCCCCTCAAAAGAAAGCATTTGCTCGGGGGAGGGGAGGGGGTGTTCCTATTGCTTCCACTAACACGGAGGTTAAAGGAAAGATTGATGGGAGAAAGTTCACCTAGAAAACCAGGATAAATTTCTGGCTGGCCAAGGCCAGTTGTTTCATTGTCCGAGGGCCATGTTTTTTGTTAATTATCTCTCACTCTCGCCTTTTATCCAGGAAACCGGCAGCAAAGCGCGGAGAAAGGAACAGGATATAGAGGTCAGCGGGTCCCGTTCGGCCACCTAGGTATTCCATTGGGGATGTGGAGGGGACCGAGGACCGGGACCGGCTCCTCGGGCGGGGGGAAGTGGGGACCATCGAGTTCTAACCGGGGGTAGCCCCGGGATTCGCAGCCCAAAGTCCCTCTCCTGTCTGCCGGCTAAAAAGGAAAGGAAAAAAAACACGGAAAAAAGGGGGAAAATAGGAAAAAATAAAAAGCAGCGCTGGAAAGGGACTTTTTCTTTCTTTCTTTCTTCTTAAAGGGAGGAAAGTTGCTTCAAACAAGCTCATGTTGTCAAGGAAATAAACCTTAGTGAGGGGAGGCATTAAACACACAGCTGCTGGACTTGGCCGGCCCCGAGCCACTGGTGGCAATGACAATGATTCTTGGTGGCAGCAAACCAGATCGAAACATAAATAGGGCTGCATGAAAGGAGAGGAAATGGAACAAAACAGTTCCTCGGGTACCACTGGCAGAGGAATAACATCAATTTCGATTAAAAAGCAAAAGAATTCTCCTGTTTCCACACATTAGTAAAGGCATGCAAATTCATAACTGGCCAACAATGTACCTTTGAGATGCAGCTGCGCCCCACAAACGGGGCCTTTCTCCCCGCAGAGAAGCGGGGCTGTCTTAAGCAGAAAGAAAACAACCATTGAAAAAAGCCACCGGGGTCCCCAGCAGCGGGAGGGGAGCTGGGCAGAGGTGGGAGAAACGTGTTGGCTTCGGCAGACGCGGGAGAGCAGAGTCTGCCACGGAACGGGGCCTCCAGGTCTGGGGGTTCCCAAAGGGCAGGGCGGCTTTGGGCAGCTGGACACAGCCGGAGATGTCCGTGGCCCAGGGGCCGGGGTGGCTCTGGGTGGGCACACAAAGCCTCGGGTGCTGTCCCAGCCTCTCCAGGAGGGAGGGCTGCTCCTCTCTCCCGTGTTTCAGGGGGTTGGGATGTGCCCAAGCCGTCCTTCCCTGCTGGTGCTTCTGGAGACATCTCAGCCGCGTCCCACCTGGACCAGCATCACCTCTGACTTACTGGAGAAACCCGTGGAAATAAACTGCTTTGCACCCAAAATACCCGTCTGATACGGAGTCAGCAGAAATGGACCCGACTTACCAGGCTTTTTGCCCTAAATTCTTTATCCTGGATGCAGTGGGACTCCTGTCAGCCAACTTCCCAAAGAGCAGCACCGATCCCCTGCTCCTCCAAAACATCCTGGGAGCAGCAGGAGGGAGCTCAGCCCCACGTTCCCACAAAGGCAAAGCCCTTTCTGGCTGCAGGAGCTCCCAAGGAAGTGGGGTTGGGGCTCCTTCTCGGTGTGTGGGGATGACCCCTTCTGTCATTTACAGGTTTGGGAGGCATTCCCACTGCTCAAATTCCATCCCGGCTGTGCCAGCTCAGGGAACACAGAGAATATCAGAGTTTTAACGCTCCCCACTGCAGCCCCTTTGAAAAGTCTCGAGTTAAACCCACAGGGACTCAGTGAGGGGAAGGTCCCAGGATTTGGCTCATTTTCTGTAAATCAGCTTTTCCTTCTGGAGCTGCCTTATGCCCGCTGCAAACCCATCAGCAGAAACGCTCCCTCTCGGGTTTATCTTCTTCATTTGATAGAAATCATTTGTGAGGGGACAAGGCCAGTGCCACGGAACAGAGTGGCATTGACACGCCCCGAACAATGCAATAATTATTGCCCGATGATAAAATCAATGGTTGTCTGTTGGTGAGTCACTGCTTTTAAGCCCCTAAACTGATTGAGAGCTCTTGCCTTGTCCTACTGTCCACCACGGTGACAGTTGGGTCACCGCCTGGGCCCGTGAGCCCTGGCAGCATCTGACAACTCTTCATTAATTGGCAGTTTTGTTGTCCTTGCACGAGCTGGAGGAGGGACTGTGGCAGCATTGTCTGGGCCGGGCAGATGGGAGAGAGCCGTGCACGCAGGCACAGGGACTCCTGCCCTGCTGGGCCAGCACAGTCCTGCCTTGGCACCAGCGCTGGCACCGGGGCATCCCCGGCTCTCCAGAGGGATGATGGCCTTCGGTGTCCGGGCCTCGAGTTGCTCCTGAGGAGCTCTGACAAACGAAATGCTGGGATGGCCGTGTTCATCTGCCTGCAGGGAGCACAAATCCTTCTTATGGGACCCAGCGGGGAGCTGGGGCCATCATCCCGCACTGCGGGATCCAGAGCCATCACCCCACACTGGGGAATCCCGTGGGGAGCTGGGGCCATCACCCTGCACTTGGGGATCCAGGGCTGTGACCCCGCACTGGGGGATCCAGAGCCCTCACCCCGCACTGGGGGATCCCGTGGGGCGCTGCAGGGGTGTCCCCCCGTGCTGGCCTCGCTGTGTCACCCAGGGCTGGTGTCCCTCACTCCTGGCTGTCCCTACAGACGGAGAAGGAGGGCAGGGAAAGCAGGCCAGGAAAGCAGAGCCGGGTTGGCCCCGCCCGGCTGGCCCGGAGCTGCCCAGAGCTCGCCAGGTCCGGAGCCGCCTGTGCCCCTCCGGAGGGGGACACGAGTCCCATCAAGCCGCAGGGGGGACGAGCGGGGACAGCTTGGCATTTGTGTAAGACAGGGTCAGGACACCGCGTCATCCTCGGCCTCCCTGCCGGGAGCCGGATGCAAATGAGCCGGGAGGAGCCCCGGGAGAGCCCACCTGGCCCGGCGGCCGCGCTCCGGAGGGCGCCGGGAGGGGACGGTCCCCGGGCCGCGCCGGCCCCGCCGGAGGAGCGGGAGCTCCCCGAGGCGATGTGTGCGAGAGCTGTCGGGGGACAGGCTCCGGCCGGGAGCGCACACGAGAGCTCTCTCTTCCCAGCGGCTGCTGCCGGGAGGGGCCGGGCACAGTCACCGCCCGGCCGGGCTGTGACAGCACCGCCGGCCAGGGGACAGCACCCGGTGTCCCCCGCTGGCCGTGCGCAGGGCCGGGGTGGCTGTGGGCAGGAGCGGCCTCGGGACACCGCCTTGGGAGCGGGAATTCTCAAAGACTGCGCATCACAAACAATGTGCAGCTTTTGGCTCCCCCTGACAGGGACCCTCTGGCAGGGCTGGCTTTATTCTTCCTCTGGAAGAACCGGGCGGGTGTTCGTCCGCGTCTTCCAGAAAAACCTTCGGAATTCCCTCTGGAGTTCCTCCCCAGATCCCTCTCCATTGTCCCAGGCTGGTCTCTGCTCATCGCTGTTTCTTGGTCCACGAGGGCATCTGGAGGTGCTGGGTGGTTCCCGTGGTGGAGTGCCCATCCCTGGAGGTGTCCAAGGAGTGCCTGGACACTGTGGCACTCAGTGCTCTGGGCTGGGGACAAGGTGGGCATGGGGCACAGCTTGGCCTGGCTGGGCTGGGAGGGCTTTTCCAGCCCCAGGGATCCTGGGATCTGGGACCCTGAGCTGCAGCCATTCCCCTCAGCGGCAGGGGTGGCAAAGCAGCCCCGAGGAGCTTTCACCTCCCTGCCCGGCCCACAGGGACCCTCTGGGGTTATTGGGATCTCGCACAGCGGGGATTGCCCTGCATGCTCTGTTTCCTTCTCTTCAGCACTGAGGGAGAACATTTGCACAAGGCTTTGCCTTGCATTTCTCTTTGCCAAGGCCATCCATTTCTCTGTTCCTGCTTCTTGAGGAACATGTGAATGCTTCCCCTTGGAAAAAACCCTTTGTGGCAAGAAGAAGAAACTCTAAGTTCAGAAACAAACAATTTCTCTTCTATTTTTATTTTTTTCATATATTATCTTCTGGGGTTTCTTGTATTACCTCTTGTATCATCTTTAATCTCTTTCTGGAAGACACCCCTCAAATGTCCCTTCCTTCCTTCCTTCCTTCCTTCCTTCCTTCCTTCCTTCCTTCCTTCCTTCCTTCCTTCCGTCTTTCTCTCTTGCCGTTTCTCCAGTTCTTTCTTTCTGCATTTCTCTTTCTTTTCTTTCTTTTTCCTTTCTTTTTTGCTCTGTTTCTTTTTTCTCTCTCTTTCCTTCTCTCCTTCTTTCCTTCCTTCTTTCATTCTTTCCTTCCCTCGGTCTTCTTTTTTCAGAGTCTTTATTCTCTTGGCTTTTCTTTCTTTCTCTCTCTCTCCTTCCCTCTTTTTCTTTTTTAATCTCTTTGCCCCTTTCTCTCTCAAACACACCCAATGCCTGTAACTGCACCCCGGCAGTTTGGACAGCAATTTCCCTTTATTCCGTGCAACCCCGTGTCCTTTTCCTTGGCGTTTTCCACAGGGTTTGGGAAACGCGCTGGGTTTGTCTCTCCTGGTGACGCCCAGGAAGGTCTGATGGCAGCACAAAGAGTAAAGATCCCGATTCAAGTGCCATGAATTTTCTCCTTTTAGTGATTTTATCGCTTCATTGTGCATCTCTTAAACTGGCTGGAGGCGTGAGTGGCGTCCAGCACACCCCGATTGTGTCCCTGAACGCTCGTTTGCAACCAAGTGCTGTGCAAATACTCCACCGGCACTCCCATTCTCCCTCGAAACGTGCGGAAGAGATTCCCCATATTTGCCGAGGGACTTAAATGACTTTAGTGTAGCTCTGAGGCTGGAGCAGGAAGTTTGCAGCTGCACCGGCTCCTGGTGCAGCAGCCTCGGCAGGGCCTGCAGCAGACAGCGCTGAGCTGGGGTTAAACCGGGCCTTTTGTGCACAAAAACCAGCGCTGAATAAAAACAAGTGCAGCTGGAAATCCCTCAGCGAATGATTCAGAGAGGGAGCAAACCCACACCCATCGGAGAGAGAAAAAATCATCTTCCTCAAGAATAGGGAGATACTGAGAAGTCTTAAAGTATATTAGAGCAGCTTAGAGCTCTCGATGTGGGGGAGAAACCTCGGATATTATCCCCGGTGCTAAGGAGATTATCAATGGATTTCACTCCCCAATCCTTTTTACAACACCCATCTCATTAGAATAAGTAATAAAGATGACATCACAGAGAGGTCTAATTGATCAAAAAGAGCTCCCTTTAACTGTGTCCAGATTCACTCCTGCATTCAATGCCATTTTTTCCCCCCCAGAAATTCAGCTCTGCCTTTGATGGAACAGTTGAAAAGTTTTAGTATCAAATCAAACTCGCGTTGTTATTATGCAAAGCTTCCCCCAGTACTCCGCTGCGGTAAATGACCTCTATTAGCATGCAGATTGACTGGGGATTACCAGAAGGTTTCCCAAAATAATCATCAGAAAATGTCTTTCTAAGGGCCCCGTTCCCCCTGCGCGGGCCGGGCCCGGCCCCTCGCTCCTTCTGCTCCCGCCCGGCTGCGGCGGAGCCCCCGCTCGGGGGGCAGCCCCGGCTCGCTGTCCCCAGATGGTCGCGGGGCTCTTGTTTTCCCCAGCCGCGCTCTGAATAGGCCGAGGGATTCCCAGCGGGAACAGCGGGGGAAATGGTT
The DNA here is from genome assembly GCA_013399875.1 of Gymnorhina tibicen. NCBI lineage: Eukaryota > Metazoa > Chordata > Aves > Passeriformes > Artamidae > Gymnorhina > Gymnorhina tibicen. Next base: position 34,953 of record VXAZ01005024.1, on the reverse strand, counting down.
TTGTGCGGGGCGGCAGGAATTTTGCCGCAGATGCCCCCACAGCCAGGATTTCCCTCCCTGCCTGACCTGGGGAAGCGGCAGCGGAGCGGGTGCAGGCCGTAAATGGGTGGTGGTTTCTGTTGGCTCGCACTTAACTGCTCAGTTTCTGCTGGAATCGGCCCCTCGTGAGAAAAGAAGAGGCTGAGGGAGCTGGGAAAGGGGCTCAGGCTGGAGAAAAGGAGGCTCAGGGGGGCCCTTGTGGCTCTGCACAAGTCCCTGACAGGAGGGGGCAGCCGGGGAGGTCGGGCTCTGCTCCCAGGGAACAGGGACAGGAGGAGAGGGAACGGCCTCAGGCTGGGCCAGGGGAGGCTCGGGTTGGACACCAGGAGCAATTTCTCCATGGAAAGGGAGGTCAGGCCTTGGCAAGAGCTGCCGAGGGAGCTTTGGAGTGCCCATCCCTGGAGGTGTGCAAGGAGTGCCTGGACACTGTGGCACTCAGTGCTCTGGGCTGGGGACAAGGTGGGCATGGGGCACAGCTTGGCCTGGCTGGGCTGGGAGGGCTTTTCCAGCCTCAGGGATCCTGGGGTTCTGTGAAATTTTGCCACTTTTACTCCAGTGTCCCACCTGAGGGACTTCAGCCCATGAGCATCTCCTCAGGATGTACCTGGAACTTCCCACAGCCCCGCGCACACAGAACCCCAGGCTCCCTGAGGCTGGAAAAGCCCTCCCAGCCCGTCGGGTCCCAGCTGTTTATTAAATGTCCCAGGAATTTATCGAACAGCTCCAGGTGATTTCCCCACCTGCCTGAGGTGGCTGCAGGAGGCCGAGGGGGTGGAGTTGCACTGACACGGTTGGTGATTAGAGACAGGAATGTAACTGATAATTAATGCCACTAAAAGGTGACCAGCTGTGGGCAGTGATGCAGAAAGTGTCAACATTGGCCCAGGGAAAACTCTGCCCCGTTTAGAGCCACCTGCAGAGCCCCAGAGCTGCCCATCACGAAAGCTGGAGCCTGAGCTGGCACCTCAGCCCAGCCTGTGCTGCTGCTCCTGCTGCTGTCACAGCCCTGGCTCCCCAAACCTGTCCCCAGGGGCTTTAAACAGGCCCTGGCTGATGCCAGAGGCTCCAGGGCTGCCCAGGGGGCTCGGGGAGGATCAAATCCTGGTCATTCTCTCAGGGATCCAGCCATGCTGACAGCAGAGGGGCCAATTATCCACTCGGGCGGATCTGGGATCCACCACCATTCCTATCTTTTCCTTGTGTTTTCCCTGTGGTGACACAGCTGCGAAGTTGTGCCACAGGATGAGCATTAAAACATCCTGCAGGTGGGGGGTTCCCCTTTTGTTCTGCTTTTCCCCCATTTCCTTCCCTGGAGGGCCAGCAGCAGCACAGCTCACACCATTCCCGAATCATGGGATCAGGGAATCCCGGAATACGCTGGGCTGGGAGGACCCCAAGGAGCATCCAGTCCAACCCCAGCCCTGCGCAGACACCCCAAAGGTCCCAGCATTTTTTTTCTTATTTAAAAGGCATCCCAAGGGTTCGCCCAGCTCTTGCCATCAGCTGAGGAACAAACAAATTAATGAAGCGCGTAGGAGAAACTTAACAACCTTGAAGGCTTTTATGCCTGAAACTCTTAACGTTGAATGTTCAGACAGAACAAAATCCTTTCAGGTGCCAGAAGGTACCAATGGTTTGTTGTAGAACCGTTCTCCATGTAATTATTGTAATTTTCTAGCAATTCTGTATCATTTTGGTCCCGTAAAGGTCTTTAAATATGCCTGGGTTTCTGTCTTTGGGCATTTGGCTCTCCTGGTTCTTTGGCGTCCTCCTTGCTTTTTCTCTCAGTCTTGATTTTGGGTCCCTTTTCCCGGTGGACCTGGAGCCAACCTGGTGTTTTTACAGCAAATCATTAAAACAAGACCCAATTGCAGAGCTCAGAATCTCCAGAGCAGAATTTCTGCTTGAAAGGAGGACGGTGCCGATCCTGAACTCCTGGGGGCTTTTTTTGGTTTGGTTTCTTTTGTCACCTTGCTCATCAAGTATGTATGGATTCAATTTTTTAAATTTGTATTTTAATGTTTATTTACTGAATTATTATTTACATTATTGTATCCTACATGTGTGCATTAACAGGATTATTTCCAGGATCTGGGATTCTTGGTGGATCACAATGTGTCCTGGGGCCAGGAGAGCCCCTGGGATCGTGGGGAGCATTGGGAAGAGCATTCCCAGCAGTCAGGGAGGGGATCCTGCCCCTCTGCTCGGCCCCAGGGAGGCTCATCTGGAGCGTCCTGTTCAGTTCTGGGCTCCACAGTTCAAGGAGGACCAGGAGCTACTGGAGAGGGTCCAGTGAAGGTCACAGAGACGATTTGGGGTCTGGAGCATCTCTGATGAGGAGAGGCCGTGGGAGCTGGGCTGGTCAGTCTGGAGAAGGGAAGGCTGAGAGGGGATCCATCAAGCCATACAAATCTCTTCAAGGGCTGTCAGAGGATGGTGCCAGCTTCTGCTCAGTGGTGCCAGTGACAGGACAAGGAGCGATGGCCGGGAACTAAAACACAACAGTTCCACCCAAACCTGAGGAAGAACTTCCTTCCATGGAGGGGCAGAGCCCTGGAACAGCTGCCCAGGGAGGGCCTGGAGTCTCCCTCTCTGGAGACATCCCAAACCCCGCTGGACACGTTCCTGTGTCACCTGCTCCAGGTGACCCTGCCTGAGCAGGGGCTTGGACTGGGTGATCTCCAGAGGTCCCTCCCAACCCTGGATGTGCTGTGGTTGCGGGATTCCGGGAACTCTTCTCTCTCCGAGATGAAAACCCGGGATAATTCCCGACGCGGGCTTGGTTTCTGTCCCACTCCACCTTCGGCAGCGCAATCTGTTCCCTCCGGGCCGTTAATGGCCCATCCGCAGCCGGGGCCGGAGTCTGTGGTGGAAAGAGCCGGTATTGTTTGCTTAACAGTCAAGTGACAAATTATTTAATTAGCACATATGCCATTTGTCTCCACAGCTGTGTTCATCGTTCTAATTGCAAAGCAGCCTTAATTTATTGCGCCTATATTGCTCCCTAATACTAACACGGTAATTATATGCTTCCATTAGCCCACTGCACCCTATGGAAGGAGGGTAAAAAAACCGGGAAAAAAGAAGATTAATTCCTCCACACGATGTATCCCTCCACTAGCAAAGGTATGGATTACTCGCCGGGAAGGGGAGCTCAGGTAGCAGCTGGAAAAGTGACGCCTTTCCCGGGCGTTTTCCTCCCGAGCACTTTCTTTAAACTTTTTATGGCTAGGATTTGTCCGTTCGGGCTTTGTTTCGGGAAGCGTTTCCTCGGGCGCACAACCCTGCTTTGAGATCTCCACCTGCTGGAGAAATCCCAGCACGCACAAAGGAGCTCCGGGAAAACCCCGACTGCTCCGCGGCCGAATCCGCTCCTCCTCCTCCTCCTCCTCCTCCTCCCCCTCCCGCTGCTCCTCGGCAGCGCCGCTTCCCCCCCGTCCCACCTGCAGCTCTTCCCCTTCCCGCATCGGCTGGGGCCCGTTCTGCGCCCTTTGGGACGCTCTGCTCCGGGCAGGAGAGGTCCAAGCCCTCCACAAGTCAACCCTGCAGAATTCGGTGATGTTTCTGTTCTGGCAGCTTCTTGGGAACCATCCCAGTTTTTGCTCTGATAAACCTGGGACAGTGGGAGGTGTCCCTGCCCACGGCACGGGGTTGGAGCTGCATGAGCTTTAAGGTCCCTTCCAGCCCAAATCACCCTGGAATTCTGGGATTCTCAAACCATGACATCTTTAACATAGACAAAGATGGGAGCCAAAAATCCCTTCGGAAGGGCCGGGACCCCTGAGGGGTGACGGCTGCAGGAGCCGGGAATGCCACCGTCCCAAAGCAAAGCTGGAGCCGAGCCGGTCAGAGAATCCCGGGACGCTCCGGGAATCCTGCCCCGGGTGGCCTTATCCTCCCTGACCGCACAGAAAGGAAAGAAAGGTCAGAACCGGGGGCTGTTGTTAACTCGGGAAGGGGAGAAGCCGCCTCAGATCCCGGCTCAGCGCAGCAGCCGAACAGCTGCTGGGCTCTCTCCTCGTTAGGCAGAGCCTTTAAGTGCATCCCCAACTCGGGAGCGGGCAGCTAAGCCCGTCTGAAGTTGAGAGGATTTAAGCAGATGCCCCTCTCTCTCTAAGCCCGGGCTTAAGCCCCCTGAAGGGCTGCGGAGCTGCCGAGGGCGGTGGCAGCTGCAGGAGCCGCTTCCTTCCCGGCCGAGCCTTCCCTTCCCTTCCCGTGCCCATCCCGATGCCGCGGCTGTCCCGGACCTCCGGCCCTCAGGGCAGCTCCCCTGGCTCCAAATGCCAGCTGCGGCCCGGCTGTTGGATAAAGGGCTCGGGGCGATGCCAGCGGTGCCCGGGGGCGGTGAGGAGTCGCTCCCATCCCAGCACACCCCAGGCCCGCCCCGCTCTGCCCCCCAGATGTCGGTGACGAGGGACGAAAGCCGAGGTCACCTCTCGCTCGTGTGCCCCCCCAGGGACTGCCAGGAGGGCGAAAATCCCCCCGAGGTGAGGCAGAGCCACGGGAAAGGGGGAAAGGGCAGCGGAGCGGGGCCGTGGCCGCGCTCTCAGGTGGCTCCTGCAGCCCTGCCTCCCGCCAGACGCCAAATCCAACCCGGCAAATGCAGCTCCATTCTTTTTCCCCCCTTTTTCTTCCTTCAATGCGGGCTACAAGGCTACTGCCAAAAACATATCCAGCACAATCAAACATCAGATGGTGACTCCTTTCCCACAGCTTGTGTGAGTGAAAACAGTGAAATTATACCCATGTTTTAGCGGCGAATCCCCTGGTGTTCGAGCGAGGCAAGCCCAGCACAGGGCTCTTGTTCTCCTGCTTTTTGTTCCTGGACTTGCACTGTTTTTAGCACTGGACACCATTCAGCCCCCATTCAGCATTGTATGTCACTTCACATATGGTTCATCCGCTCCAAATGTGTGCATGTACCCAGAAAATGCAGCTTTTCATTATGTATTCTCTATGTAACAGAAAAGATTAAGATGTAAGCCCGGTGAATGCAGCAGGAATTAGTTGGACAGATGAATAAGGGAAAAATGAATCTGGAATGACGGCGGATTTAGTCTAATGATGGTGGGAGGGCGGTAAGAACTTGGTGGTAGGTTTCAGCCCTTTTAATCCCAGCCTGTGTGTGTATTTTGGCAGGAGAAATGTTTCTTCAGAACTACATCCAGAGGGATACAGTAAAAACACTTTTAACCCGATCCACATGAAAGGCATCAAAATTGTCAGGCACCACAACGCCTGCCCTGCCCCAAGCTCCTCACGAATTTGGGGCGCTCTCGTCGAAGACCCCGCAGAATTCGGACAATAAACATAAAACCCCCCGCCTCAATGAAAGCCTGGAATATCAGCCCTGAATTTATGCGTTTCATTCAGTTATTCCTCCTCTCGAGATATAATTTCCATGGATATCCGCTAATGAGGAAGCCTTTGATGAAACTCGGAGAGGGGATTTCGGTTTTAAAAGGAGAATAAAAGGGCTGAGCGCTAAAGTTTCCTTGCCCCCTCTGCCCACAAACGCTCCCCTCAAATGTTCCCGACGACGAGTTAAAGATATTTTTTTTTTTAATTCAGACGTTTGTGCCCAAAGGATGGAGGCTGGAAGTGTCAAGGCTCGGGGAAATAGAAAAGCAGCTCATTTGGTACCGGCCGTTTCCAGTGTTTGACAGAAAACAAGGAAGGGAAGAAATCCCGCCCTTCAATGGGAACATTTGGAGTTAAGCTCACTTCCTACAACAGTTTGCACAGGGAGAAAGAGATATTCCTTTTTTTTTTTTCTTTTTTTTTTTTCGGATTGAAAATCAGCATTTGCATCACAATGGAGATATTTCAAAAGTATAAACACAAAGGGCTGCAACTTCAGAGCCTCCTCGGTCAGCTGCGTTCCCCGGCTTGCAGCACATCCTCTCCCAGCGCCGGCAAAGGGCGATTTGCTCCTTCCGAATTCTCGGAGCCGCTCGGGGCAAAAAGAGTTTCCTTCGGCGACTTCTGCGTCCCGCGGAACCCAAAGCAAACCCTTCACATCTGAAAGGCCCCTTCCGAGTTTTCTCTCTGCTTAGGGTTTTTCAGAGAAGATTTAATCCAATAAGATTTCATTGGAGAAATTTTCTCCATTTGAAAAATAAAAACGAATTAATCTGAGCAGGGAAACCTCTGGATGAACAACAGTTCCTCCTGCCCGGCACCAAAGACATTCTGATGCATCCTGTGGCTCTCAGCTGTCCCTGTTAAACACTGGCAGACTGAAAAATAAGGAAAAAATTCTCCTCCTGTGTCGGTTCAGAACATTTTGATTGGAAAGAAAAAAAAAAGTTGGTTAAAATCCCGGTAGTATTTCTTAAAACATGCCCCTGCCTCCCCACAAAAGGATTTTAAGGATTAATCCCTCTAAGAAGCTGAATAAAAACCCTTCTAGTTCCCGAGGAGAAAATTAAATATATTAAATATATCTTAAATAATATAATTAAATATATGGTCCTGTGAAGAAATGATCTCCTTTGAAAATGAAATCTAAATTTCATTTTAATTGCAATTCTTCAATGCCAGAAGGCGAAAATGTCTCCGTTTGGTCTTGAGAAATTTCACCACCAAACCCAGGGGCTCCTCTTTGGGTGCTGGTTGCAATAGTTGGGCTGGAGTTGCTACATTTGATGTTTACACCTAAATTTCACCGTTCTGACAAAATTTCCAAAACTGACCAAAATGAGTGACCCAAATGAGACAAACCAGTAAATTTCACCAGTTAATGCTACCCCCTTTTCTCACCCTCCCTCGAGGAGTCACATCATGAGCTCGAGCTGGTCTAAACTCCACTGGACTGGGCTCCTTTTTGTCCTTTTCCCCACATTTCAAATTCAGAACCGGCGCAGAAATTCCAGCCGGGCCTCAGACCAAATGAAGGCTCACACTGTGCCCTGCAAGGGGTGTAAATCCAATCAAGCCAGGCTCGTTTTTGCCTCTTTCCCCACGGATCCAGGTTTGCAGTCTGGAACCGGAGCAGAAATTGCAGCTCGGCCTCAGACCAGCCCCGTTCCCACGTGGGGCTCGTGGCCATTCCGGCGGTGCCGGAGCCCCTGGAGCCTCTCCCTGTGCCAAACCCGGGCCTGGAGCGTGGCAAACCCAAACCCAAACTCCCATGGAGGTGCAAGGACTCCTCCCGAGGAGGGGAGGGCTCTGGGCCTCAGCCTTTTGTCCCGATTTGCTTCTGCTCCTCTTCCTCTTCCAAGGGAACGGGGAACAGCGGCACCTTCGGAGCGCCCGGGGGTGCAGAGGGCGCCCAGGTTGCTCCTGCAGCTCCCGGATTCCCAGCTGCTCTCCGGGCTGCCCAATCCAGGCCACTTCTGAAACTGAATTTATGGTGTTTTGGTCCTGGAGTTAATTTCCAAACTCCTGCGGTTTTATTTGCGTTTCCCCTACTTGTGCCTCCGGAATTTTTTAGGGGATTTTTTCCCCTGTAGGACCGTGGATTGAGTGGCAACTCATTAAGTCACAGTTCTTCGTTAAAGCCAAGGACAAACTGGAGGCTGCAGGTGCCACCCACGGGGCCCGGGGCTCCTCCCGGGTGTGACCCTGAGCCACCGGAGCGATGGAGAAACTCCAGAGGCTGACTGGAACCAGGAAAGGTGTGACACAAAATCCAGGGGGGCACAAAGCCAGGGAGGGCTGGGATGGCAGCGGCAGGAATGGGTGGGAGACTGAGGTCAGAGCTCACCGTGGGCTGCAGCTTCATCCCGAGGGCAGCTCCGATCTCTGCTCCTGGGACAGGGACAGCAGCCAGGGAGCGGCTGGAGCCGGGCCAGGGCAGGCTCAGGCTGCAGAGCAGGGAAAGGGTCTTCCCCCAGAGGGTGCTGGGCACTGCCCAGGCTCCCCAGGGAATGGGCACGGCCCCGAGGCTGCCAGAGCTCCAGGAGGGGTGCAGAGCCCTGGATTTGCTCCCAGCCTGGCTCTGAGCTGAGCTTTGCCCGCCCCAGTCTGTGCCAGCCTGGAGACGGAGCCATCAATCCAGGAGCGAAACCGCCCGGTCTGGGACGTTCTGTGTCGGCTCAGAAGATGACACAGATCAGGTTTCACAGCTCTGCTGGGAATTGTCTGCCTGCCGAAATTAAATAAGCAGCCAAGGCTTTCGAACTTGCTGCTCCATAATGGATAAAATATTCCCTGTGATTAGAGCCTGGAAAATCAATGTGACCTTTACAGCATTATTAAAAGCTGGTGGTCAAGTCAGTGCTGGGTGAGCTCCCTGGACACCAGGGACACCAGGCCATTTCTGCTACACGGGGTGATCCCTGGAACAGCAGCTGGAGTGGCCTGGGGACGCTCGCTGTCCCCAGAGAGGTCACTGCTGCCAGTGCAGTCCCCATCCGCAGCGTGGGGGATCCCAAAGTGCTCTCCAAGGCTGTGGGGAGCCTTATCCCTTCCTTCTGCCCAGGGAAGACCTTCCCCTCTCACCTCTGCCCTCTGTGCTGCCTCTGCCCAGGAACTGCTGGGAGCCCAAGCTGGGCCAGAGGCCGATGGCCCCTGGGCTGGGCCAGCCCCGGTGTGGGCACAGCCCCAGGGCAGGGATTGTCCCCCAGGGCAGGGATTGTCCCCTGTGCCAGGCACTGAGAGGCCCCTCGGGGGCTGTGCCCAGTTCTGGGCCCTGCAGGAGAGCCCTGGAGGGGCTGGAGCGTGTCCAGGGCAGGGAACGGAGCTGGGAAGGGGCTGGAGCCCCAGGAGCGGCTGAGGGAGCTGGGAAAGGGGCTCAGGCTGGAGAAAAGGAGGCTCAGGGGGGCCCTTGTGGCTCTGCACAAGTCCCTGACAGGAGGGGGCAGCCGGGGGGGTCGGGCTCTGCTCCCAGGGAACAGGGACAGGAGGAGAGGGAACGGCCTCAGGCTGGGCCAGGGGAGGCTCGGGTTGGACACCAGGAGCAATTTCCCCATGGAAAGGGAGGTCAGGCCTTGGCAAGAGCTGCCCAGGGAGGTTTGGAGTGCCCATCCCTGGAGGTGTTCAAGGAGTGCCTGGACACTGTGGCACTCAGTGCTCTGGGCTGGGGCCAAGGTGGGCATGGGGCACAGCTTGGCCTGGCTGGGCTGGGAGGGCTTTTCCAGCCCCAGGGACTCTGGGACTCTGGGATTTCACCTGAACCTGGAGAAGGCTGTTGTTCCCTGGAAAAGGCAGAGAAGAGTTTTCCCAGGTTTTCCTCAGCTGTACCAGCCAGATGCTGAATTCAGGAATTCCTTCCTAAGGTTCAGGAATTGAGATCTGGGGAGTTCTGGAGCAATTAACTTTTACAGGGACTCCAAGCACAGGTTTGTGCAGCTCTGGGGATCCAGCAGATCAGTGACGCTTCAGGCTCCTGGTGGGAGCAGAAGGGGAGATGTGGAAGCTCCAGAAATTCCCCTGCCCTGGGCCTGGGAAAGCAGCACCAGGTACCAGAATGGCACCTTTCCCTCCTCATCCTCGGGGTGAATCCACCGTTTCCATGCCAGGGAATGTGGACACCCCTTCTGCCTTTCAGGACCAGGAGGAAGGGGAGTCCCCTCGGTGTCCAGGACACAGCTCCGGGCAGATCGGAGCAGATCCAAGAGCTGGATCTGGCACAGCTCTTCTGGAGAGAATAAAGCCTCTCCCATTAAGGCTTTGTGATGTAATTGCTCTTCTGTAACATCTCTCCTGGTACCTGCAGCATTCCTGGGAAGGGGCTCCTTTGCTTCCTGCCAGGTGCCCATTCCCTGGGGAGCCTGGGCAGTGCCCAGCACCCTCTGGGGGAAGAACCTTTCCCTGCTCTGCAGCCTGAGCCTGCCCTGGCCCGGCTCCAGCCGCTCCCTGGCTGCTGTCCCTGTCCCAGGAGCAGAGATCGGAGCTGTCCCTGCGCTGCCCCTCGGGAGGGGCTGCAGCCCCGGGGAGCTCTGACCTCAGGCTCCTCCAGGCTGAACTGACCAAGTGACCTCGTGTGGCCCCTGCAGATCCTTCCCCATCCTCGTGTCCCTCCTTTGGACACTCTCTTGGATCTCTCTAACATTGAGACACCCAGAACTGTCCCCAGCACTGAAGCACACACAGAAACTTCAGTTGCCTTCTCCAGGGCAAAACTTCTTTTGTTTTTTTCAGTCCTAAATCCAAACCAAGCTGCAGCAAAGAGCTGGGAGACCCAAACCAGCCCTCCAGAGTCAGAGACAGCAGTGGGTGACAAACAAAGGTACCTCAGCACGTCGGTGCTGAGCTGAGACGCCTGCCCCAGTGCAGCCAGTGCTCCGCACGTGCAAAGCAAGCATGGAGACACTGGGAGATGGATGATTTTTCCCTGGCAGAGGGACACAAGTGCTGAAGCGATGTTCTCTTCCCCAGCACAGCTCCCGTGCCCTTGCTTTGTTAAGTGTGGAAGAAGGGGTTGCTCATCCCGCATTTCCCCTTCCCCACCTCCCTGGCAGCGCTCTGGAGCTGTGCCCGTGTCCTTCAGCCCCCGGCCGGTGACAACCGCCCTGCGCTCAGGTTCTGCCCCGGTTCCAGCCCCGCAGGTTGGAACTGGAGCAGTTCAGAGGCTGCGTCCCGCGAGGGCAGAGCCGGGGAAATCTGGCGCCCGCGCCGCCGGCGCCGTTGGGCCCTTTGAGCTCGCCCTCAGCTGTGCTCATTTTTTGTCACCATATTGGGGCAAGCCGGGCTGTTTTGTCACTCTGCACTAATCTGACATCTGATGTCTGCCTCGCATCATTGTCTGTGGCACAGCTGGATCCAGCCCAGCAACACCCACCGCACTCGCACCCTTTAATTCTCATTTTCCAGCGCTCGGGGCCTTGTTTGTGGGAGGCCAAAAGGGCTGGAAAAAATCAATTATTGCCGCGATGGCCCTCGGCACCCACTTTGCACGGGCAGGTAGGAGAGGGAGGAGCGTGGGGATGGTGAGCTCGACCAGTTAAACCAGTGAGCTAAACCGGGGGAGTCCTTTAGTGGCTCCCAAAACAGGACGGCGGCTTTGCACGCACAACCCGCTCCCAGCCGCCCCCAAACCTGGCCGGGAGCAGCCTCCAAAGCGCCTTTTACTCCTGTTTCTTGTATTTTTGTGGCTTTTACTTGTGTGCCCTTTCCTTTCCCCACGCAGAAGCCGCCGCCACAACCCCGCTCGGCGGCGGGACTCGACCATCCCAGTTATTAGCGGGAATCTCGAGTTGGACCTTTAAGGAACGGCGGCGAGGTGCCGGTTGTTAACTCAACACAGCTCTGCAGCGGGGCTGAGAGCTCAGGTCGTGACCTTATAATGGCCAACCAGCCTATTAGTTTAGCAAAGCCGGGCTCAAATGTCATTTCAGCACCCCTCGGATGCTTGAATTTATTACCCAGGAAGCTCCTGACTTGAAAACGATAGGATTTCTTCTCCACCAGCTGCTGGAAGTCCCCTTTTTCAAAATAATAGCGACAAATCTGCAATTTCAAAGTTCTTAACTGGTGGGGTGACCTGTGGTGAAAGAGGAGGCAGAGCAGGTACAGCAAATCACGGAACCTGCAGCCTCCAGGAAAAGGGGGGGGAAAGGCAGGATAAAGGCAAAAAATGCCAATCAAATTGAAATGATGAGCCCATTAAAGAATGATTTTCACTCGGGCCTCACCTTCCACAGTGCTCCCATTTTTATGGTTAAAACTACAGCAAACAAACTCTGCCCCTTCATCCCCCTCCCTCCCGCCCGTTATTAATTCCCGATATTTTGCGATAATTTCAGTCGAGGGGGAGAAGAAAAAAAAAAAAAAAGAGAGAGAGAGGAAAAAACCTGACCAAAAAAATCTTGCTGCATTCAGTCCCCTGAGAATGTTGGGTCGAGTTTTTTGATCCCTGTTGCTCATTGATTTGAGGGCTGATGTAGTGCAAGGGGTCCCTATTAGTGGCGTCTGTCACTGCTGTAATGTTTTTGTTATTTTTCCTCATTTGTTCGCTCTGACATCATGTCATTACAGAATGGTGCTGTTCAGGCCCTGCCTTGGCTGTTCGTTAGCGTGTGTTTAATGAGCAGCTTAATTGAGCTGTCTACTAGGCCACCTGTCACCCTCCGGACTTATTAACATACTAATGGCCTGACATTGTCCTCGCTGACAGGCAACAGGGTTTACTGATTTGATGTCTGGACATGGGGATTTTATGCAGGAATGAGAGAGGATATTGGGAAGGAGGTTTAAAAACGCAAATTAACTCTTTGGTATCTCTGTATTTATGGCTGGCTCGGAAAAGTTGAACACAAAGTAGCCGGGGGGGACCGGCCCTGCTCAGCCAGAGCCACTTTGTCACCGATTGCAGCACGTTTGTGGAGGGGAAAATCTGCTCGGGGTAAGAGGAGCGGGCTTTACTTCTATTACAGTATTATTGTTGGGGCTGCTTCAAAGCAGAAATCTCCTTAAGCCCACAGGAAAGTTTTGTGACTGGGCTTTTCTCTGCTGTGGCTAAACAAATGAAAGGCACGAAATTTCCAGTGAAGGGATTTAAGTGCACGACATTGTCCCCACCTTTTAAAGCCAGATGAGGACATTCATCGCCAGCGAACACTGGGCCGGGCTCTAAAGGTTCAAAGGAGTGCCTTAAGTGCATGCAAGTTTAATAAAAACACTTGTTTTGCTTTGCTTGTTTTTTGTTGTTGTTGTTGGGTGGGTTTTTCCGCGGCCCGGGAGCGGCCGACCTTCTGTCACGGCAAAACTCGGCTTTCCAGCAGATCCCGCATCCAGATGGGGCGGCTCGGAGCGCAGCCCGGCAGCAAATCCACCTCGTGGGCAAAGCGCGGCCGGGGTTTTGGGTTTGAAAAACGTTTTTGGTTTGTTCTTCCCCGGAGGGAAGGTTTGGGCTGGGTGGGGCTCCCAGAACCCAGAGAGCCGGGGTAAATCCCCGAGGAATGAGTGCGGTGATGAGCACCAGGAGCCGGCACAGGAGCCCCCGCAGCCGCCAGGACCCACCCGCGGATAAAACACGGCGGGGTCGGTCCCAGCCCCGCCCGGCACCGCCCAGGGGGTCCTGCAAGGAGCCGGGATGCGGGGCAGGGAGAAGCGGATCCCGTGGGGAAAGGGGGGTCCCACTGCCGCTGGAGAAGGGCCTGGGAAGCACCTCAGCCCCAGCGGCTGCCGAGCAGCACCTGAGTGTGACCACAAACGAGTGTTTGACGGGCTTGGGCAGCAGGTGATGGGGGGATCCCGCACCTCTGCTCTGCCCTCGTGAGACCCCTGCTGCAGCCAGGTCTGGGATCCCAGCGCAGGGAGCACCTGGAGCTGCTGGAGAGAGTCCGGAGGAGCCACGGAGCTGCTCCAGGGCTGGAGCCCCTCTGGAGCCAGGCTGGGAGAGCTGGGGGTGCTCACCTGGAGAGGAGAAGGCTCCAGGGAGAGCTCAGAGCCCCTTCCAGGGCCTGAAGGGGCTCCCGGAGAGCTGGAGAGGGACTGGGGACAAGGCATGGAGGGACAGGACCCAGGGAATGGCTCCCAGTGCCAGAGGGCAGGGCTGGATGGGATACTGGGCAGGAATTGTTCCCTGGGAGGGTGGGCAGGCCCTGGCACAGGGTGCCCAGAGCAGCTGTGGCTGCCCCTGGATCCCTGGCAGTGCCCAAGGCCAGGCTGGACACTGGGGCTTGGAGCAGCCTGGGACAGTGGGAGGTGTCCCTGCCATGGCAGGGGTGGCACTGGGTGGGCTTTAAGGTCCCTCCAACCCAAACATTCTGGGATTCTGTAACAGCACAAACAGCCCCCCCTGCAGCATCGCAGGGAGCGAGGTGGGAGAGGTGCCAGGAAATGTCCCCGGGGCTGGTGGGGTAATTTTGGTGTCTCTGGCTGAGGAACAAACACCCGGCTCTCTCCTGTGGCCTCGTGGGCCAGCACGTGGCTGGTTCCAGCTCCAGGAACTCCGGGTGGTCACGGGTTTTGGGATCAAGGAATCCCTGTGGTCACGCACGATCCCCTGGAAGCACCACCCAGCACCGAGCCGGGGCCAGGTCTCTGCTGCGGGCCGGTGGCTCCCGGTGGCCCTGAGGGTTTGCCACCAGCTGAGGGAGACACGGGGCACAGTGAGCAGCGGGGGCTCAGCCTCAGCCACCGCCCTGCCCGCTCGTGGGGGGGTGCCTGGCAGGAATTACAGCTCCTGCCCTGTGGCCAGGGCAGAATTTTGGTCACTTTTGCCGAGGTTTGCTTTCTGGAGTTTGCTCAGAGCCCCAGGCTGCTCCGAACACCAGCAGTGAGCAGAGCAGGGATTTTCCATCTGCGTCTGATGCTCGTTTTTCCCGGAGTGTGGAAGTTGCTGGTGGGGTTTGTGCTCTTTGCCTCGCCTGGATTTGAGTCTGCATCGGGCTCCTGCAAAATCCCTGCGGGGAACAAGGCTGGAATTAACCCCAGAGTCTTTCCTGCCTCCCGGGCACATCCAGCTGAGCCAGGGGACCTCCAGGTAAAATACAGGGGGGGAATTTGGATCCTCAGAGCTTGGAAATTCCCTCCTGGGGAACCTCCTGCAGCCCCCCCAGAGCCAAGGAGTGGGAGCTGGTGGGGGAGGGGCTGGATTGTCCTCTGGGGACAACCTGGGGGCCCCTGAGGGATTCCCTGTCCCAGGAACAAGAAGCCCCAAACCTGGAGACCCTGAGGGATTCCCTGTCCCAGGAACAAGGAGCCCCAAACCCCGGGGACCCTGAGGGATTCCCTGTCCCGTGTCCTGGAGCAGGGAGTCTGCAGGCACTGGCAGCACCCCTGAGCCTCAGGAAGGTGGCACCCGGGGCTTACTGGTGCCATGGGGATGGGAGGTTTTTAGGATGAAACACTCAAATGACTTCCCAGTTCCCGGAATTCCTTGTGGAAAAGAAACGTCTGTTTCCTTTGGATCCCAGACTGAGGGCTCTGAGGAGTCACCCTCCCCTCACTGAAGTCAACCCCCTCCTGCAGCTCGTTTCTCTTTCGCACAGGGTGCTTTCTTTCGGGAAGTGGTGGATCCGACTCCACAGCCTCTTTTCCACTGGAAAAACAAGGATTTTGTGCAGCTGAGCATTCCCTGTGACAGAGAGAACCAGGAAACACACACAGAGCACAAACACCCCGGAGCAGCTTCCCACACCAGTGGTGGGATGGGCTCCAGTCTGGATTTCCCAACTTTGGGACATACCCAGGTGAAGCTGGGTGCAGCTGAGAACAGGAAAAGCCTGGGAATAAGAAGTCAAAGAGAAACCTCATCCTTTCATGGCACTTTCTCACCACAAAGGGCTTCCCATCCTTCCCCAACGTGCCATGGACATTCAGCCTCTCCACATGCACAGGAGAGTCCTTCCCTGCTCCCCCCGTGCCACTGGGAACTCAGCATTGCTGGGCTGCTCCTCGTGGCTCCGGAGGAGGATCTGCCATGGACTGAGGGCTCAGGGAGGTGAAGGTGAAGGCTCTGCCCTGCGCAGGGCTCCGATGGAGGGTGTGGGGTTGGTATGAATACAAAAGCTTTGTTTTGTGACGGACACTCCAGTTCAGAACCAGGGAATCCCAGACTGGTTTGGATTGGAGGGACCTCAAAGCCCATCCAGTGCCACCCCTGCCAGGGCAGGGACACCTCCCACTGTCCCAGGCTGCTCCAAGCCCCAGTGTCCAGCCTGGCCTTGGGCACTGCCAGGGATCCAGGGGCAGCCACAGCTGCTCTGGGCACCCTGTGCCAGGGCCTGCCCACCCTCTCAGGGAACAATTCCTTCCCTACATCTCTCCTAAATTTCCCCTTCTTCAGCTTAGTTGGACAAAACTCTGTTTGGCTCTGCTGGCGTTGAAAACACACAGACAATTCGTGGGAAAGGCACGAAGAGTGTTCAGGAACTCTCCACCACCTGCTGGGATCAGAAGGACCCCGAAGCCTTCGCCCCCCGAAGCACGGCCTCGTCCTGCAGGATCGCTTGGAGAGCCCAAGCACAGCCCCAGGACAGCACCTGGGCGCTTGGAAATCCAGATCTGCACTCCCTGGGAGGGCAGGGATGGAAAGGTGGTCACGGACAAGGGAAGGGGAAGGAAGGGGATGAATGAACTCAGGGAACAAACAAGTTCCAGGCATAGTTTATCCAAAAAAAGGCAGCTACACTCCCAAACCGCCAGATTCCAGCAGCTGGGCATGAGGTGGAGCTGTTGGAGGGAAGAAGGAGAAGGTCACAGGTTGGTTGCAGATGCAGCAGGAGATGGTAAATTTAATGGAATTTAATGAATCAGGGAGATCACGGTGCTGGGGGCAGGAGAAGCAGAGTTTCCATTCCATTCCAGAGTTTTTGTGCAGACAGTGGCAATTCCTTTAAAAGGAAGGATCCAAAGAAGCCTTGATTTTGAGGCCACTTAAAAGAAACAAATAACAAAACAATTAATAGAGGAAATAAAGTAAAAACGCAAGTTCTGATCAAGCTGCTCCGTCCTGTTTCATCTCCTTTTACCACGTTTGGGTTATAATGTTCCCTGTAACAAAATCCCGGGTATTTCGCACAGAACCCGGCTGAGAACCCAATAAAACCCGAGAACGTTCAGGTTCAAAAAGACCAAAATCCCCAACACTGCTGGAATTTTCCCTCCTGAAGCAAAACTGCAGCAAAATCCACCCGATTGGTTCCCGGAGCCAGGGTGGGGTTTGCCGTGTGCTGGATGCATCCAGCACGTTCATCCCAGCGCCGGCGAGGCTGGGAGAGACCTCCGGGAGCATCCAGTCCCAGTGTCCCTGGCACCTCCGTCCCCAGGGATCCGGCAGAAATCCCAGCTGCAGCAGCGCTGCTGGTGCTGGAGCAGAAACTCGGCTGCCATTCCCAAAGGAACCAAACTTGAGTGAAACAGAGCCCAGGCTTGCGCATGGGCCCGAAGAAAGAACAGGGGCGAGGAAATCCCTGGGAAAGGTTGGCGGGAATTGGTGCCTCCATTCCCCGTGGGAGCAGCTGCTCCTCTGGGGTGGGGGGATATGGGATAGGGGGTATGGGGTATGGGGTATGGGATATGGGGTATGGGATATGGGATATGGGATATGGGATATGGGATATGGGATATGGGATATGAGATATGGGGTATGGGATATGAGATATGGGGTATGGGATATGGGGTATGGGATATGGGGTATGGGGGATATAGGAAACGGTGCTTCCAGACAGGTTTGATCCTTGCTGTGGTCCAGAGCTGAAGGGAAAATCCTTCTCCCAGACCAAAGAGCACCTTTTCATCAGTGGCAGGGTTTTCCTGCTGGGATTTAGGATAATTCCTTACCTTAGGGGGACGGTGTGTTTGGGGCCCTGCTGTCCCCTCTGTCCCCAGGGCTGGACACACGGCCAGTCTCTGCTCTTGTCTGTCCATCAGTTGTTTCTTTTGCCTTGCTCCGATGCTCTCCCTGATCATCCCCACAGGGAACTTCACTCTCTCCTTCCACAAGGGCCTCCCGCAGCTCTTGGGTCATTCCCAGCTCTTCCTTCCTTTGTGCAGTCACGGGATCACAGGATAGCCTGAGTTGGAGGCGCTGCTTTTTGGCCACCGCCCCCTCAGACCCCTCTGGGCAGGATGCCAACACGTGTCCCGAAGCGCTGCCGTTCCAGAGGGACTCTCCCAGGCTTCCCTCCCTGGTTTTATAACAACAACCCCAGTGAGCCCCTGGAAGTGCCAGTCCCACCTGGGCACTTCCCGTCTTTGCTCCGGGGCCTTGTTCTGGTGGCAGCAGGGCCAGGCACGGGAGACCTTCCCTTCCCTCCCCTCCCTCACCTGAGCTCGGACACGTTTTAGGGTCTCGTCCCCCTCAGGGGTTGGTTCATTCCCAGCACTCCTTTCCCAATCCCCTTCTGCCTCCCTGGGGCTGCTGGATGTGGCAGCGGTGCCCCCCTGGATGTGGCAGCGGTGCCAGCCTGGATGTGGCAGCGGTGCCAGCCAGGATGTGGCAGTGGTGCCCCCCTGGATGTGGCAGCGGTGCCAGCCAGGATGTGGCAGCGGTGCCACCCTGGATGTGGCAGCAGCACCAGCCTGGATGTGGCAGCGGTGCCTCCCTGGATGTGGCAGGGGTGCCCCCCTGGATGTGGCAGCGGTGCCTCCCCAGATGTGGCAGCGGTGCCTCCCCAGATGTGGCAGCGGTGCCAGCCCGGCTGAGCCCTTGCCCTGCCCCGGCTGCGGGTGAAAGGATCCCTCATTCCCAGCAGTCGGCACGGCCGCGTGCTCTCCCACAGGAACCCTCCCGCTCCTTCCTGGCAGCAGCTGCCGCTCCCCAGGGCCCTCCCGAAGAAGGAAGGATTCAGATGGATTTGGGAGGTAACTCTGCGCCTCCCCGTGCCGCAGGACAGGCCGGGCCGTTCCCGAGGTCAGGCCGGGTCCCGGCTCTGCGCCGAGCCGTGCCCGGGTCACGCTCGGCTTTCGCCGGACGGGCCCCGCGCTGACCCCTGCCAGGGCGGCAGAGCTGAAAATGCCCCTCAGGGACTGACAGCCCCCATCCCGAGCCGGGAGCGGCCGCCGAGGGCAGCAGATGTCAGGAGCAGCCAGGGCAGATGGCCCGGAGCCCTGGCCTGTCCCAGGCCCCCCTCACGAGGCCCGAGGGCTCCCGCTCGAAGGTCCTCTCGGGAAACGATCAGCCCGACCTCGTTTTTCCAATTCCTGCACCCAGGGAGAAGGAATAGGCAGGCTCCATGGTGTCTGGGCCTGACCTGGAAGAAGGGAAGTGGCAGCAGTCAGTGAAGTCCAGCACACGAAATATGACAACGCTGTAACAAGAAGAAGACCAAAAAAATCTCCCAAATACATTAAATTCAATGGGATAAGGAGCAAACTGGAATTCCTGCCTCCTTCTACCTGGAGAGGGGGAGAGAAAGGAAGCACCTCCAGTTAGTGCCACTCCCCAAGGCGTTTCCTCCCCCAGTCTCGTTTTCAGTTGTGGATTTAAAAGATCACGAAAGCTTGGGGGATTATTTTTCCTTCACTGTTACATCTCCATCAGAGCAGTCCCTGGAAATGAGGACACAAACAAGCAGGATGTTTTCCTCTCATCTAAAACCAAAACCTGTGAGTCTTTGCTCTAAAAATCTGAAAATCCCAAGAAGCCCAGAGCAGCTGTGGCTGCCCCTGGATCCCTGGCAGTGCTCAAGGCCAGGCTGGACACTGGGGCTTGGAGCAGCCTGGGACAGTGGGAGGTGTTCCTGCCATGGCAGGGGTGGCACTGGATGGGCTTTAGGGTCCTTCCATCCCAAACCATTCCATGACTTTATGGCTACAAACAGCTGTCACATTCCCTGTTTCAGAGGGAAAAGTGTCTCTTCAGTGCACCTCAGCCCGTTACAGCTGCTCAGCCTTCCCAGTAATGTGCCAGCAAACGCACACCCTGCAACACCAGCACTGTCCCTCCCACGCTGTCACAGCCATGGGCTGATGTTCTACAGGCTCAGCAGTCCCGGGGGCCTGGAGCATCTCCATGCCCAGGAAGGGCTGAGGGAGCCGGGGCTGCTCGGCCTCGAGAGGAGCCCCGGCCGAGAGGGGCCCTCAGCCCTGGGGGTCCCTGGGGGTCCCTGGGGGTCCCTGGCTGCAGGGAGGGCTCAGGGCAGGGCCCGGGCTCTGCTCCGGGGCCCAGCAGTGGCACCAGAGGGACGGGCAGGGGCTGAGCCCAGCAATTCCCTGCACAGGGGGCACAACTCCTGCCCTGGGCAGGGGCTGAGCCCAGCAATTCCCTGCACAGGGGGCACAACTCCTGCCCTGGGCAGGGGCTGAGCCCAGCAATTCCCTGCACAGGGGGCACAACTCCTGCCCTGGGCAGGGGCTGAGCCCAGCAATTCCCTGCACAGGGGGCACAACTCCTGCCCTGGGCAGGGGCTGAGCCCAGCAATTCCCTGCACAGGGGGCACAACTCCTGCCCTGGGCAGGGGCTGAGCCCAGCAATTCCCTGCACAGGGGGCACAACTCCTGCCCTGGGCAGGGGCTGAGCCCAGCAATTCCCTGCACAGGGGGCACAACTCCTGCCCTGGGCAGGGGCTGAGCCCAGCAATTCCCTGCACAGGGGGCACAACTCCTGCCCTGGGCAGGGGCTGAGCCCAGCAATTCCCTGCACAGGGGGCACAACTCCTGCCCTGGGCAGGGGCTGAGCCCAGCAATTCCCTGCACAGGGGGCACAACTCCTGCCCTGGGCAGGGGCTGAGCCCAGCAATTCCCTGCACAGGGGGCACAACTCCTGCCCTGGGCAGGGGCTGAGCCCAGCAATTCCCTGCACAGGGGGCACAACTCCTGCCCTGGGCAGGGGCTGATCCCAGCAATTCCCTGCACAGGGGGCACAACTCCTGCCCTGGGCAGGGGCTGAGCCCAGCAATTCCCTGCACAGGGGGCACAACTCCTGCCCTGGGCAGGGGCTGATCCCAGCAATTCCCTGCACAGGAGGCACAACTCCTGCCCTGGGCAGGGGCTGAGCTGGAGCAGAGCCCAGAGAGGGGCTGGAGTCTCCTCCCTGGGGATATTCCAGAGCCACCTGGACACACTCCTGTGCCCTGTGCTCTGGGATGGCCGTGCTGGAGCAGGGAGCTGGCACCAGATGGGACCCAGTGTGGCCCCTTCCAACCTCACCCATCCTGGGGCTCCGGGATTCCGTGAAATGCCTTTGCTGTCAGGGTAACAAGAGGTGCAAACTGGAACCCGGTGTGTCCCTGCAGCCACCCTGGCTCAGGTGGAGTTTCCTGCTGCTCCCCTGGCTCTCTCACGCAGGTTTTATCCAGCAGGGAATGCTCCAGGTGGGGTTACAGGAGTCTGGGAAGACCAAACCTGACTCTTTTTTAAGAGTTAGTGAGTTAGTGAGCAGTCTGTGCACATCCCCCCACCCCACTGTTAAACTCCATGGAATGGAAGATTAACCAGTCAAGGAGGGTTCAGCTGGGAAAATGATGGGAATGAGCATCATTACAAGCCTCTGCTTGGATTTGGGGATTGAGGGAAAGGAAGATAAGGCCGTAAACCCTTAATGAGGCTGGACAGGAGAAAGGGACAGGAGGGGATCACGGGCACACCCAAACCAGCCTGCAGGAGGGGATTTACCCTGGGCACGTTCTGAGTGCAGCCCTGCCCTTCCCTCCCAATGGCTCTGGAACAAGCGAGGGAGCACAGAGTGCCCCGGACACAGGGGAGAGGAGGGATGGGATTTGCTCCCCCCATGCACTCACAGAGGAGCTTCTCCTGTCCCTGTTCCCTGGCAGCAGAGCCCGACCCCCCCGGCTGCCCCCTCCTGTCAGGGACTTGTGCAGAGCCACAAGGGCCCCCTGAGCCTCCTTTTCTCCCGCCTGAGCCCCTTTCCCAGCTCCCTCCGCTGCTCCTGGGGCTCCAGCCCCTTCCCAGCTCCGTTCCCTGCCCTGGACACACTCCAGCCCCTCCAGGTCTCTCCTGCAGGGCCCAGAACTGGGCACAGCCCTTGAGGGGCCTCTCAGTGCCTGGCACAGGGGGCAATCCCTGCCCTGGCACAGCCCAGGGGCCATCAGCCTCTTGCCCACCTGGGCACTCCCGGGTTCACATCCAGCCACTGTCCCCAGCACCCCCAGGGCCTTTTCCAGCTCCCCAGCCCCTCTGCCCCAGCCCGGAGAGTTCCATGGGGTCGGTGAGTACCATAAAATCCTGGAATGGTTTGGGTTGGAAGGGGCCTCAAGGCTCATCCCATCCCACCCCCTGCCACGGGCAGGGACACCACTCTAGCTCAGGCTGCTCCAAGCCCCATGCACGGTGGATCTGAGGCCAGGCTGGTTGGCTGTGTCCCCAGGAGGTGTCCCCAGGAGGTGACTCCAGGAGGTGACTCCAGGAGGTGTTCCCAGGATGTGCCCCAGGAGGTGTCCCCAGGAGGTGTCCCCAGGGGGTGTCCCCAGGAGGTGTCCCCAGGAGGTGTCCCCAGGAGGTGACTCCAGGAGGTGTCCCCAGGACGTGCCCCAGGAGCCCCCAGCCCACGTCCCCGCACAGCCGAGGTGTGGGAGCAGCTCCACCCGGGCCAGCCCTGGCTCCTGGCTGCTCCCCTCCCAGCTGGAGCCCATGGGACGATTCCTGAGCTCTTTGGAGAGGTTTGGGATCAGAACTCTCCCCCCACAGCTGCCCGTGTGGGACACACTGGTCATTCCTGAAGATGCACCGCTTGGCAGGGAGTTTTGGTCTAAAAGCACGGCTTCAGCCCCTGCTCCTTGCAGGAACAATTAAATCCTGGCGTGCCGTGCTGGGGCACGGCCAAGAAAAGCCCAAACCTGGTGGCAGAGCTGAGTTGTGGCTCCCAGAGTCCCCCTCCACCAGTCCTGCCCTTCGCTGCTCAACCCGGCTGTGCCCGTGGCCACACTCCGAGAACATATTTGGAATTTAGTGATTCAGGGCCCAAAAGAAGCCAAATTGCCACGTGCTTTGTTTGCAGATGAGAACCCCGGGCTGGTGGCGCTGCTGGTGTTTGGTGCCACAAGAAGTCAGGCCTGCCTCAAAATTCCTTTTCCTGTCCCTTTTTTCCCTAAGTTTGCTGTTTCCTTGAAGGAAACATTTCATTTCGTGGGAAGGATTTTGCCCATTTGGTTGAATATTTGAGGCAGTAAAATGTCTTTATTAGAAACTGGAGATCTCCTTAAGATTTCTGGCCCTGGCAGTTGTTTTGTTTGGTCTCCAGATCTCCCAAGGTGATCATTCCCAACACAGGTCACCCCAGCTCTGGCCAGGCTGGATAATTCTGATTGTCACGGGGTGCGCCTGGAGTTCTTGGGTAAAAAGGAAAACCTCCGGTGTGTCCCGAATTCCACCCCTTACGGAGCCAGCCCGGGAAGTGGCTCCGGTGCTGGAATTCTGGGCTCCACCAGAGACTGAAACCACCAACTCCAGGGGTGCCAAGGGGAGCACGGGCACATCCAGCACTTTGCAGCCATCCAGGCCACTCAGTTGAGGCCAGTGGTTGCCTCCAAGAGATCCTTTGCAGAGATTCCAAGTTATTTGGAGCCATTCCAGAGGGAGGGAGCACAGAGAGGTTTCCAGAGGCTGAAATCCCCCCAGGAGCCCTGGGAAGAGGAAGTGAATCCCAGTTCCTCTGTGGCTGCTGTTCAGTGCCACAGCCAGGGGATTTATTGTCCCCACAGCTCGGGTTTGGGACCCTCTTGTCCACTCCCTGCAGCCACCCTTCGGCCAACAGCCCTTCCTCAAGGGGCTCCAGGAGAGCTGCAGAGGGACTGGGGACAAGGCATGGGGGCACAGGACCCAGGGAATGGCTTCCCAGTGCCAGAGGGCAGGGCTGGATGGGATACTGGGAAGGAATTGTTCCCTGGGAGGGTGGGGAGGCCCTGGCACAGGGTGCCCAGAGCAGCTGTGGCTGCCCCTGGATCCCTGGCAGTGCCCAAGGCCAGGCTGGACCCTGGGGCTTGGAGCAGCCTGGGACAGTGGGAGGTGTCCCTGCCCTGGCAGGGGTGGCTCTGGGTGGGCTGTGAGGTCCTTCCCAACCCAAACCCTTTTGGGATTCCCTGATTCCCTGTAAGGATTTATCTCAGGCCGTTTTCTTCCTTCCTTCTCCGTTTCCTCTGCCCTCCGCAGGCACTCGGAGACGGGAAGAGGTTATGGATGTTGTCTGACCTTTCCGTGGGACTGTCCAGATCCACCACAGGGGAGGTGACCCAAAAATACCACTGGAGGTACCTCAGTGCTCCTCCTTCATCCCTGGGGATGGGGCCCGGCCATGGCAGCTCCAAGGAGGACAAAGCCCCTGTCCCAGCTGCTCTGGGCACGGGGGCTCCGTGAGGATCGAGGTCAGTTCCCCTCCCTTTCCCTGCGTGTTGGGGGGCAGAGACAGCGAAAATCAGGACAGGAGGGGTTTTCCTCAGGGATCCCCTTGCTCCTGGGAGGGGGTGAAGACGAGGTGGAGATGGGGCCATTGCTGACTCAGGGGTGGTGCTGGATCCTCAAACACCTCAGGCTGAAGGGCGATCCCTCTGCACGTGAGACCAAAGGAGACGTTAAATCCAACAGGATGTGAGGCTCCAACACTGCCAGGGGCTGCCCAGGGAGGTTTGGAGTGCCCATCCCTGGAGGTGTGCAAGGAGTGCCTGGACACTGTGGCACTCAGTGCTCTGGGCTGGGGACAAGGTGGGCATGGGGCACAGCTTGGCCTGGCTGGGCTGGGAGGGCTTTTCCAGCCCCAGGGATCCTGGGGTTCTGTGATCTAAACTCAGCTCCACGCCCAGCTCGTGGAGAGAGGGGATCCTTCAGGGAATTACTCAGGGCTGCCTGGGGGACAGTGACCCCTCCCTCTGAGGGGCACCTTGTGGGTGACCCAGGTGCCTCTGCCAGGTGTCCCCGTGCAGAGCGAGCTGGTGCTGCCCCACAGCCCCTCCTGCCCCTTCCCCTGGGGTCCCTGCTCGGCTGCGGGAGGCTCCCTGCGGGAGCGAGAGGTGGAAGGCGCGGAGATGCCGAGGGAACAGGAGGCGCCTGGCGGGTGGGAATGTGGCGATCTGAGGAAAAGACCCGCAGGTGAGGCTCTCCTGGGGCTCCAAGGGTGGCCTGGAGGAAAGCTGGGCTCCCCGGGCACCCCCAGCCCGGCCGTGCCCCGTCCCAGCCGGTGCCTGTGGGATCCCGGCCGGAGCCCGGGGGAGCACAGCCCCCACTGAGCCGCACCTCGAGCAATCGGCAGCTGCCGGAGCGGCCAGGAGAGGAGGGGATGCAGGAACGGGGGGATGCAGGAACGGGGGGATGCAGGAACCGTGGGATGCAGGAATAGGAGGGATGCAGGAACGGGGGATGCAGGAATAGGAGGGATGCAGGAACGGGGGGATGCAGGAACGGGGGGGATGCAGGAACGGGGGATGCAGGAATAGGAGGGATGCAGGAACGGGGGGATGCAGGAACGGGGGGGATGCAGGAACGGGGGATGCAGGAATAGGAGGGATGCAGGAACGGGGGGATGCAGGAACGGGAGGGATGCAGGAACGGGGGATGCAGGAATAGGAGGGATGCAGGAACCGGGGGATGCAGGAACACGGGGTCGCTCCTGCATCCTGCTCCCCGAGGCAGGCAGGAGTCCCAAACCCTGCCCCAGCCATCCCACAGGCGTCCCACCCCAAAGCACCGCTTCGGGACCATCATCTCCCACCTCTCCCGCTCTGACAATTAGTCCCTATCATTCACACTGTGCAATCAGCTGTTAAATCCTCATTTATGCTAATTGGAATGTGAATGTGCTGCTCAGCAAAATGTTAGATTGCCATGTTTACAAATATACTCCAGGTATTTGGAAATTCAGATGATCCAAACCATACTGCTTAAGCTACTCGTGCTGCCAGTTTAAAGAACTTAAGCCTATTTATCACTTATTTAACAATTCTTTGCACATTCCGCCGTTTCCTTCGTGCAGCCCCTCATCGCACGAGCAGAACCCAGCTCGATGCTTTAAAAAATCCATATATAATCTAATAATTGGTAATCTCAGTGGCAGGATTTAATTGCCTGCAGCCTCGACGTGGGTAGCACGATTTACCCAAAACATGTTTTCCTAATCCATGAAAGCGTCCTTTAAAGCTGCTGCATTTGGAAATAAAGAGGAAAATCACCTCTTCGGCTTAGCTGTACCTCAGAGACTGCAACACGCCCGTGGAAAGTGATTTTCCCAAAGCTATTACAGCATAATAAGCTCAAGAATTAGTTTCAAGTGAAAGTTTATCTCATTATGAGCTCTGACCTGTGTGCAGCTCACACTCCCCATCAAAGGCTGAGCTCTTCTAATGGTTCTGCTCCCGTGCGGTGGGGAAGGTGAGGCCGCTCGGGGACCCCGACCTGCTCTGACGCAGGAGCTCCTCCCGGGAGCCAGCCCAGAGCAGCTCCCGCGTCCCGGAGCCGGGGAGGCAGGAGAGGTCTGCTCCTGCCGAGGGGTCGGGGCCCCCTGAGTTCCTGGCCGAGGGGGTTTGGTGGTGCCTCCCTGCTCGTATTGCACCAAAGCAGAACCCCAGGATCCCTGGGGCTGGAAAAGCCCTCCCAGCCCAGCCAGGCTAAGCTGTGCCCGATGCCCACCTTGGCCCCAGCCCAGAGCACTGAGTGCCACATCCCCTCACATAGGGACAGTTTGCTCTGCCAGTCCCTGCCCCCATTTGGAGGTGTCCGTGTCTC
Source organism: Gymnorhina tibicen (assembly GCA_013399875.1). Lineage (NCBI taxonomy): Eukaryota > Metazoa > Chordata > Aves > Passeriformes > Artamidae > Gymnorhina > Gymnorhina tibicen. The sequence continues at coordinate 8,910 of VXAZ01005024.1, read as the reverse complement.
TTTTCTCATCTGCAAACAGAGAAAATCTGAAGTCAGGTTACTCTGGAGGGTGTCACTGAGCAGGGTAGGGAGGTTTGGGCTTCCCTGGAGCTTCCCACAGGATCCCGTCTCCGCTCACACCTCCGGGGTCTCTGCAGGCACCAGCACCTGCAGGAAGGACCCAGGCCCAGCACAGGGGGAATGAGATGGAAGAGCTGCCATCCACAGGAGCGAGGAGGATGAGGATAAACACGACCCCGGGATTTCAGGCTGGAGCCCTGGGAGCGGAGCAGGGAGGGGGGATCCCTGTGCCCGGTCTGTGCTTCCCATCGGGCGTTTTCCCCGCTGCCAACTTCTTTTGGCTTTGCCACCTGTCCCGCAGCGGGGCTGCCACCCAAAACCAAGGGTAACCCACTGCCTTTCCCAGAGCTGGCATCAGCCTGTGCCCGGGCCTTTGGGAGGGCAAGGAGGCCGAAGGACCAGCGGGGCAGGGTGGAGGCTGCTGTCACCCTCTGCTGTCACCCTCTGCTGTCACCTGCTGCTGTCACCCTCTGGTGTCACCCTCTGGTGTCCCCAGCCCTCCCCACCCAGGTAAGGAACCGTGGAACCACGGAACAGCCGGGGTCGGAGGGCTCAAATGCCATCTCATTCCAGCAATATTCCAGAGTCTCCAGTGCCCACCGGAGCAGGAAAGCTGCAGATTTCCTGTTGTCCCAGCAGCCCCAAGCCCCTGGGCTGCAGGCACCTTCCTCTAACACACACTGGCTTTGAGTTTCGATGTTTCTGACCCATTTCGTGCCCTTCCCTTCGGGGCAGGGTGGAGGCTGCTGTCACCCTCTGGTGTCACCCTCTGGTGTCACCCTCTGGTGTCACCCTCTGCTGTCACCTGCTGCTGTCACCCGCTGCTGTCACCCTCTGGTGTCACCCTCTGGTGTCACCCACTGCTGTCACCCTCTGCTGTCACCTTCTGGTGTCACCCGCTGTCCCCAGCCCTCCCCACCCAGGTAAGGAACCGTGGAACCACGGAACAGCCGGGGTCGGAGGGCTCAAATGCCATCTCATTCCAGCAATATTCCAGAGTCTCCAGTGCCCACCGGAGCAGGAAAGCTGCAGATTTCCTGTTGTCCCAGCAGCCCCAAGCCCCTGGGCTGCAGGCACCTTCCTCTAACACACACTGGCTTTGAGTTTCGATGTTTCTGACCCATTTCGTGCCCTTCCCTTCGGCCTCGGTGAGAGCTGGGATCATCAGCCAAGCACAGCAGCTGAAGTTACTCCCTGTCAGTGAATTCTCCACCAGATTCCCAGCCCAGCAATTGGCACTTCTGGTGAAAGTACTGGAAAAGAATACATTTATTATATTTATTTGAAAGTAGAACCAAGAGGAAAAAAAAAAAACCCAACAACTTTTTTTTTTTTTTTTTTTTTAAAAACACCTTTTCTTTTGAGGATGAAAAGTCAGTCATTCAGGCAACCTTCAAAGTGCTCGACTTAATCCGTGGGGGACTCGATCTCGCTTTTCTCAGCCCAGATTTTTCCCCCTTGTTCACACACCTTGAGACAAAGGCTGCAGGAAAGAGGCGGAGGGGGAGGGCAGGGGGGTGGTTTTTGTGTGGGATGCGGAGCAAATTTATTCCGGAGAGCGCCTGAAACGGCCCTCAGAAAATGGAGAGAGTGTCTTCTGCGAGAAAAGGCCCCTAAGTAAACTCCGGCGCCATTCAGGAGATTTGCTCTGGCACTTAACAAGTGGGGCAGGAAGAAAGGAAAAGCTGTTGTCAGGTTTGGGGTGTTTATCAGCTCCCCTCGAGACACTTGACCCGGAGCGGGACCCCCTAATCCCCGCTCTGCATGCGCGGCCGGGCCGGCCCGGGGCACTTGTCCCGGTGCCCATTGTGTGCCACTCACCTCCCGCCGCCCCCCCGGTGGCATTCTGCTCACAAACGCTCGAATAAGTTGTTTGGGCTGGATCTGGCGAGGGAATTGTGCTCCTAATGAAACAGTCTGGTCATTATACAGCGGCGGGAGCGGCGGCAGCTCCGGGCAGGGCAGGGACAAAGGGCTGAGTGCCCGGGCCAGCCTGGCACACAAGGAGTTACTGCCGGGCGCGGCGTTTGGGGCTCTCTGCAAGCGCAGACCGAGCTGTTTGCCGAAGGGGGACGACCACCGAAAATGAGTTTGTTTTAGGAGTTGTTTCCTTCCTCAGTGAAAGGTGGAGGGGGAGGCACCTCCGCCGGCAAAGGCTGCCCCAAAGGTTCGGCCAGAACCCCTGAGCTGCTGCTCCCCTCCCTCTTCCCGAAGCACCGAACTACCCCGATTGAGTTAATTCCCAAATCTTGGGGATTTGCAGCATTCATTTCGATGATTTTTAATACCTGCTGATTAAAACTGTTCTCAATATTTTGTACATTTTTAATTGCATTAATCATTAACTGTAATTATTTAGATTTAGGAACTCCTTTGTTCAGCAGCTAAGCGCAAACTCGGTGGAAACAGCTTGAGTTTCATGAGGCAGAGTGACTTATTTCACTTAATGAATTGAACCAAGCAGAAATCCCAGAGCAAGAGTGGGCTGGGAAATTTTTACCAGGTGATTTATCACCGGAGGGACACTTTAAATCTGGATCAGTTTTATTAAATCTGCCAGGCATTTATTAAAGCTGGAGCAGGAATAATAGCTGGCTGCAATATCACATAATGACCATCATTCCACAAAGCCCCAAAATAGCAGCTGAATATGGTTTGGAAGTAACAAACAAGGATAATCCCGGGACGTGTTTGAAATAACTTGTGAGCTCCGGCCCCACCCGAGTCGGGTTGGACTCCCAAGGACAGGGGCTGAAAAGCCCCTTCCCCACACAAGGGCAGGGACAAGGCTGGACCTGGGCTCAGCTTCCCCACCACGGCTCCTCCTTCCTTCCAAATCCCCACCACGGCTCCTCATTCCCTCAGACTGGGAGAGCTCCACGTGTGGAGAGAGCAGCGCCTTGTCTGTTCCCCATCAGAGCCCACGGGAGCTGGGAAAGGGGCTCAGGCTGGAGAAAAGGAGGCTCAGGGGGGCCCTTGTGGCTCTGCACAAGTCCCTGACAGGAGGGGGCAGCCGGGGGGGTCGGGCTCTGCTCCCAGGGAACAGGGACAGGAGGAGAGGGAACGGCCCCTGTCTCTGAGGAGGGAATTCACACCCACCACAAATAAACCCCTTGCCAAGGTGCAGATCCTGCCGGTGGCCCTGACATCCCACACCAGTTCGGGCCTCGTGGGAGCGGGGCAGAGCCCCCAGGTGTCGGGGATGAGGAGATGTTTGGTGCCAGCCCCTCCAGGATTTCACAGCAATTCCCAGGGCTGCTGGAAAAAGCCATCCCTGTTCCCTCTGTTGTCCCAGCAATGTGAGGGGACCACACTGCACACAATCCCCAGGATCCCTGGGGCTGGAAAAGCCCTCCCAGCCCAGCCAGGCCAAGCTGTGCCCCATGCCCACCTTGGCCCCAGCCCAGAGCACTGAGTGCCACAGTGTCCAGGCACTCCTTGCACACCTCCAGGGATGGGCACTCCAAACCTCCCTGGGCAGCTCTTGCCAAGGCCTGACCTCCCTTTCCATGGGGAAATTGCTCCTGGTGTCCAACCCGAGCCTCCCCTGGCCCAGCCTGAGGCCGTTCCCTCTCCTCCTGTCCCTGTTCCCTGGGAGCAGAGCCCGACCCCCCCGGCTGCCCCCTCCTGTCAGGGACTTGTGCAGAGCCACAAGGGCCCCCCTGAGCCTCCTTTTCTCCAGGCTGAGCCCCTTTCCCAGCTCCCTCAGCCGCTCCTGGGGCTCCAGCCCCTTCCCAGCTCCGTTCCCTGCCCTGGACACGCTCCAGCCCCTCCAGGGCTCTCCTGCAGGGCCCAGAACTGGGCACAGCCCTCGAGGGGTCTCAGCACAGAGGGACAGTCCCAGCCCTGGTCCCACAGCAGTTTGGAACCATTTCCGTGCCAGCGCTGTTGAGCTTTTCACCTTTTAATTTAAAGCGTTCAGACCCTCTTGATGTAAATTTACCTTCTTGTTCTCAGCTCTCCAAGACCCCCAGGCAGCACCACCCATACCTGGAACGTTTCTGTGCTGCTAAAGCAGTCTGGAACCCTGTTCCCATTAAAAATGGAAAGACAAAAATGGAAACACAGCCCAGGGATGTTTATTAGCGTGAGGAAGAAGGGAAATAGGGATTTTTATTCAGCTGCAGCTAAAGGTCCGTGCACAGGAGTTCAACAGTGAGATTTTTAAAATTCAAAACATAAGAATGAGCAGCACTTCATTGCAGAGTTGAAAGATAATTGTGCAATTAACAGTGTGAGGTCAATAATGCCAGAGCTGGATGCTTCTGACAGATAGGGATAATCAATCCAGCCTCCAAATGAAAGGCTCGGAGGTAGCAATGGAAAAATAACACAGTGCCAACGTTTCCGTGCCCTAATGAACACCAGACAAGTCATTATTGACATGGTTTTTACTTCTTTTAAGTGCCAGAGCACAAGTATCTGCTTTGATTAAATGGAACTTTAGAATTTTGCCTGAACTTCACTGAAGTTCACTTTCTGTCCTGATCTAAGCAAGGACATTAATTTGGGAATGCAGCAAAGTCTCCTCGTGGCTGTTGCAGTGTCTGCTCAGGGAACTGCAAGGAAAACGTCCCATCCTGGTGTGTTGTGGAGGGGAAAGGCATCATCCGAGCTCTCCTCGTGTTGGGCAGCATCCAGACAAGCTTGGCTGCACCAAAATTCCTTTAAACTTTGGCTCCGTGAGTGGGATCAGCTGTGGCACCAGAGGGAGAACGAATCCAGAGCAGGGATCAGCAACCACAGATCCAGGAAGAGAAACGTGGAGCCCTGAGGTGCTGAATGTTGGCAGAGACATCCCTTCCCTGCTTTGTTTTTCCTGTGGAATCAGGAAAAGCCTCATGCCAGCATTTTACCTGGAGTGTTCACCTGGAGCAGAGAAGGATCCAGGGAGAGCTCAGAGCCCCTTCCAGGGCCTAAAGGGGCTCCAGGAGAGCTGCAGAGGGACTGGGGACAAGGCATGGGGGCACAGGACACAGGGAATGGCTTCCCAGTGCCAGAGGGCAGGGCTGGATGGGATATTGGGCAGGAATTGTTCCCTGGGAGGGTGGGCAGGCCCTGGCACAGGGTGCCCAGAGCAGCTGTGGCTGCCCCTGGATCCCTGGCAGTGCCCAAGGCCAGGCTGGACACTGGGGCTGGGAGCAGCCTGGGACAGTGGGAGGTGTCCCTGCCCCCGGCACTGGATGGGTTTTCAGGTCCTTTCCAACCCAGCCCGTCCCAGGGTTCCATGGCGAGCAGGGACAGGGATCACGGTGCCGAGCTGACGCCGAGGAAGAGGAATCCCCTTCCACCGCCACGGTTACAGGCCGATCCCGAAGGTCCTGCTGTGCCTCTTCCACGCCTTTTCCGAGGCCAGGAAAAGCGGGAGAGGAGCAGCCCCTCCACCTGCGGCGCCGGGACCCGGCCGTGGCACCCGGCGCGGCAACGCCGGGCGATTAACGGGATTAGAGCGGGGATGCCGCAATCAGCGCCGGCACGTGACTCATTAGTCATCAATTAGGGGGCTCATCCGCACACGGCTGATTAGGGGCCATCAGTGCCTCAAATTAAGCACGAAAAAGATGTTTTAACGCAACCATATGGTTGTGCTTCAGAAGCAGTTAGAGCACAAATGGAGCACATTGACGGCTCCTAACTGGCGATGAATGAGGGGAGAGTGGCCCAAATTTGTTTAGAGAGTTCCCCCTCCGCTTTTGCTGCAGTTTTTAATGTGATCTAATGAATAAGCAGAGTCAGCTTTAATTGCCGACTCACTCTCCGGTGAAAAAGCGCTTCCAAAAGACCTTTTTCCTCCTCCCTCCCCGCTGGAAAAGAAGACCGGGGGAGATGATTTTCCCCCTGGACTGAAGGTGAGGCTTTGGTTTTCCCTTTCCTTTACTCCGTGGTGCAATTCCGAATTGCCTCATCCAAGCAGGAGCGAGGCTTGGCACGGTTGTCCAGGGAAGAGGCGGGATTTTGGCTGTGCCGGGGGGATTTGGGAGATGGGAGGGGTGGCAGGAGGGGATTTGTGGGGTGGCCACCTGCAATGGGCTCGTGGCTGCGGGAGGAGACTGGATGGAAAAGCTCCCTGGTGAGGGGTGGGATTGCTGTGGTGGGACAGTCACAGTGCCCTGCAGTTCCCACAGAACCCCAGGATCCCTGAGGCTGGAAAAGCCCTCCCAGCCCAGCCAGGCCAAGCTGTGCCCCATGCCCACCTTGGCCCCAGCCCAGAGCACTGAGTGCCACAGTGTCCAGGCACTCCTTGCACACCTCCAGGGATGGGCACTCCAAACCTCCCTGGGCAGCTCTTGCCAAGGCCTGACCTCCCTTTCCATGGGGAAATCCCCGCTGGTGTCCAACCTGAATGTCAGAACAGAGAATTGTGCTGGCCCAGGAGAGCCCGGAGCTTCCCCAGTGCCGGAGTGTTTGTGATCTGGGGCCACCACTCACAGCCAGCTCCAGTCAAAGGGGAGATCCCAGCCTCTTCTCCGTGTGCTGGGTCAGGCCCTTAGCAGCCAAGGGGGAATGACAAATGTGCGACACGAGGCTCCCACCTCATCAGCTTCATCCTCAGCCTGTGGGGGCAGAGGGGGTTTGCACTTTAGAAATATTGGCACTGCCTGCTTTGGGGGACAGTTTTTGTTGTTTTCAGTGGAATCAGAGAAACAGGGAAAGGTTTGGGCTGGGAGGGACCTCACAGCCCATCCAGTGCCACCCCTGCCATGGCAGGGACACCTTCCACTGTCCCAGGCTGCTCCAAGCCCCAGTGTCCAGCCTGGCCTGGGACACTGCCAGGGATGGGAGAATCTTTCCTTCTGTCCTGGAGCGAGGAGGGAACAACCCCTGAGTGCTGGATTTGACACCCTGGGGCTGAGTGAGGAGGAACAGAGAGATTTGGGGGAGCCCTCTGGGATTCCCTGTTGCTGATCCCTGGCTGGGAAATGATCCTGCTCACCTTTCACAGCGGGAGGAAGGGAACCAACTGCTGATGTTCAGCTCACCTGGCAAACACCCCAGTGCCAGCCCGGGCTGAGGGAGCTGGTGACGCTGGGGACGCTGCCCTTCCTGCCGTGGTGGCCCTTGGGAAGCATCAGGGCTGGATCCTTTCCATTACCTGGTTTAATTAACCCCCGGAGCCCTTTGTGTGGCCGGTGGCGTCAGTGGGGCCCTCAATAGAAGCCCCCTTGTCACAAAATTTGGGAACAAGCTCCTCTCGAATGGGCCCAATGAGCGGGGGGGGGCTGTTCCCTCCCTAATCCCACATTTCAGAGCACGAGCTGGGGACAAAAGGCAGCTCCTCCAGCTTTCTGTGCCCTGATTCCGTGTGACACATCCAGCCTGCCTCTGTCCCGCCGGGAGGACGCCCCAGCTCGGCACGGGACACGCTCCTGGCACGGCACGGAGCTGAGCCGGCCCCGGAGCCCCGGGAGGGGCCTGGGCCGTCCCGCTGGAAAACCCGGATGCGCTGAGTTTGGTTGGTCTCTTTTTCCCTCCTTGCAGTCCTGTAAGGATGCGATTCCACCCAAGAAGTCCGGGATTATCAGATTTTGCCATGGCAACACGTTATTATAAATGCAAATGGAGACTGGGAGAGGGGGAAGCCTTTGGTGCTCCTAATGAGATGACAAAAGGGGATAACACTGAAATATTCCACGTACTTTGAAACTGGAAGAATCCTCCTCTCCTCTGCCATCTTTTTTTCTGGAGAGCTGCTCGAGAGCTTTTGGCTGGAGCCCGGGGAAGAAAAAATTTGGTTTAATTCCATTTTTATTTAGTGAGTGGTGGGGTTGACGCTTCGCCTGCACTATTGGAAGGGCTGAGTGGCTGCTGCTGGTTTGGGAATTTGCTCTCCAGAAGGACAAGGAAAAGATCAGTGGGAACGTCACTCCTTTTAAACGAGGATTTCACAACCAGAAGCTGTTCTACCCCGACCTTGCATTTGTATTTGCAGCACCTGAGCCCATCACACGTTCATTAGACATTTTCTGCATGTGGAATAAGAGAACTAATTGGGTTTAACTCTGACGAAGAGCAGCCTTAGCCTGTGTGGAGTTGATTAAGTGTAAAATGCTGTGCAGGTCCTTGTGCAGAGAGCACCTGTAGCATCTTTTCATCAAACTGTCCATCAGTATTTCCCTTCTTCCCTGGTGCAGAAAACTTTAAAGAGTACCACGGAAAGCAGCACTGAGCAGCCTCAGTGCCAGATCACTCCCACCTCAGGGGAAGAGGAGAAGTTTCAATTATTGCATGTGCCAATCCCAGCTACTTTTCCTGTGAAAGAAGGAAAAAAGCCCCAAACCACTCGGAGGGCACCGGCTGGGTGCCGTCCCAGATCCCACACGTAAACAGCAGCGGGTGGGGACACTTCCCCGTTCGGGACTCTCCAACAGATCCTGTTTGCACAGTGAGGAGCCTTTCCAGGGGTTCCCAGTGGTCTAGGGCTGGTTACCAAAGCTGAAAGCAGCTGCTCCTCGCTCCCCTGGTTTGTCTGCAAACCCCAGTCAGGCGTCTCCCCCCATTCACGGAGCCTCTTTCAAGGTCCTTTAAAAATCCATTTCTTTAATGCTCCTGCAAACTCCCCCCTGCCCGCCCAGCATTTTTTTTTTTTTTTTTTGCTAATTTGATGAAGACCACACACATAAAATCAAATGCTTTTGTCATTTGCTTCTCATTGTCCCCACTTGGTGAAAGGAAGCATCGCCTGCATCGTGTGATCATAAACATCGGAGTTCAGAGCTGGCACCTCTCCAAATGTTCATTTTTCAGGGCAGCATTTGGGATAATTGTGGGGCTTCAGGGTAACTATCAATTATGGGACTGGCTGGAAGCACCAGGACAGTTCTTGTGTGCTGAGAGTGTCCAGGGCAGGGA
>VXAZ01005022.1:4322-19763 GCA_013399875.1 Gymnorhina tibicen | reverse complement strand
GGAGGGAGGGATGGAGGGATGGAGGGAGGGATGGAGGGATGGATGGAGGGAGGGATGGAGGGAGGGATGGATGGAGGGATGGATGAGAATCCCAGCCAGGGATGCAGAGCCTGGCTTTATCCGGAATCCGGCTGTTGGGAATTGCTGGACACGGCACAGTTTTGTGCATGGAGGTCTGCTGACATCTACAGGGCGTTCCAGAGATTCCGTGGCTCCATGGAACCGGTGAATTCCAGACTGGTTTAGGCTGCAAGGGAACTTAGGGATCATCCCATCCAATCCCACTTCCATGGGCAGGGACACCTCCCGCTATCCCAGGATGCTCCAAGCCCCAGTGCCCAACCCGGCCTTGGGCACTGCCAGGGATGGAGCAGGCACAGAATTCCCTGACGGCACCTTCCCACCGCTTTTCCAGAAATGTCTTGCCCCAGGACAAGGGTGAGACTCTTGGATGTCTCCCATCCAGGGAAAAATAGGGAAAACCACCAAAAATGCCCTAAAACGCCCTGCAGGGGAATGGCTGGGCTCCCAGCCCAGGTGTTCTCCCACCAGAGAATCCAGAGGGAATCCAGAGGGGATCCACGGGCACATCCCAGCACGGAGCCCGGCCCAGGCGGGTGCAGCTCTCCCGCTGCTCCATGGAATGTCCGTGTCCTTGCTGTCCCCACGCAGCTGGGAATGGCCCCTCCGAGGGGAGGGGACGGAGCAAAATCCAGGCTCCAAAATCCAAGAGGAGGAAGCTGGGAACGGAGGAGGAATCAGGGATTTTTCCAGCTGCTCTTTGCTCCCAGGCACCCCCCGGAAGCAGGAATGCGGCTCTTGCAGGTGGAAAATCCTCAGGGAGCACCACGGAGCAGTGGGAAGCAGCGGGTCCAGGCGCCGGGACAAGCATCCATCACCCTGGGAATGATCCAGCAGGAAAAAAGCAGCAGGATGCGGGAATTCCCAGGAACAGCTCTTCCTACCCCAGCTGGAATCCTGTGTTGGCACCAGATGTTTCCCCCCGGGATAAAATCCCTTTGGAATCAAGCCCAGAGGATTCGGGCACCATCCTGCACGGTCTCCCAGAGCCATAATTAAAGTTTTCCAGGGAAAAGGCAGGATCAGCCTGGCAGATCCCACCTGCTCACCTTTTCCAGAGGCACGGGGTTGGGATCACCCCAGGAACCTGGATCCCACAATAAGCGGGATCAGCCCATCCCAGGAATTGTGCTTGACCTGCTGCGGCCACCTCAAAATTCCATAGGCTCAATCCCACTGCTCCTCCTCAAAATCCCATGGATTCAATCCCACTGCTCCTCCTCAAAATTCCATGGATTCAATCCCACTGCTCCTCCTCAAAATTCCATGGGCTCAATCCCACTGCTCCTCCCCAAAATTCCATGGATTCAATCCCACTGCTCCTCCTCTAAATTCCATGGGCTCAATCCCACTGCTCCTCCTCAAAATTCCATGGGCTCAATCCCACCGCTCCTCTTCCCACTCCTCTGCAGGACAAGCGACAACTTTTTCCACATGGAATTGTTTTATTAGGAAAAGATCCATTAACAATAAAACCCCCCCAGAGGAGGAGCTGCTGGAGGGTCGGGAAATTCCGGGAGCAAAGCAAATCCCACCTTAAACTCAGCTGGATGCGGAATAGCCAACAATTCCCAAGCCACGCAGCCCCTCCTTCCCGCAGGAATTCTGGGGCTGGCCATGGGTATTCCCAAAGATATTCCCACAGCCTCAAGGAGTCTCTGCACAGGAACAGGAGCACCAATTCCTGGGAAACGATCCTGCTTTTTCCAAGGGCTGTCGGCATCTCCCTCCTTTCCCGGCCAGTCTGGATTGGCCTTTCCAGTCCCAGCCCGGAGTTTTCCCGCTTTTCCTTGCTCCGAGTCCCGGCTGGGAAGTTCCAGCTAACGGCGGATTGGGGTGGTCTGTCCTGCTCCCATCAGCCCCCCGCGATCCCAGAAAGTTTTCCATGGAAGTTCCTCGGCAGCCGGCCGGGCGCCTTGGATCTGCCTCTCCTCCGGGCACAGCAGGAGTCGGGAAATTCGGGAAAAGGGATGAGCGCTCCCAAACAGGGAGTTCTACCTGGGGACGCGGGGTCGGCGGGAGGCGGATCCGGGGCCCGTTCCCGATGGATTCTCCTCAGTCGGAGTCGCTCCCCTCCTGCTTCGCCGATCCCACGGCCGCCGCCAGCTCCTCCTCCTGCCCCTTCAGGCGCTCTCCTGCCGGGAAAAACGTCATGGAGAAGGCTTGGATTGGGAGCGACCCCGGGAAGGACCCCGAAACCCTTCCCTTGGCACAATCCAAGTGCCCCCGGGGCTTCCTTGGGAAGCTCCTTGGGACCCACAGCTTCCCGGATCCTTTTGGGAAGGGATCAGGCTCCACCGACCCCTCCCTGGCCCAGCGAGCTTCCGGCAAGGATCACTCCGGAATCCCTCTGGAATGAGCCGCCCCATTCCCGCGGCTCCGGAACGCACGGATCAGCTCCGCGATGGCTCTCTGGGTCCTCTTCTCCAGCTTTTCCAGCTTCTTGGACACGTCCCGCTTCAAATCCCTGGGAAGGAGAGCGACAAGGTCAGGACAATTCCCTGGCCAGGCAGGGCCCGCCTTTCCCAGGGGAAATTCCTTCTCTTTCCCAAGCGCCACCGGCTCCAAAACCAACCCCCATCCCTCGGTGACAGCATTCCAAAGGAACCAGCAGGAAAAGGGAATTGTGTCCGCTTCCACGGCCAGGCTGGCTTTCCAATTCCGTGGAATCAGGGAACGCTTGGGGTTGGGAAGGGCCCTGAGGATCATCTCATTCCAACCTTCCGCGGGATTTTCCCGGCGTTTTTAACCCTCAAATCAGGTTTTCCTGGATATTCCCGGCACAGCCTCAAGGCGTTGGAACCCCCCCCACCCCCCGCTGATTCCAACACCCTTTTCCCGGGAGCAGCATTCCACAGGCGCTCACCAGTCGGGTTTCCTGGGAGCCAGGTTCGCCAGATCCTAGGGAAGGAGAGGAGACATCCCAGTGAGAGCCGAAGGCAACGTTCCAGCCTGGACCCGGCACGGAGCGGCTCCGGATTCCCAGATCCAGGCTTCCGGATCTCCCGATCCGGATTTCCGGCTCTGGATCTCCCGCCTCTGGAATTCCCCAGCTCCAGGTTCACCTACCACCTCGTCGATGATGGGCTCCGGCTTGGCAGCTTCCAGCTGCTCCTTCACCGTGTCCTCCACTAGATGGGGAAACAGGATCGGGATACAGGGAATTCCGTCAGATACTGGGAATTCCATCAGCGCTCCGGGCTCGGCTCCCAAAAGCTTCCCCAAAACCCCATTCCCACAGCTTTCCCTAAAAACACGGTGCCCACGCATAATCCCTTCGGTATCCAAACCCTTCTGGAGACTCCTAAAAATTATCCGGGAATGACGGAAACCCCACAAAGAGCAGCCGGAAGCCGGCTGGGATCGAGGCCTCTTTCCCCAACATCTGCAGGATCAGGTGCTCCAGAGGGCTGGAATTTGGCTCTTCCTGACTCATTCCCAGGCCGGGGCCATTCGGAGGAGCCAAGCTCCAGCCCAGGCCGTGGGGAAAGGCCTGGAGATGTCAGGGATAACGGGAAAACATTCATGGAAAAAGCCACCCACGGAAGGGCTGCGGCACCAGGGAGCACATCCCACTCCAGCACACGGATTTCATGGAATCACGGAACAATTTCGGTTGGAAAAGCCCTCTTGGATCACGGAATCCAAATATTCCCAGCCCTGCCAAGGCCGGCACCGCCCACGTCCCCGAGTGCCGCATCCACAGGGATTTCAATCCCTCCGGGAATGGGGCTCCACCGCTGCTGGACAACTGGAATTTTCCCAGTATCCAACCTGGTCATTCCCTCTCCTCCTGTCCCTGTTCCCTGGGAGCTGATCCCGATTCCCCCTCCTGTCAGGGAGTTGTGCAGAGCCCAAAGGTCCCCCTGGAGCCTCCTTTGCTCCAGGATGAGCATTCCCAGCTCCCTCAGGAATTCTCCAGCCCCTCCCCAGCTCCGTTCCCTTCCCTGGACACGCTCCAGCCTTTCCATGCCTTTCCCGTCACATGGAAGTTTTCAGCTCCTACAGAAACACGAGGAAAGGGCAGAGCCAGAATTCCCAGCCATTCCCAGCCCTCCCTTTTCATTCAGGGCGTTTCTCAAGGGATCTATTCCAGGCAAACTCCGCATTTCGGGATCAAGGGAACTCCTTCACTTCCCCCTCAGGAGATTTACGGAAGTTCCGGGTGAGGAAATTCCGGCCCCAACACCCTCAACTCCGGCCCGAGATTCCCTTCGAGACAAATCCAACAAAACAGCCGGAATTTCCGGGAGGATCCTCCAGGGAGGCTCCTCCGAGGATGAATCCTCGGATTTGGGCCTGGGAGTGTTCCCACCCCTCTTGCGCGACGCTGGCTGTGCGGGTGACACAACGGGATCAGACATTCCCACCCCTCGGGATCAGACATTCCCACCCCTCCGGGCTCCAAGGACACCTCATCCCAGTGGATCTCCCGCCTCGGGAAGAGCCCGGAGCTTCCCAAGCCCTCGCTTCCCTTCCCGCATTCCCGGTTTCTCCCACCTGAGGCCGGTTTGGCCGGGGGCAGCTTCCTCTTCTTCAGCTCCTCGTCCTCGGGATCGTAATTCCGCAGCTTGATCTCCCTGGGAAAAGCGGGAAGAGTGAGGAAAGTCCGGGATGCCCCAGCGGGCGCTCGGGGAAAGAGGGGGATGTTGGAACCAGGAGCCAGAGGCAGCCAAGATCACGGAATCATGGAATTGCTGGCGTTGGAAAAGCCTCCAAGGTCTTCAAACCCAGCCACCGACCCAGCCAAGGCCACCGCGGATCCACGTCCCCACATCCGTGGCTTCCAAATCCCGCCAGGAATGGGGACTCCCATTCCCCATTCCACGGGGGACATTCCCGATACCCAAGCGGAACCTCCCCCTCCTGTCCCGTCCCTGTTCCCTGGGAGGAGAACCCAGCTCCCGCCCGGCTCCGACCTTTCGGGTCCGAAAACCGGGATACTCGGGATGGGAACTCCGGAGAGGATCCAAAACCACGGAAGGAATTCTTTCAGGGGAAAACTGGATTCTTTAGGATGCGAGGCGGTTATCCAAGCACTCTGGAAGCGCCAAAATCAGGGAGCAAACCCCGGTTCCAGAATAAACGGATGGCGGAGCCGAGGGAACGAGGAACCCAAACAGCACCCGGAAGTTTTTCCGCGTTTTCATCCCCTCCAGGAAAGATCAGGAGTCGGGATCGAGCCACAATTCCACAACATTCCCACGTAATTTGGGCCATAATTGGACACCCTCGTTCCCAGGAGTGACTCCTCACCGGAGCCAAACCCTGCGAGCCTCCAGAGGAATTCCCAAAGCCACAATCCTGGAAAACCCAGCCGGCAGGAGCTCGTCCCGCCTCCAGGACACTCCGGAAGCAGCGGGATCCATGGATCAGCTCAGCCCACGGGGATAACGAAGGAGGCGGAGCTCATGAAGCGCCGAGGATGGGATCCATCGGGATGAACGCTCCACGAGAAGCCGAGGAGGAGAAGGTTGGGAAGCAGAGGTCCGGGTTTTTATGGGAAGCATCAAAAACCCAACCTCGGAAGTCACCGGAGCACAGGCGGAAAACCCAACCCTTCCCGCTCCATCCCATTCCCGCTCCGGCACGGGAATCTCCCGGCCAAGATCCAGCCTGCTCCACGGGAGCGGCGGGAACACCGGGATGCGTTCCAGGACCTCGCTGAGGTAAATTATGGAATTACAGAATGGAAGTGACCCTTGGGATCAGGGCCACGGGCAGGGACACCCTCCATGATCCCAGGGCGCTCCCAGCCCCATCCAGCCCGGCCTTGGGCACTTCCAGGGATCCAGGGGCAGCCACAGCTGCTCTGGGAATTCCAGCCCAGCCCCGCCCCTCCCAGCCGGGAATTCCTTCCCAGAAAGGAACTGGGGAGGATCTGGGGAGCGCGGCATTCCAGAGGGAAGCAGTGGACACTGCCAGGAGTGGGACATTCCCCGCTTTGGGTCGGGAATCCCCCAAATCCGTGTTTCCCTCGGGCCCGGAGCTCCTGGCTGGGGAAGCGGGAGGGATCCCGGCTTTTTTGGGAGGAGGCCCTTGGCACCGGCACGCCGGGAATGTGCGGAATGCCCGGAGTGATCCCGATGGAAACCAGGCCCCTCCGAGCTGGCTCCCAGCTTGGGTTGTGCCTCGCTCTTCCAGCCCCAAGGGCTTTGGGGAGCAAACAATTCCAGGGATTTTTCCAAACCTTCCGGCTGCCGAAATCCTTGCGGCAGGAGCAGCGGGAATGGGTTTGCCAGGAAAAGCTGGAGCAGGGATTTCTGCCGGTGTCTCGGGTTCCTCGCTCCTGTCGTTATTCCCAGAAAAGTCACTCGGAGCTGCTCCAGGAGCAGCTTCCCAACGCGGCTCCCTGAGGACGAGGCTTGCACCTCCAGGAACAGCAGGAAAAATGTGCGGAGACCATGGAATCATCCTGGAATGGGTTGGGGTGGAAGGGATCTGAAGGATGATCCCATTCCCACCTCATTCCAGGGGCAGGGACAGCTCCCGCTATCCCAGGCTGCTCCAGCCCGGCCTTGGGCACTGCCAGGGATCCAGGGGCAGCCACAGCTGCTCTGGGAATTCCAGCCCAGCCCCTCCCCACCCTCCCAGCCAGGAATTCCCTCCCAGTATCCCATCCATCCCTGCCCTCTGGCAGGGGGAAGCCATTCCCTGTGTCCTGTCCCTCCATCCCTTATCCCAAATCCCTCTCCAGCTCTCCTGGAGCCCCTTCAGGCCCTGCAAGGGGCTCTGAGCTCTCCCTGGAGCCTTCCCTTCTCCAGGGGAACATTCCCAGCTCTCCCAGAGCTCCAGAGGGGCTCCAGCCCTGGGAGCAGCTCCGTGGGATCCTCTGGATTGACTCCAGCAGGTGCTGGAGATCCCAGGACGAGGCGCCGCCGTCGTTCCCGGATTCCTCACCCAAGGCACCGAAGGCGGAACAGGCAGATATCCGGGAGAATCCGCCCTGAGGAAAAGCTCTTCCCTGGAAAAGCCGCTCCTGCCGAAGCTCCCGAGCGTGTCCGAGCCCATCCTGCTCCCGGAGCGGCTCCAGCAGGAAGGAATCCCAAAAAAACCCCACCCGTCTCCACACCGGGAGCCCCCGAACTCGCCGGGCCGGTCGGTTTTCCAGGATGCGCTCCTTGGTGGATCAAGGATCGGGAGACAAATCCGGGTGTTCCGGGGGAGCTGGAGAAGATCCCAAATCCATCCGGATTGAGGCCGTTGCTTCCCACGGGGTTTTCCCAGGCACCTGAGCTTTTCCAGGTGGACGCTGGGATCTTCAATATCCATGAATAAAACCGGGACAAAGCCCACATTCCCTGTGGAGCGTGGGATCCCGGTGGAGCTGGACGATATCCCAAAGCATTCCCACCCCGACCGTGCCGGGAATACCGACGCTGGAACAAGGACAAACCTCATCCATGTTTTTCTGCGGCTCCTCCGGGTCGGGATGGATCCAATCCCATCTTCCACCCTCGAGGTTCAACCCAAGGCAGCCCCGGAGGCACCTCGGGAGCACCCGGCCCCGCCCCTGATAACAGCCGGGATAACCGCTGGAATTCCCAGGATCGGATCCACAATCCCAGCACGGAGCCGGCGCAAGGATTGGGAGCAGAAAGCTGCTCCAGCCTCGCTCCCAATTCCCAGGAATTCTCCCCCGGGAAGAGCAGCTGGAGGTCCGAGCACCCAACAGATCCATGCCCAAAACGCCGTGGGGTGGATGAATTCCCAGGAATGATTCCGGGGAAAAAGCGGAGCCAAGGGGTGGAAGGAGCGGGATTTCACCTCTGGGGCTCATCCCGATCCCAGGGAAAAGCCAGGATCATCCCCAGCCTCCTCAGGAGGGCCCAGCCAGGCTTGGGATCATGGGAAGCTCCACGGATCCTTCCCTAGGGATGGATCAGCTCCATCCAGCAGGAAAATCCCCAGCGTCCTCCAGCTCCAGAGGGGGGAAGGCCCAAAAACATGGATAAGAACCTTCAGGATGGAGCCAGCTCGGGAATTTTCCCAGCCTGGATCCCGGTGGTCTCGGCTTCCATGTGGATTCAGCTTCCAAGTGGATTCATCCGCCTCCATCCCTGAGTTCCCTTTTCCAGCTCGGAGCAAAGCGTGGCAGCTCCCAGCCTCGCCCATTCCCATTCCCATTCCCATTCCCATTCCCATTCCCATTCCCACCCCTCCTCCTTTTCCTCCTGCTCCCGCCGGGGGCTGAGCACATTCCGGACGGGAAGGGATCCCTGGGAATGCTCCGTGTCCGTGTCCAAGTGGGAACAGATCCCGGGAAGCGTCAACCAAACCCTGCCCGTGTCCCGAGCGCAGCTCCCGTCTCCATGGAAAAAAGGTGGGAAAAAAGGGCGGGAAAATCCTCTCCTTTTTTTTTTTTCCTCTCCTCCATTCTTTTCCTTGTCCCAAATCCCTTCCCAGACATTTCCACGCTCCGGGAAGAAGGGAATCGCGAAGGGAATCACGCCCGGGATTCTCCCGGCGAGCCCAGCCCCCTCTGGAGCAGATTCCCGGAGGGATTTTGAGGCAGGGATTACCAAACAAAAGCGCTCCGGACCTGCCCGGCGACATTCCAGAGGGAGGAATTCCTGAGGGAGATCGGGTTTCCCAAGGCCCGCTCCTCCCCCGCTCCAGGGAGCTGTAACTTCCAAGGATAACTCCGTGTCCAACGGCAGGAGCTGGAAAACCGAGGATTATTTTTATCCCGTCCCTCTCCACGCTTTTCCTTGGATTTTCAGTTTCCCTTTTCCCACCTTTGCTGGCCCAACGAGCCCGATTCCAAGGCTCGGCGCTGCGGGGATGGGAATTCCAGGCTCCAGCAGGGCCCCGATTCCCAAATCCAGTGTTTTTTCCCCGTGGGAATGAGGCGGAAAGGCCAAAATCCTCCCACACCCTTTTCCCGGGAAAGGCGGAGCAGCGGCTCCGCTTCCTGGTCCGCACAGAAATCCAAATAATCCAAGTTCTCCCCAGCTCCAGAGAGAACTCCCAGGGTTTGGATCAGGGATCGGAGCTGGAATTCCTGGGAGAGGAGCAGGGCTCGCAGGGCTTTTTCCCGCCCTGGGAATTCGCAGGAAAAGGAGGAAGGAGAAAATGAGGATGGGGAGGTTGGAGCGCGGCGGGAACAAAGCAGGAAGTGGCCAAGAAAACGTGGGAGCAGGGAGGGAAAAACGTTGGGAAAGCCGGAGCCGAGGGGATCTGCCCTTCCTGCGGCCCACGGAATAGAAAAGTTGGGAATCTCCATCCCTGGCAGTGCCCAAGGCCCGGTGGGATGGGAATTGGAGCAGCCTGGGATGGTGGGAGCTGTCCCTGCCCCTGGAATGGGATCATCCCGAAGCTCCCTTCCCACCCAAACCATTCCAGGATTCCCTGGAATCCCTTCCACGAGGGAATTTTTCCCTGCTCCAGCTTTCCCGGCAGCACCGGGAGCAGGCGAGGGTGGAATCTCTCCTGGAGATTCCCAAGCTGGAAAAAACGAGCAGAGGGAACGCGTGGAGGAAGGGGCCAAAGAATCCCAGAATTCCCGAAGGTTTTGGGCGGGAAGGGACCCTACGGATCCCATCCCACGGGCAGGGATCTCCCACTATCCCAGGCTGCTCCAATTCCCATCCCACCGGGCCTTGGGCACTGCCAGGGACGGAATTTGACGGGATTCCCCCACATCCCGAGGGGCTGGAGAGGGAATTCCCCAAATCCATTCATAACCAGAGGGAAAAGCAGGAAGGAATCCCTGGATAACTCCCAGTGCTCCTCTCTCCCGGCCTTTTCCCTCTCCAGCCGTTCCTGAGCGGGGCAGAGCCTGGAAGCAGCCGGGAATACGGAGAATCCTTGGGATCACGGGGATGCAGGAAGCTTCCAAGCCAATCCCTTCTGGAATTCCACACCGGGACGGGCCGGACTGGGGCTGGAGGGAGCAGCCAGCAGCGAAAATCCCAGGATTTTGCTCCACGAACCACAGGATTATTCCCTGAACCACCACCGCATTCCCTGCCCCACAGAATTCCTTCCACCTGGAAAATCCAGGCCAGCTCCCGTTTAGCTGGAAGCGGTTTGGAGGGAAGGGAGATTCCCGGATCCCCCCATTTCCCAAATCCAGGTGAAATTCCAGCGGGTGGTTCCAGTTTCCCTTTTCCGCAGGGAGATTATTGGAAAATCCAAATCCAAGAGGAAATCAAGGGATGGGCTCTCCCAAATCCAATTCCCGTGGGAAAACCGAGACATTCCGCGAGAAAAGCGAAAGGAAAGGAAAAGTTGGGAATCATCCGGGCTAAATTTGGGAT
Organism: Gymnorhina tibicen; assembly: GCA_013399875.1. Lineage (NCBI taxonomy): Eukaryota > Metazoa > Chordata > Aves > Passeriformes > Artamidae > Gymnorhina > Gymnorhina tibicen. The sequence continues at coordinate 9,420 of VXAZ01005022.1, read as the reverse complement.
TGAAGCATTCCCACGGAGCAGATTTTGCTGGAATTCGCCTCGGGGAATTCCGTCTGGATCCCGACAAAACACGCTGCTTCCCAAAGGATTCCACGGATTTGAGGCCGAAGCCGGGATGGAATTTCCCACTCCGCGCTTTCCTCTCCGCCTGCAACTTCCTTGGATTTTCCAGGAACCCATCCCGAGGCGGGGGAAGGATTTGAGCCGGATCTGCCACCGGATGAACGCAAATCCGTGGGAAAAACCCATTTCCCAGGGCCGCGGAACGCCGGGAACGAAACACCGGGAACGAAACACCGGGAACGCCACCAAGCCCCTCGGATCCCTGCGGGCAATCCCAGCGGGAATTCCCAGGATCGAATCGGTCCCAAACCACGATTTTTTTGGGATTAATCCCTCATTCCAGGCGGGAGCAGCCGCGCCTGGATCCGCAGGGGTGGGAAAGCCGACCCGGATTCCGTGGGCTCCGGGATCCGGCGGCAGCGCTGGAATCCGAGAGCTCCCGGCCCGTTCATTATTCAGGAGCTTCCCGAGATCCCGAGCTCCGGTTTCGCCTCCGGAGCCTCTTCCGGCGCCAATTCCGAGCGCGGGAGGTTCCCTCTCCCGAGGAATCGGGCGCTTCCGGCCCCAAATCCGCGGGGGTTCTTCCCCACCGGGGATGGGCTTTTTCCAAGGGGTCATTCCCAAAAAAACAGCGAGGGTTTTCCAATGGTTCCCGGTTCCTTTTTCCCGTGGAGGAGGTTTTTTTTTAGGGATAAAACCACGGGAAAAGGGCCCATTCCACGTTTTCCACACAAATTTTAACACCCCCTCCATGATCCCAAAAAGAAAAGACCCAATGGGATTTTTCCCAGCAGGAAAACGCCTTTGGAATCAGCCGGATCTGCCGGGAGCCTCGGCTGGGATCGTGCTCCCATTTTCCAGGGAAAACAGCCACGGGAATCCATGGGAAAAATACCAACCCCTGCTTAATCCATGCGGGAACGGCTGGGAATTCAGGGAAGCTCCCACCATTCCCGGTACCTCTGGAAAACGCTCACTCGGCCTCAGGTTTTCCCCTCTTCATCCATGGAATTTTTAAGGCTGGGAAAACCCCCTGGGATGAATCCCACCCGCCCCTCATCCCAAGTGATTTGCACCCAATTCCTACGGAAAAATTCCCATAAAGTCGCGCAGAGCCGAGGGAAAACGCTCCCGGAAAGGACGTTCCGGAGGGAAAAGCGGGAATAAAGGAGGAATTACTTGTGCTTGACGGGCTCCTCTTCCTCATCTTCCCTGGGAATTTTGGATTCAGGCTCTCCGCTCTCCTTGTTCTGCAAAAGAAAAAAACCGGGAGAATCCCTGAGGTTTGGGCTTCCCTGGAAAAGCGGGAGAGCAAACAGCTCCCAAATCCTCCGGGATTGGGATATTCCTGGGAGAAGGGAATTAGAGGAGGAGGAGGGATAAGAACGGGAACGAGCCATGATCACCACCAAAAAATCCGGGAATTCGCACAGCAGGATTCCTTTTTTCCCTGATTTCTCACTGGGGATGGAAAACATGGAATCCCACAGGGATTTTAATTCCAGCTCCAGGAAAACCTCGGAGCAAAACCAATCCCGTTCCTCCGGAACAGGGAAAGAGGCTCCGCTGGCAGCACCAGATCCCGGGAAAAGCAGTGGAATTCCCACCTCTCCTCATTCTCCAGGGGTGGAACAGCGCCCAGGAGGAGCTGGGAATGAGCAGCCATGGAATTCCATGGAATCCTGGAAGGCAACGAACTTCTCGACTTCCTAAAAAAAAAGCAGGAGCGGCGCCGGATTTCCCAGGAATTTCAGCAGGGACGGACACAGCAAACTCCGCTCAGCTCCGCTTATCCCGACTTTCATTTCCATGGAAAATGGTTGGGAAGAAGGGGATGTTGGCCTTCTCCATTCCCAGGGCTGAATTCCCAACTTTTCCTCAAGGCACAAAAGGCGTGGATGGGAAGGGATCCAAAGGATGATCCCATTCCCACTATCCCAGGGCGCTCCGAGCTGGCCGTGGACACTTCCAGGGATGAGGCAGCCCCGGAATTCCCTGGGAATTCCATCCCGATATCCCATCCATCCCTGCCCCCCGGCACTGGGATCCATTCCCTGTGTCCCATCCCTCATCCCAAGTCCCTCTCCCAGCACCAGCTCCAGGATCCCGATATTCCCCAGGAGCTCTCCCAGGCCCGGGAATGCTTCCCAGAAACTGCCGACTCATTCCCCGGATCCCTTTTCCAGCCAAACTCCCAAACTCCGCTCCGCAATCCGGGTTAAAAATTACATTCCCAGCAAACAGGGAAGGGAGCCAGGGGCTGGAATTGTTCCGGTTCAGCTCCCGCTCCGAGGGCCAGGAAAACATTCCCGGATTTTTTAAAGGGAAACCCGACACCAATCACCCCTAAAATCCCAAGGGAATTCCGTTTGAAGCCCATTAAAACCTCGGGATACTCCCAGGAATTCCCCGCTCAACAAATGCTCCCTAAATCCAACAAAAACCGGGAAGAGCCCTCTGGAATTTTCCCGGTGGAGCTCCGAGCTGGGTAATGTTTAGCCACCCTTGAATCCATGGAATTTGAGGTTGCGGGAAGCCCCTTCCCAAACTCCAAGTCCTTTTCCCATTCCTTTCCTCTCCTCAGCCTCCAGAGCCGGCATCCCCCTCATTCCCTGCTGGAATTTTATCCAGAGGGGTTCAAAGACAAGGAAATATTTGGCAAAAATATCCCCAAGGAGCCGGGGCTGCTCCCACTCCCGAGAATTCCTGCTTTTCCCTGGGGGCTGGACATTGGGATTGGATTTGAGCTTCCCCAGAATTCCCGATTCCGGCTTCTTTCCCATTAAATCCAACATTCCTTAAAGGCTCGGGGATATTCCCAGGAAAATCGGGGCAAAGGTTTTAAAGGGAAGCTGGGGGGGAAAGGGGCGGGAAGGAAAAGGGCAGGGAAAAAAAGGTGGGAAAAGGGCGGGAAGAGAAAATGACAGGGAAAAAAAAGGGGAAGGAAAAATGGTGGGAAAAGAAGGTGGGAAGGAAAAAAGAAGGGAAGAAAAAAGGGCAGGAAGGAGAAAAGGCGGGAAAGAGAAAAGGCGGGAAGAAAAAGGGGAGGGAAAAAAGGTGGGAAAAGAAGGTGGGAAGGAAAAGGGTGGGAAGAAAGAAGGTGGGAAGGAAAAAAGAAGGGAAGAAAAAAGGGCAGGAAGGAGAAAAGATGGGAAAGAGAAAAGGCGGGAAGAAAAAGGGGAGGGAAAAAAGGTGGGAAAAGAAGGCGGGAAGGAAAAGGGTGGGAAGAAAGAAGGTGGGAAGGAAAAAAGAAGGGAAGAAAAAAGGGCAGGAAGGAGAAAAGATGGGAAAGAGAAAAGGCGGGAAGAAAAAGGGGAGGGAAAAATGGTGGGAAAAGAAGGTGGGAAGGAAAAAAGAAGGGAAGAAAAAAGGGCAGGAAGGAGAAAAGGCAGGAAAGAGAAAAGGCGGGAAAGAGAAAAGGTGGGAAAGAGAAAAGGCGGGAAAGAGAAAAGGCGGGAAAGAGAAAAGGGTGGGAAGAAAGAAGGTGGGAAAGAAAAAAAATAAGGGAAGAAGAAAAGGGTGGGAAAGAGAAAGGTGGGAAGAAAAAAAGGTGGGGAAAAAAAGGGCAGGGAAAAAAAAAGGGTGGAAAGAAAAGGGGTGGGAAGAGAAAAAGGCAGGAAAAAAGGCCCAGCTCCGGATTTCCCGGGAATGCCAGCGGGGCTGGACACAGCGAGCTCCGCTCAGCTCCGCTTATCCCGACTTTCATTCCTACAGAGCACGGCACGGGCGGGAGGAAGGAGATTGTGGCACTCCTGCGTTCCCAGAGCTGAATTCCCAACGTTCCCTAAACCCGCAGGCACAGACGGCTGGGATTGGAAGGGATCCTAAGGATGATCCCATTCCAGGGGCAGGGACAGCTCCCACTGCCCCAGGCTGCTCCAGCCCGGCCTTGGGCATTCCCAGGGATCCAGGGGCAGCCACAGCTGCTCTGGGAATTCCCTCCCAGCCAGGAATTCCCAATTCCCAGTATCCCATCCATCCCTGCCCTCTGGCAGTGGGAAGCCATTCCCTGTGTCCTGTCCCTCCATCCCTTATCCCAAATCCCTCTCCAGCTCTCCTGGAGCCCCTTCAGGCCCTGCCAGGGGCTCTGAGCTCTCCCTGGAGCCTTCCCTTCTCCAGGGCAACATTCCCAGCTCTCCCAGAGCTCCAGAGGGGCTCCAGCCCTGGGAGCAGCTCCGTGGGATCCTCCGGATTGGCCCCAGCAGCTCCAAGCCCTTCCTGCCCCGAGGATCCCATCCCTGGATCCGTGGGATCCCACCGGAGCCACGCCACTCCTGCCAACATTCCCGGGCTGGAGCCGTCGGGAAGAACCTCCAGGAACGTTTCCCAACCTCGTGGAAGCACATTCCCCGTGCTCCAGCCCCGGGATCCTTTCGCACTTCCCTAAAAAAGCCGGGATAGGAACGGATCCTTCGGAGCTCTCCGGGCGTTTTATCCCGGCCGGGAAAACTTCCCGGGGCTCCGTTCCCACAGCAACGCTTTTCCCAAGCTTTCGGCGCTCTCGGGATCAGCTCCGACAAAACAAATCCCAGCAGGGGGAAAAAAAAAAAACGGGAAAAGCGAGGCCACGACAACCCAAAAAACCACGGGATCAGGGACGGTCCGGGCCTTTGGGAAGGCAGGGAAACGGCGGAAAAGCAGGAAAAGGAGCGGTGCCGGCCCTTCCTGCCGCTCCGGCCGGGAAGGTGCGGAGGAGGAGCAGGGATGTGGCTCTGGAGCGAATCCAGCCGGGAACAAAAGCTTGGGATGCGGCCAAAGGAATTTTTTTTTTTCCCGGCTCGAGGAACAAGGCGGGAACGCTCCGGAGCCGGGATGAGGGAAGGAGCAACGGGAGACTTTTCCTTCCCACAAAAAACAAGGGAAGGCTCCGGCTTTTCATGGATTTGGGGATAAAAAAAGCAGGAGAAGGAGCCTGTGGGGTTCTGGGATTGGGAGCGCTGGGGATGGAAGAGGGAATCTGAGCCTGAGATTCCTGCCCAGCGATCCCACCTGGATTTTGCCGAGGGATCCTTTGGGAACATCATCGGTGTCCCCA
>VXAZ01005014.1:0-440525 GCA_013399875.1 Gymnorhina tibicen | reverse complement strand
CCCCCGTTATTCCCGGCCCGTTCCCGTGCGGGCTCAGCGCGGAGCGCGGGCGCCCTCCGGTGGCTGCGGGCGGAACGGCGGCACCGGGACCCCCGTTATTCCCGGCCCGGGCCCTGCCGGGCTCGGGGACACGGCCGGGAGGCGACAGCGGCGATGGGCGGCCCCGGGCTGCGAGCAGCGCCTGTCGGAGCTCTGGAATCCCAGAGAGGTTTGGGCCGGACGGGCCTCGCAGCTCATCTCGTTCCACCCCTGTGCAGGGACACCTTTCGCTATCCCGGGTGGCTCCAAACCCTGTCCAACCTGGCCTTGGACACTTCCGGGGATGGGGCAGCCACAGCTCCGGGCACCCTGTGCCAGGGCCTCACCTCCCTCACAGGGAACAATGTTCTCCCTGATAGCCAATCTAAATCTACCCTCTGCAACTCGAAGCCATTCCCTCTTGTCCTGTCACGCCAGGCCTTTGTCCAAAGTCCCTCTCCAGCTCTCTTGGAGCCCCTTTGGGCACTGGAAGGGACTCTAAGCTCTCCCCAGAGCTTTCCCTTCTCCAGGTGAACATGCCCAGCTCTCTCAGCCTGGCCCCACAGGCTGCTGTCCCCGTGGTCAGGTGGTGGGAGATGGGATGCAGCTCCCAGGCCGTGTTCAGCAGCAGGGAGAGCTGGCTCCCCTCCACAGGCATCACCTACTGCCCACTGGGGGTGGCCGAGTTAAAGTGTTAAAGAGTTAAAGTTTATCATGAAACCACAAGATGCGCCAGAGGTCTTTATTCCCATCTCCTGCTTGGGTGGGACTGTCACCAGCTCCAGGCTGGGCTGGGCTTTGTCTCACCAAACCTTGAAAACCTCCAAGGGTGGAGAGTCCCCAACACTCCCCTCCTAGGGAAAAAGCCTTTCCTAAACATCCCAGACCTCAGTCTGCCCCTCATTGCATCCCATGGCCACAGTACCCATCGTCTAACCCCAGCCCAGGGATCCCTCTCCACAGGGGCTGTGGGGACCCCCAGCAGCCAGACTGGTGGCGCGTCCCCACCCCACGCGCTGTGCTCCCCACACGGCTCTTCCAGCTCCCAAAGTGACAGAAGGCATTAAAGCAGGACCCAGCCTTTCTGCCTGATCAGCTGTGAGCACTCTCAGAGCTAAATGAGTCTCCAAATTTCAGTGCTCCCTGGGGCTACAGCCCAATTAAAATCCAAACAGCCCATAAAGCAGCGAGCCGAACACAACAGCAGCAGCACGGCACGAAATGGCAGAGGGGTGAAAAAAATACTAGGGAAGTTTCTTTAATGTGTGTTGTGTCATAAAAGCAATTGTTTAAATGGCTTTTTCAGCGTTCTCAGCAGTAAATACTCCTGCAAAATGCGCTGAGCAAATCTTATCTCCCTCTTTCATTTACTGCATTGTAAATTGAAAAATTACGGTGGGAATTAAACCCGTGGTTGCCCGGGCAGAGCTGCCGGCTCCAGCCCCGCGCCCGGCGGGTCCCGGCGGCGGCCGGGCGGGGGCAGCCCCGGCCCGCGGACCGGGAGCGCCCCGGGACGGGCGGGGACAGCGGCGGGGCCCGAGCCCTGCGGAGCCGCCGGCCCTGCTCTGAGGGACCCGGGACGCGGGACATGGGATAGGGGACATGGGATACGGGATACGGGACATGGGATACGGGATACGGGCGGGACCCGGCTCTGGGGCCAGGCTGGGCTCCAGGGTACAGTGGCCACTGCCGCCCTTTGCCTGCAGCCCCTGTGCCCAGCACGGCCCCTGCACACACCGGCAAGGCCGGTGCTGGCACCTGGGCAGCCCAGCTGCTGCAGCCACCCCAAGTGCCCGCTAATCAGCTAACTGCGGCCTGACTTTGGTCGTTAATCCAAGCAGGGAAGGTTTCCCTAAGCAGCCCACAGCGGCTGACGAGCAGCCAGAGGCTTTAGCCTGCCCCAGTGACCGAGGCAGCTCTTCAAGGGGCTCAGCCAGGGGGGGCTCTGGTGCAGACAAGTGAAGATGAACCGAGGGGGAGCAAGACCCAGGCCCTTGGGAGCATCTCCAAGGCACCTAAAGATGCCCCAGTCCCTCCTCATCCTCCTGGCTGTAACCTGCCAATGAACAAGGAAGACACCTGAAGGGGATCAGCATTTGTGACTCCTTTGAAGTCAGTGTCAGGGGCCAGTTCCTTGCAGAGAGCTCTGACATCCTCAGGACGAGCTCAGGTCAATTAGCACAGTGGCAAAGTCTGTCAGCAACGTGCAATTAATTATCCTGCATGTCCTGCGTGGAGGGAGCAGCACAGGGAAGTGACCCTGGCACTGGAAATCAAAGAGCCCTGATGCAAATCATTCTTTGCATTTTCTACCTTGGCTGTGTTTGTTACCGAAATAAGACAAACCACATCCACGCTCATATTATTGCTGCCATTCAGCAAGAACTCTGCGGGGCGGCAAGTTTTTGTCATGATTTAAATGTTTTTATTTGACTCAAATAGTGTCAGATAACCGAACCTGGATGTTCAGCCCTTTTCCAGACTATCAGAGGAGACTCAGATCACACCTGACTGGAGAAGGTTTTATCACTACTTAGTAACTGGGTGAATTAAAATAAATGTTATGAAAACACCATTGCTGGGCTTTGAATAAAGCCACCCTCTCCTCCTCTCCCCTGCCAAACTCCCCCAAGCACAGGGGTGTGAGGGCTGCATTTCCCCAGATGGGTTTGAGCTTGGATATGGATAGAGAATGAATGGATATTGAGTATATTTAGTATATTTCAGTACAGTAGCATAGTACTGTATAGCACACAGTGTTTATATGTACACACTGTAATAGTATACAATATAAGATTTAGCATATTTTTTATGTATCTGGTATATTTAGATCCCTTCAGGACTTGGCTGGCATGGTCTCAGCCTGCTTTCAGCATCCAGCAACATTTCTTCTGCACCCGTCCCCATCCCTGAGCCCTCCCATCCCTCTCCCACCCTCATCCTCCTGTCTCTGCCCTCGGGCTCTGACCCCCAGCCCTCCTATTCTCACTTGGTCAACTTTTCCCTGTAATTATTTAACAGGATTACTGCTGCTTCCCTGCCCAGGGCTCTTTGGGCAGCGATTTATGGCCGCGGGTCCCTCATCCCCTCGTGGGGCTGGGCAGGGGCTGCGGCAGGAGCTGCCACCCCATTCCCGGGTGTGACAGCGCCGGTGTCCCTGTCCCGGGGCCGGGGGGCCTCAGGCGCTGCGGAGACTCCCGGGAGCGGGCAGGGCTCTAATCCTGCTGCGGCCGGGGGTGCGCTGTGCCGGGGCTGGGCCGGAGCAGCTCTGGTGCCCCTCGGCCCCGCGGGGTCCGGCCTCGCCCCCGCCCGGGGAGGAGCTGCCCCTTCAGCAAAGGGAGCTGTGGCTGCCCGGAGGTGCTCAGGGCTGGGCCGGGAGCCAGCAGAGCCCCCAGGCTCATCCACAGACCAGGAGGGAGCAGGTCCTGGGTGCGCTCTGGGATCCCTCCTCTGCCCTCATCCCACAGCCAGGGCTGTTCCTGCCTCTGCGTCCTCCCCAGGCTCCCAGCATTAAGAAGCCACTTCCCCCAGGCTGATGAAAGGATAAAAGCTCCGTGTTGTCCCTGGTTTATTTGCTTCCTGGGGGATAATTCGACATGTTTAGCTTTCCCCAAGGGTGAGCTTTCCTGGGGGAATCTTTGGCTGGCACTTTGCAGGATGGTTTTATTGCTCCTCTGCAGGCACTGGGTGGGGAGAGGGTTTATTTTAAAGTCCTTTAACTGCTTCATTACAGTCTTTGTCGGTCGTGTCTCCTTTCATATCCACTTTTTCAGCTTTCATTTCCCAGGGCTCCCTCTTATCTGCCTTTGGAGGCAGCCCTCGTAAAAAAAAAATTTAAAAAAGGAAAATCAAACCCCAAAGCTCTGTCCCTGGGCTGCTTTCAAGAGAAAGGCCCCTGCCCCCTTTCAAACCTCTTTTGAGAGAAATAGATCCCAACCCTGCGTGCGCCACAGCCCCTAGGAACGCCTTTGAAGTAAATTAAACCAAATTAGTGTCTATGATATAGATGAGCAGAGGAGCTCCCGCTGTGTCCCTGGCCTGGCCCTTGGCGTAATCTTTAACCCCTCTCCCTTGCTCCACTCGCCTCTAATTGACCGTGAAGCACCTGGGGGTGGCTTGGGGCGATCCCATCTGCCCTGCGCAGGGCAGGATTCCCCACTCCAGGGTTTAATAGGCGGAGGAAGGCTGGGATAATGAATTACCTTCCACCTCCCCTTCCTCGTGTTCAGGAGCTAATTCGGCTTTTTCTTCTCTCTTATTCCCCCTTAATGAGAGACCCCCCGAGCCCAGGGGCATCCCAGCACTGCCCAGAGCCCCGGCCGTGCTGGGGGAGGTGGAGCCGCTCCTGACCCATCTCAGCCCAGGAGCAGGTGGAGCAGGGGGCTCCTGAGCCCCGCACTGTGACAGAGCCAGGGGGGCTGTCCCAGTGTCCCAGGGCTGTGACAGAGCCAGGGTGGGCTCTCCCGATGTCCCAGGGCTGTGGCAGCCCTGCAGGGTGGGGTTTTCCAGGGCCCTGACCCTGTGACAGCTCCTCGGGGGGGCTTTCCCGGAGCCCACCCAGCCCTTTGTGTGCCCCACCCAGCGCTCCAGGGCCCGGCCGCCTCTGGCATGAGCTGCGCTGGTGTTGATTCGGTCAGGAAAGGTCGAGGTGGGGATTTCGGGGGTGTGAGGGGGATTTGAGGCTCCGCTGGCCCTGTATCGTGCTGGGAAGGCAGCACCTGGTGGCCTCGCAGGCTGGGCAGGCTCAAGGCCAGTCAAGGGATATTTGCATATGCAAATCACCCCACACCCACGCAAGGAAAGATTTCTGTGTCCCGGTCCCCAACGCCGGCCCGGATCCCCTGCGGCACCACCGAACCTGGGGTTCAGTAACCCCCAGCGGGGTCCGGCCCCTCTCCCTGTGAGGTCCCAGAGGTCCCTCGGGGAGCGCTGGGGCTGCTGTCACCGAGCTGGAGCCTCTTCCAGCGTCCGAAGGGCTCCGGGCTCACCTGGTGGCACCAGCGGTGCTTCCCCTGGCACGGAGGGACCCGGGAGTCCGGGCTGGGCCAGGGAAGGGATGGGAACAGAAGCAGGGAATTTGCTGGCGACGCCGGAGGGCTGCCTGGCGGAGTGTCCCGGCCCGGGGGAGGACGTTCCCCAGCCCCTGGCGGTGTCGCCTCGGGGCTGTCCTGCAGCGCGACCTCAGCCCCCGCGAGCCCCCGCGTGCGCACAGGCTGCACCAGGGCTGCATATTTCATGAGGGTGGCTATAAATAAATCACGGCCAAATTAAATCGCGAGACAGAAATAACCCCCCGTGGAGCTGAGAGGCAAACACAGTGAGTCCCCGATGGCCGGGGATGAGCAGGAGAGGGCGGTAGGTCCCTGCAGCACGGGCGGCAGCGCGGCCCGGGAGCTGAGAGTGCCCGGCAGTGCAGCCGGGCAGCCGGGGCTGGCCGTGTCCCTGGCATCCCCGGCGGGACACAGAGGGGTCGGGGGGCCGAGCCAGGCTCTGGGGCAGTCCGAGACCGAGTCACCCCTGCCCTGAACAAGCACTCAGAGCATCCTCCTCCTCTTCCTCCCCTGGGCTGGCTGAATAAAGCCAAACCCGGGCGCTTGGGTTTGCTTATTCCACGTAAGGATTCACAGGCAGGAGCAATTTTAGTTTAAAGCAGCGACTTTGTGGCTGAGGATTCGGTTCAGCACAGACAGCTCAGACTGGTGCTTAGCCTGGCCAGCACAGCCTGTGGGGTTGGGTTTTGGGATGAACGGGTCCATTTGCGGGGTGGATTCGTGCCCTCCCAGGGCACTGGTGTCCCGTTAAGCAGCTGTCTGGAGCACCCCAGTGCCCCCAGTCACCATCCCAGCGCTGGAGCGATGCTTCCCCTGCTGCCTCCTGGGACGGCTGGATCCCAGCAGTGCCCTCCCAAACCTGAACAGGGGAGCTGGGGCGGTGGGGAGGAAGGGTGGGGATCCCCAAGTGCTTCAATATTCCAATCGCTCCATCTTCTGGGAGATAATACTTTTAATTTTCGCCACACAAAGAATATGTCTTGAACCAGAAGGGGTTTGCCTAATTCATCATGCTTGCTCTCCACACAATACCAGGGCTGACAAGCAGAACATTTTAAAATGAGAGAAGTGGACATAATTAATGCTCATGAATTGCAAACGCTTCTTTATTAAAGGGCTTTTGCTTGCCCCGGGACCATCTGCTTCATATCACTGGGCCGGGGTCCTCGGGCTATAATAACTTGCAGCTTTAATAATTTTACCTCTTAATTAAAGCTCATCTCAAAGTGCAGGAGCACAGACACGTTCCAAGCCCAAATCTGATTTTTAACGGAGCAAACCTTGAGGGATGGGTAATAGAATTTGCATCTTTTCCTTTGAAACCTCCCTGCAGCGAGGCTGAGGGAACCTGCTGCCTGGAGAGGACCACGGCACCAGCGTCCTCCAAGGTGGGGATTTTAGGCACTGAAGGATCGGGAGCTCTGCTCCTCCTGGGATGGCCACGGACCCAGGGCATGGGGTGGGGAGCAGAGGGGTCACTGCTGCTCTCCCAGCCCTCCGGGGCGTGGAGCCCTGGCTGGTGGGGCTGGCCTGGGGGCATCCCCTGCCTGCATCCCTGGCTGAGGCATTAGGAAAGCTCCTGCCTAAGCAATGGGAGGCTGATGGCAACCTCCCCCTGCAAGGGGGTCCCAAAGCTGTGTTCCCTGGTGCTGGGTTAGTAAAGCCCAGGGCTGTGCAGGGAAGGTGCTCCCAGGCTTAGCCTGGTGCCACTGGAGCCTTGGGGCACGCCAGGCAGTGGACCCCAAACCTTTCCAAAGCCGACACCATCCACAGCTGCTGTCCCCGCAGATCCAGGTGACCTCTGGGGGCTGTGCTCCGTGGGGCTGGGATGAGTTGACAGCCCATGAAATACGGTGGATTAATTCCCACTTCATTGTGCCAGACACGAGGCCGAAGGTCGAGGTCCATTAAGAAAACTGGGTGTGAATTAATGCCCCGCACTTCACACATGGAGGTCTTCTTATGGACAGGACATTTCATTGGAAATGTTTTAATTATTTATGTGTTAATTGAGTGCTGTAGAACTTGATTCAGTGAAGGCGCATTAAGGAGGAAGAGTTTGGGTTTTGAATGACACTTTGTTTATCCAAATTGAAAAATCAATAAATAACCTAAGAACCACAGAGACATCTTGATTCCTCTCTTCTCTCCTCTCGCTTACCCTTTCCCTTGTCCTTTCCCTTCCATTTTCCCCTTTTCCTTGCATTTTTCCCTTTCATTTTTCCCTTCTCCTGTACCCTTCCCTCTGTCTCTTTCCCCTTTGCCCTTTCCTTTTCCCTTTCCCGCTTTCCTTTTCCTTTTTCTTAGTGGCTGAAATGCTCCAAGTAAGCCACAGACAAAAGTCTCTCAGAGTGACCTGACCAACTCCATGAGCCTTGGAAGGACGCTTGGGCAGGCAGAGCTGCACTCCGGGTGGGGGGGATGCAAACCCTGCCCCAAAGGGGTTCCCAGTGGCCACAGCAGAGCCCCTTCCCCAGGGAGCCTCCCCTGGCTGTGCCCCGGAGCCGGGCCCCTCCTGCCCCAGCAGCAATGCCAACGAGCTGGCTTGGGGGCACCTCCAGACTGATTCCTGCCCTATCCAGGTGCTGTCCCGGCGTGGGGTTGCTCCTGGAAAGCCACGGGCAGGGTTTTGCTCCTGGAGAGCCGCTGTCCCGGCCCGCTGAGCCCCCCCGGAGCAGGAAGGGGCTGCGGTGCCGCAGGCAGCAAACACTCGGCATCTGCAGCAGAGCCAGGGACTACAATCGAGTCGTGTCTTCCCTTTATGTTCTTGGAAGTTCTGAGGAAAACATTTATTTTAGTCGTTGCGACAGTTTCCTTTTGTTTTTGCTTTGCTGACCGAAGCAGCTGCTTTTCAAAAACGTTTTAAAGAGCAACCTTCTGGTTTTGGTTACAGAAAACAAAACAAACAGCTGCTTTTCTGTAACCAACATTTACTTTAAGGAAAATTCTTGCTTTTAATGAAAATTGGAACAAATGATTGATCATAGTTTTGTTGGGGTTTTTTCCTGCAAAAGTTGTAACTTCCAGTGACACGTCTCCAGCCAAATTTCCATCCGGGTGGGGAGTGCACAGCCGGCTCTGCCGCTGAGTTTCTGCCTGTCTGGGCTCACCCAGGAGTTAGGGGATGTCTGCGTGGAGCCGTGACCCTGCAGGTTGCTCGGCTCAGCAGGGTGCAAGAAATCACCCAGGGGAGTCCCCGATCCCTGTGGCTCCAGTTAAAGCCGTGGGAGCGTGCGGAGCACGGCTCTCCGAGGAAAGCTCTCAGAGTTCCACTTACTGATTATAATTCATTTTGGCCCCTCAAAGGGAATCCCCCTTGAAAGGGGATGGACAAAAACCTGTTTTCCTCCCATGCTTGTAGCGAGAGGCACAGGAGCAGGGATTCCTGGCAGCTGACTTCTCCTGAAGCTCATCCATTATGGATGGGGCCGGCTGGGAAGGGCTGTCCCCACAAGCTGTTGGTGTTGTTGTGTCTCTAAGAACCTTCAGTCATGCTCCAGGAGAAGGTTCCCATCTCCTCTGTGCATTTGCTTCAGTGCTTCCCACCCTGTGTCCAACGTCCTCCCAGCTCGCCCTCTGAAATGGGGCCCTTTGACAAAACAGGGTCCCTGACACAGAATTCCTGACAAAACAACGGAATAGCACAAAGAATATTGCCCATACTGAGCTCCAGACCATGCCCAAAGTCCTTCGTCTCTTTCTGGGTTTTCATCTCTTTGGGACACCTGTACTGGGCATGGAATAAATCGCCAGACGCTCAAAACCGCTTGGGCTAAACAACCCAAGGGATCTCCAATTCTTTATCTCCAGTGATGGTATTGGACCTTTTGGTGGCTGTTGGGCAGGAGCCCTGCTGGAATAGCAGGGGACTCTGCCTTCCCTGCTGGAATACAGGGGCCGCTCCCTTCCCTGCTGTGCTGGGCCCAAGGGAGGGCGGGTGGGCTGGAAGGGAGGAACAGGCTCCTTGCAGGGACCAGGTGGAGGGTTTGGAGCTGAAATCTCGAGTCTGCCCTCTGCTCCCCCCCAGGACCACGGGCCTGTCCCGCTGCCCCTGAGCTGGGGACGCCCCAGCGAGCCCAGGAGCTCAGAGAGGGCTGGGTCTGTCCCCGCCTGTCACCTCTGGGCACCTCCAGGGATCCAGGGGCGGCCACAGCCTCTCTGGGCACCCTGTGCCAGGGCCTCCCCGCCCTCACAGACATCGAACAGAGGATGGGAAGCACAGAGGAATTACAGAAGGTAAATGAATCTTCCCGTTTCTCTCCAAATGAGTTATTAATCGTATCTCATTTACATATTCATTAACCATAATACACACCATATTTTTATTAATGTGGCAAAGAAACAATTACAGGTGAAAAATGGGTTGTCTGTTTATTTTATACAAGGATCTTGTTCCTCATTTGCATGAGTTAAAAATTGATGTTTTTTCTTGCCACACAAAAAAGAAACTGCTGGGGATGAGTTTCCATGAGCCCATGGAAAGGGGTGTTTGGATGAGCAGCCGGGAATCAAAGCAACTGGAATTGCGGGATTTTCTTCTTTTTGGGCAGGAGTGGGTTATTCCAAGTCAGTCCTGGGCTGGGACAAGGGGGAGCAGCCTGGAGCAGGTATTTTCCATCCGGTGCTGCTCCTGTTGAAGGGATTCAGAAGGTGCCTTGGGAAGGTTCTGCAAACCAGCACAAAAATCCTCTCTGTGCATTTCCACTCAAGCAAGAGAAATGTGGGGAGCAGAACTCACAAATGAATATTCAAAGCCCAGTTCTGAATTGATTATAAAGGGGAGCCATCCAATGGTCAATAGTTTCTTTTATTCCTATGGAAGTGAGATGAAGTTTTGGGTTAAAATGCTTGAGGAGCTACATCCCCAAGTCCTTCCCACTTCCCTCCCTGCAGTTTTATGATGAAAATTGCTGGATTTCAATACATTTTTTGGTGGGTCAGGCATGAGCCACTAATTCAAAGGGAAGCTTTGTTTTTCCCACTGCCATTTCTTTGGTCCAGAAGATTTAACTGGACTTAAGCAAAATGATGTGGCAGAGAAAAAAAATCCATTGTTGATTAAAATCTTTTATTGCGAGTTCCTGTGGGTGAGTGGTGGTGTTGGGACCACACTGGGAACCAGGGGAGCTCCCGTTGCAGCAGGGATGCTCCAGCATCCAGGGGTGCTCGTGGCTGCCAGAGTTTGTTCGGGACACCAGAAGCTTTCCTGCACACGTTTCTCCCTAGAGCAGGAGGAAACCAGGATTTGAGTCTGGGACGGGGAAGGGTGCCCGGGCTGTCGGCTGGGTGAGGAACACGTCCCTGTCTGCCCTCGTGCCTTTCTCACACCTGATTCCACCTGAGTTTACAGGGAGCTAAAATGCCCAAGTCACCCAGGAGTGACCCCGGGCGGGACCTTGGCTGCTGCAGGGACAGACCCGAGCCCTGCGGAGCCTGGAGAGCCCAGGGATGGCTCTGTCCTGGCGTGGCACGGCCTGCGAGGGGACTCGGACGGGAGCAGGACGGGGATTTACCGGCATGGGCAGGGATGACAGAAACCCTCCCCTCATTCAGGTACAAACCCAGCTGAGGGAGAGACGCGTCCGGAGGAAAACAGACTTGGGTCACTGGCTTCTGGCTGCAGCTGGGAGCTCAAAACACCTTTTTGTTCCCAAGAACTGAGAATGTTTGGTTTATTTCTTATTGGAATATATATTTTTTCAAGCCCCTGCTTGGGAAGGGGAAGTTTCTTTCAGAGCCCATGTGTGAAGTGGGTGAAGTTTTGTCCATTCCCACAGAAATCCGGGTCTGCCAGCACAGGGAGGAATGGCAAAGTGCAACAATGAACGAGAAATTATAAACATTTGTCTAAAGCAGCTGGCTCTGGGCATGAGCCTTCCTTCAGTGTTCTGGGACTCTTTCAGGCTGCCCCGCTCCCCTCGATGGCACAGAGCAATCCAGAACAACTTCCATCCACGGCCAGCAGGCAAAGTGCTCCACAGGGCCTGGGCTTTCCATCTGGAAGAGTCAGTTCAGTGTATTTGTTCTCTTTATTAATGATGCTTTTGATAGATTTCTGTTTCTCCATTTTCTGGCTTGCATTTCTCTCCTTTTAATTTAACAACTATTCCTGCTCAGGAATCTTTCCTGTCTTTGGCGTTGGTGTGTCCTGGAACTGGGCTGCAAGTAGGATGCAGAGCCCCGGTTTTCCTTCCCAGTGTGACCTAATGTACAAAACCCAGGTGACCAGAGCTTCTAAAAAAGATTCTGTAACAAATAAATCAAAAGAAATCATACAGAGGGTTTAAAATCCAGGGAGTGCTGGAGATGGGGAGCATCCCCTGGCTCACTCTGAGGCCCCTTGCACAGCTGAGAGCTGTGGAAGATCAGCAGGGCTGTGTGACACGGACATCAGGTCCCCTCTCCAGAGGACACACACCCCATTCAGCTCTGTCAGAGCTGTTCTTGATCGCAGGGCTTTGCTTTAATTAATTACAGCAAAGCTGCTTTCCTGCAGTTTGGACCAGCACACGCCAGCTCTGCACCAGCCACAAACACACAGGAATATCACACAGTGCTCGCTGGGATCTGCTGGAAACCGGTGCGTGCTGCAGTTCTCACTTTCCAAAGGGGAAACTGAGGCACGAGGAAGACCTTGAATGCCTCTGAGCGGTCTGGGGTTTGAATGAAATGATCTTTAAGGTCCCTTCCAACCCAAACCATTCCACGATTCTGTGACTCTCTCTTGATGCCATGAATTCCCTGGGGCAGGACGAGCCCCAGTGTCCCCACACGAGACCAGCACAGCTGCGCCTCGGCCGCACCAAGCTGTGGTCACCACAAACACGGCGGGTGGTGTCACTGTGACCCCGAGGGCTTTTCGGGACTGGCCTTCTCTGCCTTTATTCCGGACAATCCATCAGTCCTGGGACAGGAAATCACCTTCTTTATAAAGTTTGAGATTCCTGGGCTACCTGAATTCCAAGCCTGCCCCGAGCCTCCCACCTTCTCTCCTCCTCACTCCAAGGTGCCACCTCTGGCTCGGGACCTGAGTCCCTGTGGGGTGGCCATGGGCTCCCAGCTCAGCAGGGACCCTGCTTTGGCAGGATCAGGCCCCATCCCCGCAGAGCCTAGAGGAGGCACTGCCTTTCCAACCTAGCCGTAAGGAACGTGCCTCTGTCGGATTTGCCGCCCGAGCCGTTCCCAGCAAAGCCCAGAGATCTGTCAGCAGTGAAGCCGGGGGAGCCAAGTTTTCACCAACTCCATTTCTGCATCGTTATCAGCCCTGTTAAACCCAAATCATCTCCCCCTGACCACTGCACCCCAGCGTTTCTTCCCTCCCTTGTTTCCATCAGTGCTTTTCTTCCCTCCCAAGCCCTTAAACAACCTTGACTGCGACGAGCTGGCGATGGCACAAAAGCACATCCACTCCAAGGGAAAATATTGACGCTTCTGCGTCATCCCGTGGCACATCTGGGGTCCCGGGGGCCCAAATACCAGCCCTGCCCAGCCCGCCAGGCCAAGGGAAGCAGGAGGAAGAAAAATAAATGTGATGACAGTTGGGCTCTTGCAAATGAGTCGTGGTCTGAAAGAAGCCAGAATAAGCATCTTGTACCGGCTCACGCGCGGGGCTGGAGCGACGGGGAGAGGGGGAACGTGCAACGTTCACACCACGGGGGCAAAGGTCTGCAACATGAGCAGCACCGCTCAGAGAGGCAGATTTCCTGCCTAATAATGCTCCAGGAAATACCTGGGCACTTGCTGCTCAGCCGTGTCCAACGCCTGTGTGTGGAGCGGGAGGAGGGGACTGGGAATGCTGCAGCAGAGGCTCCCCCAGCCCGGGTTTGGGGCACAGCCCTTGTCCAGGTGTGCGCTTGAGCTCTGGAAGCCCCACGGGTCCCCACGTCTGCCTTGTATTTTGGCCAGTGTGCTTCAGCCCGAGCTGTCTGACCCAAAACTTGCTCTGATCTCATGCACAGAGATGTGCTTTGAGCCTGAGCTTGAGTCCAGCTGCTTCCAGAGGGACTGAAATGTGCTGTTCACAGGGACTTAAACTCCCTGCTGAGGGGCTCTGGGTGCAAGGACAGGCTGCTCCTGAAGGCAGGAGAATTGTGTCTCCGTCTCCTTTGCAATGAAGAGTTAACTTGGGTCTGAACAGCACAGTTTGGGGTTTGTTGTCCTCCAATGCCACCAAGCAATTCCCTGGGCTGCTTTTTCCAGCCTTTTTAGTCATTCCCTTCCGTCTCTTCCTGCACACCACGAGTCTCCGGGTGGTTTGTGCACGCTTGGCTGTGGCTCAGATCCCTGTGGCCCTCTCCATTCCTCAGCCTTGGGGCTCCAGCATCTGCACTGGGTTCCTGTTAACTTCTGCTCCACCAGAAACCTGGAAAATTTCTCCAGCAATGTCAGAAAGCTCCTGCAGTTGATATTTATTAAGGCTTTTGCTGCCTGTAAGAAATGTGAAAGCCAATCCCAGTGATCGATCGGTCTGATCTGCTTTGCTCCATGTTTTCTTGGCCAGGTTGAGATTTGGCTTGAATGAATGAAATCTGGAATTCTCCTTTGAGCAGCAGTGTGGTCAGTCACAGCTTCTGGCCAGAGACAAAATAAAGGCAGAGCAGGACCAGGCTGTGAGAGCCAGGTGAGATTCTCCCCTGAGCCCCTGCATGTCTCACCCACACTGGGGCGGCTTCCAGGGGTCCTTCCCAACACTGGTCAGTGAAATCCATGGCCAGCAGCAGCAGTGAGTGATTTATGCACCATCTGCATCCAGAGCCACATCTGCCCCTGCTTGTTTGGGAACAAGCCACAGCTCCTGCCTTCAAAGCAGGGCCAAGCTGCCAAGTTTCAGCGCCGTTCCTCATGTCCACTAAATCTGGAGGGGCTGCTACACCCCCTCCAAATCCTTTTGATCACAGCTGCCCTTCCCACAAATCTGCCTCGTCCCACACTCGGTGCCCGTGCTAATCCGTGAAAGGCATTTGGGGAGATGTGTCAGAGCTCCCGGCAGCTCCGGACCTGCAGGGCTGCACTGCCAAGCGGGAGCTTTCAACCAAAAAACCCTGACACATTTCTCCTGCAGGCAGAGAGCCCGGGGTGGGGTGAAATGTGGGGGCAGACGGCGGCTCTGGTTGACAGCAAAGAGCTGCTGAATCACACGGCCCCCGTTCAGCGCTGGGGAGGGGGGCAGTGGCAGAGCTGATGGGAAGATGGCAAACCCTGGCGCACTGCAGAGTCTGGGCGTGCTGGGCTGTGTCTGGGCAGAAGCCTCAGACGGAAACCAGGCTTCAGAGCCACTGGTTTCAAAGAGACTTGGAGTCGTGGAATCGGGAAGAAAAACTGCCAAGTGTGCTTGCAAGGCCGGTGCTGCTCAGCCCTGCAGCACAGGCACTTGTGTTTGGGTTGTTGGTCCTGTCCTCTCTCCTCAGGGAATTGCATTTCCTGGCCTTTTCTGCCTCAGATCAGACCCTTTCACTGACGCTTCTCCTGCTCGTACGAGAGAGTTTCCGAAAAGGGTGCGAGCAGTGCCCAGGGCAGTGCCCCACTCAGTGGCACCGCTTTGCTGCCCCAGGGCTGCACCCTGGTGTCTGTGGGGAAGCACACCCCCCGTGTCCATCAGGGAGCTCAGGAGCGAGTCCGGGTGACACGTCCATGTGTCTGCAGGAGCACCCTGGGAACAGGCACTGACAGCCACTCACACCTGAGGTGCTGTGATGAAGCTTCTATTGAGACCAGGTGGGAAAGTTAGGGCTCGGGTCGGGAGTTCCCCCATAAATCCCAGCAAAGCCAGGTGAAAGCCTTTGTCTCCCTGCTCACCAGACCACGCTGCTTCCCGGGTAGTCCTCAGGGCGGTGTTGGTTCCTGGGGAAGGCAGAACTGTGACTTTTCAAATCAGGCACAGAGGGAAAGGCTCACATTTTCCCACAGGCTGCAGCCAAGGAGCTGTTACGCTCTGAGGTCACGCTCCGGGGGGATGCTTGTCCCATGAGCTCACTCCCGGGATGGGGAGGGAGCAGGTGGCTCCGTCCCACACGGATGGGCCCGGGATGGGCTCCTCCCAGCCCGCCCTGAACCCTCCCCGTGCCAAAACCAGCAGAGACCCACGGAGGACGACATCCCAGGGAAAAGGGAGTGGGAAATTTTCCCCTAAGGTAATATTTTTTTTTTTTTTATCTAAGGAAGTAATTATCAGCAAAATGGGAAGCTTATGGTTGAAAACCACTTGGGTTTTTTTCAGAAAACATTTCCAAATGGAACATGGGAGTGTTTAAACAAACACCTCAAAGCAAGACACAGCCTGGAAGCGGCGTTTAGGTGGAATGAAACAGCTCTAATCACACTGGTCCATTACTCGTGACAAGAGAGATGAGGAGCTGCTGAGCATCTCTGTCGAGGGGAGGCCGAGCTCTGTAAAACAACTTGCCCGAAGCAATGAGCTCATGTGTCTGTCAGCACGGGCTCCACATCCCATTTCCACACACGGGGCTGTGCTGACAGCCCGGCCGGGAGCCCCCTCTGCAGAGCCCCACCGAGCAGCACAGCCCAGGGATGCTGTTCCCTTGCGCTGAGGAGCAGTGGCTGGGGCCTGATCGTGCAGAGCTGGGGATGGGGCTTGGACTGGGTTCAAGTTTTTCCACTGCCTGGTCCTAAATTTCAAGTTTTCCGCTTGCCGTGCAAGATTTGCTGAGGAATATTGCCCTGACTTCTGTCTGCACCGGGCCCGAGCCAAGCAGCATCTCTCACCTGCTGGGAATCATTTGTACGGTGAAGTTGTTGATGGTTCCGTCTCACGGCCTGTTCCTGAATATCAGTGGTGGGAACAAAAGGAACAAAAGCCAATCCATCCTAGTAACAGGCAGATTTCTACAGGGGCTTGGCACTGCGATGTGGAATTTCAGCAAAAGGACTTTCTTACCTCAACAGCTGAACCGAACACCACAGTCTGATGGGGTTTGTCGTGACAAAATAACAGCAAAACACACGGGTGCGTTTTGCAGCTGGGTTGGCAGCTTTTGATAAGGTGGGTGCTGCGATGCCCGGCGATTATTCCCACGCGGAACAAGTGGAGAGGTGTCAGATTGCTCTGAGGACGTGACTCAGCTCCAGGCTTCCACCAAACCTTCAGTTCAGTGGCTTTTCTCCAGGCTGGAATACGGCTGGGAAAGGGCTGTGACCCAGGGGGAGGGCTCAGCTCCCCTCCAGGCTGCTGGGCACCCCTCGGGACAGGAGCGTGCTGCTGTGACTCCTGGTAGGCACGAGGAGCATCTTGGGACCTGTTGAACAGAAGAATTTTAATTGGCATTATTAAAACGTTTTGCATGACATCTAAAGCTGGGGATGTGATTTGGGAAGCAGCCCTGTAATTTATGCCCAGACATTACTTGGCACATTGGCTGCTCCGTGACAAAGGGAACTGAGAGCGAACAATGTTCCACCTTCTTCTTGCTCCTCCCACCATCTGCTTGCAATATTCCTGCCTGAGCACATAAAAACCTTCATGTCCAGAGCAACTGGCCCATCTCATCAGGCTAAATATGAACCACATCAGGATGATTATGGGAGAGCAGGGCAAGAATGGCTTAAACACCCAGCCCTCCTCATTAATAGCTTGTTATTGGCACAACTGATGTGTTACCATCCCACACTACACTGAGCCAGTACATAAATGTTTTCCTTAGCATATTTTTAATGTTGCTAATTTATCTGTTACTGTCACACTGGGGCTGTTAGCTTTGAACAAATGGCTGTTATTAATCACTGGAGAGCTGTTAGACACCACAGTCGCGGCATTAAATCAACTCACGAGTGGCACTTGTAGGAATATTCCAACAGAAATACAAAATTGCCTTGGTGCTGGGCGTGTGGCTGACGCCTCTGGGATGGGGGCCACGGAACGCCTGCAAATGCCGCTCCTGTGTGCCCGGCGTGCCCAGTGGAAATTCCTTTCTCTGAAGAGTAATTTCAGTTTAAGACCTTATTTATTATGAGGTTGCTTTGGGGTGGAAAAAAAAAGGCAAAAACCTTTGCAGCAGCTGGCGTTGAGCAGGGCGGTGTTTAACCCCGGCTGTGCCGCGCTGGGGGATTTGGGGCGCTCTGACCAGCAAAGGGTTTGTGTTCCCTGCCTTCCCCTGCTGAGCTGCTGGTGCTGGGGAGGGACAAGATCCACGGGATCCGCTGTCTCTGGGGTGAGGAGAGGGTTAATTTGTGCTGAGCTCGGCTTTCTGGGAGGCTGTGCCAGTGTGCTTATCCCTCCTGGGCACCGGCAATGCCTCGGATATTTGTGGGATGGGAAGAGCAAGGATCTCCAGTGCAGTTCAGGCCGCAGGAGAATCTGGCTGATATTCTCCCTGTTTTCTACTTTATTTTCATCAGGAAAAGCTGAGCAACAGGGAGATGAGCACTTTGAACAGCACTAAGCTGGTCTCAAATGTCCCTTTCCGTGCCCTGCTCTTACCAGGGTGACAGGACACCCCACTTTCTCCAGCCTCTGGCAGGACAGGTTCTCTTTGGGGTGATGGCAAAAACAGAATCAGAGAATCCCAGAGTGGTTTGGGTTGGAAGGGACCTTAAAAATCATCCAGTGCTACCCCTGCCATGGCAGGGACACCTTCCACTGTCCCAGGCTGCTCCCAGCCCTGTCCAGCCTGGCCTTGGGCACTGCCAGGGATCCAGGGGCAGCCACAGCTGCTCTGGGCACCCTGTGCCAGAGCCTCACCTCCCTCACAGGGGAGAATTTCTTCCTAAAGTCTAAACTAAATCTCTCCTCCTAAATAACAGTTTTAGGTTATTCCCACTCAATAGCTGGGAAGCATCACTCCAGGTCAGGCTGAAGGGAGATGAAAGGAAGGAAGGGAACTTCCATGAGGGGAGATATTTTAGACAAATCATTTGGGGTTTAATGGATTTGTGTCTTCCAGCAAGACATTGATTCATGAGAAACCTTTGATTCATGAGACCTGCTGGACTCCCAGCTCCGTGAAATATGTGGCTGCTGTAAGGGAGATGCCAAAAAGCAGCCGTGAGTGGGAGATGCCTGGTGGTCACCTATGGTGCTCCACAAATGTTTCTTCAACTGAAAACAAATGGAACTTGGCACAGTTTTATTGCTGTTTTGGAAGGCCTGCTGTAATTTTTTATTTTCTCCCTCCTTTCTGTAAGCTGAGTCCATTTGGAAGTACAAATCCCAGTAGCAGAGTGCTTTTGTCATTAACCTTGTGGAAGACTTCAAAGGGGAAACTTTGGAGGGATTTTGGGGTCCCATGAAAATGTTGTAGCCCAGCTCTCGTGCTGACATTTCACAAATCCACCTCACAGCTTTCCGTGGCTTCCACTGGCACTGCAGGGGAGTCATCCAGGGAGCTCCCCCAAAGGGCTGGGAGTCAGCAGCGCTTCCCTGCTCGGCACAGCCCCGCGGTGCCCCAGTCACCAGGGGCTGCTGCTGCTGAGCTGGCTGAGCAAAGGGACCGTGCCCTCCTTTCGGTGCTTTCCGTGCTGCCGGCGTGGCTGGGGAAGGTGTGCGGGGAGCTGAAGGCCCCTCCTGCCCGCTGCTCCCGTGTTCCTCTGCCTGGGTGATGCTGAGCCCAGGGCTCCGAACGGGCTCCGGCTCCCGCGTTCGCCTCGTGCGCTGGCCCTGACTGCGGACACCGCACCTGGGTCTCACGTCTGGGATGAGCCTGATTGGGGCCTTTCCCAAAAACCCACTGTGCAAAGGCAGAGCAGCCCCCCGGGACGGCCCAGCCTGGCCTCCTGCATGATTCAGGTCCGAGATTCCCACAAATCCTGCCTGTGTTAAGGTGCTCACGTGGGACTGAACACGTGTGGGGACAGACAAGAGTTCGGAATTTGCACTTCTTCAGCCAAGGTTTCTGAATTTGTGCTTCTTCCCAGACAGTTTTGTTTGACTTTTGGTGGGCAGCCACTAAACCTTGCTGCATCTTTACCTCTTGGTTTCAGAGCCTTCTCTGGAGGTTTTGTGATCAGGTCCCTTCTCTGGTGAATAAACTCAGGAAATGGAGCATCCCAAGGCTGGGCCTTTGCTGTCATCGCTGTTTCCTGTCACAAAGCTCCCCACACCAGACAGCTGCCTCCCAAATCCTCCTCTGGCCATGCAATTAGTGGAAGGGGGCAGAGGATGGGAGTTTTTCCCTTAATGCACAGCACCATTTTCTCCCCTTGAGAAATTAATTCTGTGTTGGTTCCAAATGGGTGGCCCCAAAGATTGCAACCCCTCTCTAAACAAGGTCCCCTGGGGCTCCCCAGCCATCAAACCCTTTTCCAGGCTGCTACACTGCTGTGCCACAGCTGGGTGTTACAGCGGAACGGGCACAGGGATGCTCTCCCTCCGTGGCCAGGCAGGTTTGCTGCCAGCCCTAACCTTGTCTGGGCTTCAGCAGAGAGAGTGGTGTATCGGCTGTTTTAAAAACCTGACTGAATTGCCACTGAGACTCTCCCCTTGCTCAAAAAGAAAAAAAAAGGTGTGGGGGGAGAAAAATCAGTTGAATTCTCAGTCTCTGGGTGCTCCCTTGGGAGCAGCTGCTCCCCAGCTCCGTATTTGAGGGCAGGGTCAGCGTAAGGAACTTCCCGGGGGGGCTCCTGCCCCTCCTCTCCTCAGGACACGTCTCCGGCACTTGCACTGGAGATCCCGAGTGCTCTCCCCTGGCTGAGGGGCTGTGGAGAGCGGGCAGGTAAAGCACAGACAGAACACATTAACTGCCTGGTTCCTTTGCGCCCAGGCTCTTTTCTGGCTCCTAACAGAAACCCAAAGCCTGCCTTTTTTTAAACTCAGCTCTAAACAGTAGCTGCTATAACATATTAGGCTGGAGTATGAACTCTGTATGAAAGATGAAGGGGAAATGATGAATTTCAGAAATGATCTCAGTGGGTCCTAACTTAAAAGCATCTGTAGAAATTCATTGCAAGTAATATGCTCTTAATTATTCATTTTCCTTGGCACTGGTTAAAGAGCCAAGTAACGGCTTCTGTCTCTTTATATTTAGTCTGTTATTGTTTGAAAAAGGCCAGGGGGATGCCAGCCCTGGGCAGAAATGATATTCCCCCTTATATCCACACACACACATTAGCAGCAGCCCCGGGAAAGGGGGAGATAATCACCAGCAGCTGAGAGACAATGACATTTTTATGGAGCTCCTGGCAAACCTGCGGTGGGAGAGAGCCTGACAAGTCCTTGGCTTTCCCCCACATTCCTCCGTGAGCTCGGGCTGGGGGGGAGCTGGGGCAGCTCCCAGTCCCTCCCAGGCCCGGAATCAGCTCGTGTTGGCCAGCAGCAGCTGCCTGGGGCTGAGCCATTCCCTGCTCCCGCTGGAGCAGCAGGGCAGGAGCAGGGGCAGGTCCCGCTGCCGGCAGGGCCGGAGCTCTTGGGAGGACACCACAACCCCTTGCACTCCTGTCCCTTGTTCCAAGCCCTTCTCCAGCTCTCTTGGAGCCCCTTTAGGCTCTGGAAGGGGCTCTGAGCTCTTCCTGGCCCCTTCTCTGCTCTAGGCTGAGCAACCACTGTTCTCTGTTTTTCGAGGTCTTATGCTTGAATAGCAGCAGAGACCTGGGGTTGTGCCCATGGGGTAAACATGTGCTGAGGGGGTAAATCCAGCTCTGCCCCTTGCCTGGTTTGGTCTGTGGGATGGATCCAGGGTCCCTCATCGCCGAGTCAGTGCCGCAAATCCTCCCCCCAGCTCCTCCTGGTGACATTTCCTGCGATGTTGATTATTTTTCTTTCGGCAGCAGAGTCAGTGGTTTTCTCTCTGTCTGGAAACCACCAAGCCCTCCCCGTGTGTGCAGCTGTCCTGCCCAGGCTGCCAGCACTGGCACTGGGGGGTCTTTGCCCCAAAGCCCTCAGCACTTCTCCACGGCTGGTGTCCTGCCAAGGCTCCTCACCTGAAAGAGCCACTGTTGTGCTGCTTTTTGCCCCGAACAAAGCCCTGTTTGCAACTTCTGCCTTTACAGGGTCCCAGGGTTCTGGGGAAGGGTGTGCTCCTTGCCAGCTGCTGTCCTCTGCAAATAATAAACATTAAAGCCTTAACATCTCAAGCTGATGCGGGCACCCCAGCTTAATTCAGAATAGATGAGATGAAGACAATTTCTGGGGGAAAAATTTTGATAAATTGTGAATCCAATTTGTTGAGATTCATCTAAACATTAGAGACCAAATATTTCTGGGGTTTGGCAGCTGACAAGTTAAACATTTCAAGCAGGTCTTTGGCAATTCAAATAGAAGAGAATTAGCTGCATGGTCAAAACTAATGGGGTTTGCAGTATTTTCCTTTGACTGGTTGGCATGTTCCATTTCTCAGCTGTCAGAGGCCTGAAAGATTTGCGCTTTGACAGAAAACCCTCAGAATATCATCAGGATGAAAATTTCCATTGGCTAAAATGAGTCTGGTTTGAAAATGCTTTGAACTGAAAGTTTTTATGGTCTCCAGCTGATGGCCCATTGCTTCAAACCCTGACTTCTCTGAGGTTTACTCAACCCCGCACCTTTTCCCCAAGAACAGCTCGTGTACCTCAGGCAGCTGAGGTCGTGTTTAAATCCTCACTGAGGGGGGGCAAGTTCTGCCAGTTTAGGGTGTTGGGTTTGTTTTGTTTGGGTTATTTTTGTGTTGCTGGAGCCTTAAATGCAGCCCTTGGAGCTGCTGCCAAACGATCTCCCACCAGCACTGTTCCTTCCAGCCAGCACGGGAAGTCTGGGGCGTTGAATGTTCTCACTGAATGTTCAGTGGGAGCAGAGTCCTGTGTCTGACAGCTCTGTTTGCCCTCTGCAAAACCCAGGGAAAGGTGTGGGAGCAACCTTTGGGCAGTGCGGGAAGACACCCAGGTACAGACAGGGCTGAGGAGCCCCCAGCCTTGCAGAGGTGCCAGCAGAAAAACCCGTTCCCAGTTTCCTACTGGAAGTCCTGATTAACAACAGGAATGTTCCCAGGATGCGGAGCCCCAAGACTTGTCACGCCCCAGGCCCTCCCGGTGTGACTCTGATCTCAGCATCCTCCCAGCCCTCCCTCCAGCCTTTTCCTCCTGTGTCCTCAGGTTTTTGTCCTCTCCACACCTTGGCACCCGTCCTCTCCCCCTGTGCCATTATTTTCTGCTTCGCCCAGGTGTGTTTAGTGCCAAGTTTCATCCCAGGGCTCCCACACCCGTGTGACCTCTTCCCACGGCATGGCAGGTGTCTGCTGAGCTGAAGAAGGGAAGAAGGGATCTGCAAGGACCTCTTTTCCCAGGTGTTCCCAGAATTTCCCGGTTATCTCCCACCAGCTCCACGCAGTCCTTACCTCCGGTGACCCCTTATCCTGAACTCCCCTGTTCTTCCCCTACTCTCTGGAATTCTCTTCAGCGTCCTTCCTTTTCCATTCGGGTTTGCCCTGAAGTGGTCAGGCAGTTGGACCAGATGGTCACTGTAGGTCCCTTTCAACCAAAGCATCCCCTTCCCTCCCTTCCCGTGCAGGCTGCCCGCAGGAGGAGCTGCCCGTGGCACAGGAACGTGTCCTCAGCACGTGATGGTTGTGGCTTCCCTGAGCAGAGATCCTGGAACACTTCTGGACTCTGTTTCCTCAAATTTCCCTCCCCAGTTTTCCCCAGAATCAAAGAGCACCTGTCCAAGGAGGTTTAGAGGATTCTTTGGAACATTATAATTTCAGGATTTTCCTCTCCTTTGGATTGAAGTATTTGATGAGTGCAAGAATAGTTTTTAATTCATTCAAGACACTTTTCTGCTGGAATTAGCTCTTTTTCAAAGTAGTAATGATTATTATGATGCAAATTTCCCCTGTATTATTTCCAGCTTTGATAACTGTGTATTAGTTGGGATAAGAGTCCTTTGGCACAGTGAAATGCAAAGAAAATTAACTGAGCCCTCCCTTGTGGGAAGTTTTCCCTCTGCTCTGCCCAGTGCTTCAGCATCAGGAATCTGAGGAGCTGTAGCTTCACTGAAACGAGTAAGAGAACTTTTTCTTATTTAGGAGAATTTCTTGCTTAGGAGATAAGTTGTGGTTCTAATTTGCTTTATTCCTGCTCTAAACCACAGGACAAACTGGAGGAATCGCTTTTTAATTCCCCCATTTGTGCACGATTAATTTAGGGCTTTGACTCTTGCTGACACATTTTGATTTGCTGCTTGGAAACTCCAACTGGAGCATTTCAGTTTGAATCATTCTGACATTAAATCTTATCTCACTGCTGTGTTCCAGAGGCTGCTGTGCTGCTGCTCCGGGAATTCCTGCAGCTCCGGAGCACGGGCGGGAGCTCTGGCACTCACACCCCACACAGCTCGCTCCTGCTCTGACAGAGCAAATCGGGGCATCAAAGAGGTGTAAGGGAGGAATAGGATGTGGGAAATATCATTTTCAAGGTATTTTTCCCCAGGAATCGCCTCTGGGACTGTTGGATTTCCTATCACACTTAGCTGAGTTTTGGCCTGGCTGTTAGGAAATGGCTGTAACAGGTATTAGAGAATCACAGAGTGGTTTGGGCTGGAAAAGACCTTGAAAACCATCCAGATCCAACCCCTGGCATGGGGTTCCACTGTCCCAGCGTGCTCCAAGCCCCGTCCAGCCTGGCCTTGGGCACTGCCAGGGATCCAGGGGCAGCCACAGCTGCTCTGGGCACCCTGTGCCAGGGCCTGCCCACCCTCCCGGGGAAGAACTTCTTCCTGATATCCAACCTAAATCTCTCTTCTTTTTAAGTCCAAAACTGAGTATCTGGAAAGATACACCGAAAAACTGGAATCCTTTTCACCTCCTTTCTTGTTGTGTCATCCCCAAAGTCCTTCTAAATTTTCCCCTTGGAAAGAGCGGGCGAGTCACCCTGAGGGGAAAAGTGATGCTGCTGGCTGTGAAACACGAGGATGGGTGAACTCAGAAAAACACAGCTTTCACCAAACCAGTCTGGGCCTGGTCCAGCTGGAGCCAGAGGGAACACAAAGGGGTGGTGGCAGTGGAACACCCAGATCAGGGACGGGACAGGGGCTGCCTGAGCAGGGAACACGCCACACTCGCAGAGACGCGGTTTAGATTGCAAACGTGGGATGGATTCCCAAAGGCAGCAGTGCAATAAAACCAGACTGGGATGAAAGGGGTAGAGGCCAGCTGAAAGGAGCCTAGTGTGGATCTGTGGAAATGAGCCTACATTTATATCATTTATAGGGAAAAATTCCTTTCTGTGTCTGCATGGCTTCTGAACACTACTTCAGAGATTTCTCTAGCAGGGTTGTAATTCTCTTTTTTCCGCCCATTCTTTAGGATGTCCTAATCCTTGGGCTGCTGAATATTCCCTACAATAACTTTTTCAAAGAAGTCAGAAAATTTCTTTTGGGGCCTTTTTAATAAAGTGTTATTGGCATTTTGTGACTGCCCGTGTTTCCTAAGGCATGAAATGAAAGCATTTCAGAAGTTCACAGTTACTGAGGCAGTAGGAAAGTGAAATTTTATTTTAAATCCATTTGTAAATCCTGCATATTTATCATGGATTTCTGGCATGCACTCCAGCCAGTGTCCTGCTTTTTCCCGTCCACAGTGCCCCTTTTATCCAGGAGTGCCAGGGCTCGGGGCTGCCTGGCTGGCTGGATAATGGCCACATTCACCGGGACATTTTTCCAGCAGATCTGACAGCTAATCCAGGGAATGACGTCGCAGTGAGACACCTCAGATAAATGGAGAGAAAGGAAAGGAGAATGGGAAATCTCATCAAGCCCAGGGGAGCCTCCCCTGCCTGGCTTTCTTCAGGAGGCACAGGGCTGGTCCTGGCATTCCTTGTGAGCACCGGGACACTGGGAAGGAGCAAACAAAGCCTTGGCTTTGTACAGAGCCTGGGCACAGAGGTTATTTCCTTCTGAACCATTGTGGCTGCAAGGGCTGCAGACCTTGGTCTCAGTCATGGGGAGTTCAGGGGCTTGGAGGCAGCCCAGGAAGGGTTCCCAGTGTCACCAGGATGGGGCTTCATCCCTGGGAGACCCCTCTGCAGTCAGGGAACGCCAGAATGGTTCGGCCTGAGAGACACCTTAAAGCTCTTCTCATTCCACGCCTGCCATGGCAGGGACACCTCGGACAGGTGCTCCCAGCCCCGTCCAGCCTGGCCTTGGGCACTGCCAGGGATCCAGGGGCAGCCACAGCTGCTCTGGGCACCCTGTGCCAGGGCCTGCCCAAAGACCTCCCTGAGGGCTGCTCCGCAGGGGCAGCAGGGCAGGTTTGTGTCCCTGCCTGTGCAGAGCTGGGCTGTGAGGTGCCAAATGCTTCGTGTGAGTCACTGAGCCCACTCAGCCCCTGGGTGCCCCCTCCATCCCTCTGTCCCTCCCTCCTCCTCCTCGGACTGGAGCTCCTGGAAACACGAGCCAGAGAAATCAGTGATATCTGGAGTATCTCAGCATGGCAGCTCCTGGTGCTTCCCAGGGTACAAGTGAAACATCTTCAGAGGGAGCAGAAGGAATTTGTGATGTCAGCCCATAAATCTCCTGTCTCTTTTCCATCTTCAGCTGAACGCAGGGAATCAGTTTCTGATAACATCTCCAAATTGCTGGGAGCAATTTTGCAGCTTGTGGTAATTGCAATCTTCTGTTGAATGCCTCTGAGCTCTTAATAACTTTGTAATTAAAGTGCAATTAACAAATTATCTTGTATATGTCAAATGGAATGCTAATGTTGTTGTTAATGAGGAGATAATTAGCTGGTGTCATGGAGAGACTCGTGGGGCATCTCTGAGCTCCAGAACCCTTTTGGCTCCTGTAGGAGGTTACTGGAGTTTGCTGCAGTGAATGAATGAGGGAATTGTCCTTCGATGGCACGCGGTGGAGCAGCCGGAGATATCCAGGTGAGTGATCCAGGGGAGTGATCCCACAGCCAGCGAACGGGGTTCCCAGGCAGCCGCTTCCCGGGCAGCTGCCAGCGTTCCACAGAGGCTTCCACAGCACAACTGGAACGCTCGTTAAAACACACGGCCGGGCTTTGGGAAGGGCTTAGCAGGTGATGAAACCACTCAGCACCGTCCAGGCCTG
The DNA here is from genome assembly GCA_013399875.1 of Gymnorhina tibicen. NCBI lineage: Eukaryota > Metazoa > Chordata > Aves > Passeriformes > Artamidae > Gymnorhina > Gymnorhina tibicen. The sequence goes on along the minus strand of VXAZ01005014.1, from coordinate 414,485 downwards.
GAGGCAACACTCCCACTCCTAAAAACCCTGCTCAGCTTCTGCGTGGTGAGCTCCAGTCTCCCTGTCCAAAGCCCAGGACACCTCTGCCCACCCCATCTCTGCTGGACACAGGTTCCCTCTCCAGATGCTGTCACAATTTGTGTCCGTACTGTGGCAGTCTGGCAAAAATGCCCATATTTGTTAAAACTGAGAGGAGCCAGGAGCCAATCCCAAACAGAAACTGGGTATGGGCTGTTCCCTCACACACCTGGGAAAGCACAAACCAGCTTTGGCAGAAAAGGGTGCGAAGTGGGAAGTCAGAGACAGGGCAGAAATGCTCCTGACTCACCTCTAACAAGTTCTGCCTGCAGTGCTGGAGGCGTTTGGGTGATGGGAACCCAGGAACTGTGGGGCGGTACCTGGGGGATGCAGGGGAGGCCAGTGGACAGTGGGGTAGGACCAGAAGTTGCCCACGTAGCCCCACGTGGCTGCCCGGGCACAGCAGCCTCTCACAGCTCCCGATCTGTGAGCTCAGCTTTGCTCTTGCTGATCCCACCAGGAGAATCTCCCTTCCTCCACCTCCCCGGGCTCTTCCTGCCTGTGCTGGAATCTGCCCTGCACACGATCAAGCTGCTTTCCCGTTTCACTGCAGGTCAGAACCCCCTTCCCCACTGCCACAAGGATGTGACCTGGCTGAGGAAACCCCGCTGTTTTTGCAGGCAGGAGCTCCAGGAGGGAGGCCGTGGCAGTGCAGTGATGCTGCTCTCACAGCCGTGCTCGTAGCAGGGGGACTTCCAGACACCTTTACATCACTTTTGTGTGAAAAACTGGGCCTGAAGCCACACACCAGCCAGGCAAATAAACCATTACTGGAGAAGAAAGGAACTGCTTGTGGTCTGAAGCCTCGGTTCAGTCTCAATGACTTCAAATTAATGATGTGCCCCGTACTTTCCTGAAGCCGTGTTTTCCTGTCTTAGGTCAGCCACAATATCCTACAGATAAACATTTCCCCCCTCCCTGGATCTACAAAGAGAGGTGGCTTTGGGCTCCGTGTTTCTCCGTAGACCCGAGCCATAAATCGGGCGTTTCTGCCGCACGCATTCCCTTCAGGACCTGGGAGACTGCACACACCAGCTAAGTCATATTTTACTGGGATTTTCTTTAATGACTTCAGAAGTGCTTATTCTTTCCCTCAACCAGCATTGCATGAATAACGTAATTCTACGATTAATCCTGAATTACTCATACACTGCACTCCATTTTCCTTTGCATTCAGGACAAGTTTTAAAAAGTTATTGCTTTCCCCCTCCTTTCTTGTTTTTTAAAGACTTCTTTAATCAGACCAAATGGGGCTTAAAAGTACTGGAAATGTCTGGTTTTCTTTCATACTCAGCCTGTTCAAAATCAAGCTAATTGCAAAGGACAAGGAAAGCGCTTTGCATTCGCAGGCTGAGAGAAGGGACACGAGGGACAGGGAGTCCTTCGCACATTTCTGATGCACACTTGGGGACAGGAATCTTTGAGCAACTGTACTGGGTCCCTGGGGGGGACAGAGGGGGTTTATTCACACGTTATACCTGTCTTTTGTGATTGATCTCTACAAAAGTGCTCATTTTAGGGTGAGTTTAGGATGCCTTGAAAGCTGAGTGGATGCTGGGGGAAGGTCCTGAAGAGAGAATGGGATGGGCTCGAGGAACCACAGTAAACCCAGACATGGTCAGGGGCAAGGTCCCCAAACCAGCCAGGCCCCCTCTGTACACAAAGCCAGACAGGGGCAGCCCAAAGCTGGAGCTCCCCCACTCCCAGATATTCCTGGGGGGTTTTGTCCCCTCTCTGTACTCTGGGATTAAACATTTGATCTGCTGATTGCCAGTGGAGAAGGGGAACACCTGAGTTCTCCTGATCTGGCCAGACAAGGGGCACTCTCTTCACCAGGACTCTTAAGTGGAAACACCTGGGAGGGGCTGGGGGTCCTGCTGGGGAGCAGCTGCAGGTCATTTTTGGGTTATTTACCCCTGCTCTGGTCACCCGTGCAAGCCTCGGCGAGGAGACCCAACTTCCGTGGTGTGGGTGACAAGAGGGAGGCAGGAGTTGGTTAAACCCGGTGGGGAGGAGAGAATGGGTCCTTGTTTCCTGCTGAGCAAGGTAATTCCTTTACTTTCTTTTCCTATGTTCTACAAGAATTGGAAGGACTCACTTTTAGCATCAAGTGCTTGGTGTGGGCTCTGAATCTGCCTGGCTGGGGACTGGAAATAAGAGAGATTTTGCAAGTCACCATTAAATTTGCCAGGCAAGAAGAGTAGCTGTGGCAACAAAAAGCTGATGGACTGAAAAAATCCAAATGTTTTATTTTGAAAATGCTGGAAAAAAAGTTGTTTTGGTTTTGGGTTTTTTTTAACTGATGGGATGCTGGGGTGGAACTGATGTAAAAGCTGTCCCCGGGGCCCATCCAGGGCCCTGTGAGCGGGGCAATGGGGCCAGGGTGGGTGAGTGGCACTGGGGTGTCCCCGGGAGCAGTCCCGGGCTCTCAGGGCTCTGCTGCAGCCCCGTCCCAGGGCAGGGGCAGTGCCGGGAGCTGGCAGAGCTCGGTCTCCGCTCGGGGCTCTGCTCACGCCACGCTCCAGCCCTGCCCGCTGCAGCGAACCCTGGGGGAGCAGGGAGGGCTGAGCTGCCCCGGGTTTTTTCTGTCTGGTCTCAGCTGTTAGACTGAGTGGCGACTTCAGGGGCTGGTGAGAGATTTACTGGAGCTGGGCCGTGGGTATTTATGGCCCCGCGAGCCTGTCCCAGGCCTGGCTGCCGAGCCCTGTGCAAACTCCTGACTTACCTCCAGAGCTCCTGAAATGGCTTCTTTGGGAGCCTCAGGCACAGCACCTTTGTAGAGAAAATCTCTTTTTTGTCCTTGGGGAGCTGCTGAGGCGTGGGAGAAGCTTTCTGGGTGTCCTTTCCATGGCCCCTGGAGACTTGGAGAGGTCGAGGTCACAAACTAATCCCTCCCAGTGCTGCAGGGCCTGCCTTTCTGCCTTCTCCAGGAAATGTGTGCTGCTCCTTAAAGACCTGAGTTGTGTGGTCTGGGTGGGAAGAGGCTCTGTTTCTCAGGTGACAATTTAACACCAAGGAAATGGCACTTGCACTGTCTTGGGTTTTGTTCCCATTCGTGTCACCTGCTAGGACACTTGGAATCCCAGGATCACAGTTTGGGCTCTCACCTCTGAGACCCTGCGGTGCCAGCCCTCCTGCCGTGGGCAGGGACCCTGGGAGCCCACCTGAGGTGCCATGGACACACGGGGCATGTCCAGCTGTGCTCCCACTCCTCAGCAGGAAGCTGCAGGGGAGGTCGCATTGGGTGACTTCCAGCTGCCTAAAAAAGCAATTCTGGGCATCAGCTCCAATTGAGGCATCTCAAGGAGGTCCCTAAATATCAAGGTGATGTGATAACAGCACTCCTGCAGTTCTTCTGAGCTGCCCAGATCTCCTCTCCATATGTGTCAGGGTTCCTCCCAACCCAGATCACACGGTGATTCCACGATTCTCTGAATCTTATTACCAGTCCAAAAACTTCCAGAGACCCAGGGGATGCACTTTATAACCCACAGTGCTTATTTGAGTGTTTGCATCCCTGTGGAAAGGCCACTGTGTCCCCCCACTGCCACCAACCCCTTCATTTAACCCCAGTGTGGTTGGCTGGAATGCATGGAAAGGAATAAATTTGTACCTTGACAAGAATAACACTCGGCATCTGCTGCTCTTCCTGAGCTGCAGCCAGGCTGCCAGGGAGCGTTTAGATGGGCCAGTAATTATTCCTGCCTTGACTTAAAGTTTTCTCTTTCCATAAATATCTTAGCAGTGTAAACATCTCCTCTCCCAAGGGGATTTGGCTTTGTCTTTACTTTCTTCACATCCAGTCCCCTCTCTGCAGCGTTTCAGGTTTCGCACATCGCGTTCTGCAGCCACTTTGTTCTGTACAGCCTTTGTTGCTGCCTGTTCTTCCTCCAGGCAATCCCTGTTTTATTTGTAGGGCATCTCTGTACATCACACACCCTCGCTGCTTCCTGCTGTGCAGCCACGCTCCACAGAGAGACCTTGGAAAGCCCTGGGATTGCTCTGTCAGGCAGAGTTCCCCCTTTGCCGCCCTGGAGCTGGCACAGACCCAGCCAAAACCAAAAATAACAACCTTCAACCAGATCAATGGTCACTACAAAGGACAACTCGCGAGTGTAAAAATAAAAATAAAAAAAAAATCAAGCAACCAGGGGAGATAAATGTGAAAACATCTACTGCTTCTATTTCCACTTCTGTTACGGGAGCAGGAGAGGAAAGGACCAATCTGGGAACATCCTGGCGAGAAAGGGTTCATGCTCAGCTCAGTCTTAATTTAAGAGCAATCGAGCAAGGTCCTGTCAAGCCTCTGATTCTGGGGAAGGGTGTGACCTTCCCTGTTCTGTGCTGGGCTCCTTGAGTGCCTGCCTGGGTTCACCCACCACACACTCAGTGTGTTGAGTCCTGAACCAGGATTAAATGGCAGTCATAGTTTAGGGTAAGGAATGCTTCAGACTTCACCCAGGCTGGCTGGGATTAGTGAAACACGGTCCTTTTGTGTCTGCCCAGGTTCGTGGGGGCAGACGGCCCTTGCAGGCTGTCTCCTTGTCCCCTGCATACCAAATTTTGGCTCTGCGCAGGTTTTCAGGACCAGCCCTTTGTCCTCAAGACAACCAGCCCCAAACCCATCAATTCCCTTTAGAGCAGGTTCAAACCACATCTCCCCTGAACTTGCTTCTCCCCATCCCCCCTTTCCCTCCCCCTGCTTCCCCAGCTCTGGTTTTCCCAACCCGAGTTCATCAGTTTAAATCGCATCTTGGTGTAAATTGATTTCATTGCAGCCCCTGCTTCCACCTCTGCCTCGCCTTTAAATTGTATCTTGTCTTAAATCAATCTTATCCCAGCCCTCAGCTGCTGTGCTTTATTCTTCCACTTCAATTGCAACTGGTTTTAAAGGGCCCAGCTCAGAGAGATGCTTTTCTCACTCGGCCTCTGCTGCCTTCTTGTTTCATTTCGATCATCTCCAGTACTAGGCAGGGACATCTTCCCAGCCCTCACGTATTCCCTGTTTAACCAGTTAATATTTCCCCTTGGCAGCTCATCTGGTCTTAAGCCAATTGGATTTTTTTTCAATCTCCATCATATTATAAGTTATTCTTTGCTTTCAGGCCTCTTCCCAAACTTCCTTTTCTTCCTCTGTGTTTCAGCCCACAGAGGTAACCACTGGCTGTCACTGGGCTGGGCTTTGCCACCAGAGCCATCCTTGAACGAGGTCCCCGCCAGGAGCTGGAGAGGGTCCCTGCTCAGCCCTGCCCGGGGGTGACTCCCAGCGATGGCTCTCAGCAGATCCTGGCCTGGGGCTGGGAAAGGTCCCCCGAGGCTCCGGGGTTTGGTGTCCCGGGTTCTGGAGGAGCCACTGACTCTTCTCCATGACATTTATTCTTCTCCCTCAAGCAGAGCCTGCTGTGTTCTGAGGCTTCCCCTGGCTGTGGTGACCGAGTGGTGCCTCTGACCTCCCTCCCAGGCAGGTGATGCCCTCATTTGCTCCCGTGGAAGAGAGGAGCCATCTTGGAGTTTAGAAGTGGGAGCATCGTGAATCAGGAATGTTTACGGAGCTCTTGGGGTGATCTGAGAAGCTTTGCCCTGATTCCAGTGTTGGTTGGTTGTTAAGTGCTTGAAACTTTATGATGGAAAGTTCTGATTAAGAAACTAATTTTTTTTCCCTGGAAACTGAGTGGGATTTAGGCTTTTGGGTTTTTTTCCTCTTTTATTTTCCCTATTGTAAATGATGACTGGAAGTAGAACACTAATAAGCAAAACAAGCATTTGCCTGAAACGCTTTTTGACCTAGTTTTCAGGAAATTTGGGCCAATGTTTTTTCTCAGTGTTTTTTGACTGTCAAAACAGAAAACAATTATTTTGTGATGGGTCAGATCTTTTCATTCTAAAGGCTATGTGTGTTCCTGTGAGGTCTGAGCAGCAGTACTGTCCAGTGGGACACGTGCAGGAGAGCTCTGCAGATGGATGGCACAGGGAAATGTGGAAAACCAATCCCTTATTATCATTAGACTGCAATTCGTCTGGGTTTTTCTTGGTAAATCTTGTTTTTTAGTTGCTTTTTTAGCAGGAACAATATTGTTCATTTAGCTTTGCTGCAGCCAGGCACTTCTAAAAAACCTGGATGATATTGCAGGTCCTCGGGGGCCTGTGGAGGTATCCTGGGCTTTATGACTGTCAGGAAAACTCAAGAGCCTCTGGATGGTTCTGCCACTGAAAGTTTGCTTTGGAAAGGGAAGAGTCCCAAGGTGCAGGAGAAGGAAGGGCCAACCTGAGCCCTCCCAGCTTCAAGCCCCGGACAGCTCCTGCACAGCCAGGTTAGTGTGGGGCTGTTTTGGGACCTGGTGTCCATCCCTCAACATCTCCAGAAGAATTCTCAGTTTCTTCCTTGTGCCTCGGATCAGGTGCTCGCTGAGCCACCCCGAGGAGCTGCCAAACTCCAGTGCTCCAGGTGAATGCAATTGGCTGGGATGTCTCTGTTCCCTCTGCTTGCTCCCTCAGGAAGGCAGAAGGTGCAATTGCTGTGCTAATGAGCAGAACTGGTGTGGGTTTTGGCACAAACATGACAATTAGAGTGGTCTGTGGCAGATCAGCAGGAAGCATTCCCAGCCCCACAGAGGTGCTCTAATTGAATCTTCACTGAGTCCTTGCATCCCAAAGGACCTGGGCGTGGTAATCACTGTAATGCTGCACAGAGGGTCCCTTCCTACAACACACAATTATTTAATAGAGAAATAATGCCAATCAGGCATCTGGCAGAGAAGTTTTGGCCTATTTATCTCTGCCTAAAATCGATGTATGCATGATGATGTTGATAGATTCAGAAGCCAGAAAGACCTAATGGTAAATGCCTTTCATTTCTGCTAATGAAACACCACCCTGGTAATTAAAATGAACAGGCAGGCACACAGTGCTGCTCTGCTGGGATTGCACTGCACACACTGGTTTGCACCAGCTGAAGGGGGTTTTGGACACATTGATTCATAAATTCATACCCAGCAGTGCCTGGAGAAGGAAACTCTTGATGTCCTGCCTTGGTCACCGTGTCACAGGTGCAGGAGCAGTGGCCCTGGCTGTGTGTAGGGCTGGAAGTGCTGCTGTGGTCATGCAGAAAGGTGACGTCCTTGCCCAAGGAGATGGGGCTGGAGCAGCAACTGCTTTTTCCTTTTATCTTGGAGTTTCTGCCGGGACACAGGGGAATCTCTTGGTCTTGTGGTGCAGCAAGGTCTGTCTGCTGGAATAAATAATGGGCAGAAAAGCCAAGGTGGAGGGGTGGCATGGCTTTATCCAGCTCTTCTTGCATCTCTGAGACCCAGCTGGGTTTTCCTTCAGCCTCGCAGATGCAGCTGTGAAAGCACCATGGCTCTTTTGTGCGGTGGTGAAATAGGGATAATGATAAATGCTATCCCTGCTGAAATTCTTAGAAAACTTACCCGTGACTGCATCAGGGCCAAGATGTTACTGGAATGCCTCCCTGGATAGCTCCGTGTGCCTGGGGGCTGCACTCGGCGCGGTAATTACTGCGTGAGACTGAAACCTGCAGGAAGGAGTAGCGGGATGTTGTGCTGGAAATTCATGTTTCCAGCATGCAAAATGCACCTGTTTTCTGTGGCTGTTTGGTTTTCCACGGGGATAGGGCAGAGGGTGGATTAGCACTGATATAAGGGATTGTTTCCTGCGTTCAAGGCAATGCCTGGTTCTGTAGGTGGGTTTTGCTAGGAGATGCCTGTTCTTACAGTAATCCTGCTAAAGCAAGAGCCTTTGGAAGTGCAGTATGGAGAAAAGGATTGTGCCTGGCACAGGATATCGTGGCCACCAGCCCCACAGATAAACAGCTGAGCTGTGTCCTGTTGGTGCAGGCTGGCTGGAAAAGTGTTTGAAGGCAGCCTGGTCCCAATTCATAATCGGGCTTCCCAGAGAACAAATAAAAGCTAAATGGGAGCGATGGAAGTGACTCAGGGGAGAATCCAGGCTGGATAATCGGCTTTCACACTCCCTCCCCACCACCCTCCGAGCCAAACTTGCTGACATCTTTCAATGGCTTCAGGGCTGAACAACACTGTCCCACTGGTTCCCTTTATACAAATAATTACCCATGACCCACCCAGAGCTGCGTGAATCCGGGGGTGCTGGGGGGTGTGCAAATATTGATGAATGAAGTGCGATTGTTCCTGGTCCCGAGCAGAGGGCGGCCAGTCCCGTGACCAGTCTGAAATGCCCCTTGTTGCTGTTAGGGTTCGGTGGGAGAGGGGTTTCCCCCACACAAGGGTTTCCAGGAGCTTGAAAAAGTCTCCGATTCCAAATGGGCACATCCAATTCAGACCTTGAAACATGAAAAACAACTCATTAAAATGAACTTTTTAAGGCTATTTATTTTTTGCTGTAGAAATGCCAGAGATGTCTGAGCTGAAGTTGTGCTGAGTGGAGCACCTACGGTTTGAAAATTCAGCACTGTCTGCTTGTTGCAACTGCCCCAGTTTAGTAAAATTTGCACTTAGAATGAGTGAGAGTTTTGGGGATGGGCAAAAGGTGCAGTTCTGGTCACCAGAAAGTGTTTGGTCAGTTCTGGGCAGCCCTGTTGGAGAGGCTGACTTTGCAGGCTGTGGAAGAGGCAGAGATGCCCCAGCTCCCTCTGCCCTGGAAAACAAGCTGGGCTTGTTTAAGTGAAAGGCAGGGAATGTTCTGCTGTGGAAGGTGTGACTGGCTGATCCCTGGCCTTGGAATTTACCTGCCCTGAGAACAACCTCAGGCCAATGCACACAGCTGGAAAATCCCATCTGCTGGCAGGACTGCACCTGGACACGTGGCTTTTTCTGGAGGAAAGAGGGATGCCCTTTGCTCCTGGGATAAATCCACACCTCCTCATGCTGGGAATCCAGAGTAGAATCCAGAAGTCCTCTGGCAACCTCAATTCCATCGGTAGGGACTGCCCAGCCTGAGGAAGTGGAAGGCTGAGGCCCACAACCGCCTCATCTCTCATTCCACATCCCTCTGCCCCAGGGTGGTTACAGGACAAAAGACCTTTCTTCAACACCTGGGAGAAATTAGAGAAGAATCCCTGCCTTTCCCCACGTCAGTAACTGCAGAGGGGAACAGGGACAGTAGGAAATGGAGCAAGGAGAGGTTGAGCACGGGCCCGGACTCTGCCCTGCAGCAAACGCAGACCAGATAGTGCTAAATGAAGCTGTTTCATTGTACAGCACAACACATTTGATCCGAGTCGTGGTGTTCCTGCTTTTCAGGCAGCTGTTTCTCTTGCAATTATTTTTCCGTGCCAGTGACTTCTTGGTCCGTGGGGTTCAGCCGCCTCTCCCCCGCACGTGCCAAACTTGCATTAACTCTGGGAAGTTGTGCCTGTGCATGGAGGGGAGAACAGATCCCCTTTCTGCTTTCAGGAAGGGTTTGTGTGTGATTTATGAGCCTGGAGAAGGAGCATGGAATATTGGAGTGCCAAATTAAGGCATGCCCAGCAATCGAAAGGACAAGGCGAAATCCAGGGGGCTTCGGAATTAATTACTGGAACAGCAGAGCGCCGTGAAGCGATGGGAGCTCACGGTAGCTGATCCAGCCAGCTTCAGGTGCAAAGGTGTATTTGTTCATGGCTCAGGGTTTTCATCTCCGTGCTGACAGGGCGATAATTCAATCCTCTAAAGCAGAAAATTATCACTGCCTGCTTAGCATTAATTTCCCTCCCCAATGGACACCATAAAACAGGGAGTGCTTCTCCTCAAGGCCTAGGTGCGGAGAATTTCCCATGGCAGCCATGAGTTACAACTCTGTCTCCAAAGGCATCCTGTAAATAACACGTCAGGATCCTAATTCATTTAATAAATCTAATGCCTTTCCCGATCCATAACACCCAGGATCTTCCAGTCTCCTTCTAACGAGGCTGTCCGTGCTTTTCCCCTCTCTCTGAGGCGTACCTGGAGCTCATGGCACAGGCGCAGGTGGATTTACCCACACCTCCCCACCTACAGGCAGCAAACTGCGTCTGTGCAAGCCCCTGAAGCACTCCCGGGCTGTGGGGAGCAGGCCGGGGCAGATGTGGGCCAGACCTGATATTTTCTGTCCCTCCAGGAGAGCCCCTCCCTCCCCAGCTCTGTTACCAATTCCTGCTGCTGCCTGAGGGGCTGTCCCTACATGCACGGATCAAACTGGGGATGCTCCGGCACTCGTTTGGATTGGAAGAGACCTTAAAACCCGTCTCATTCCCCCTCTGCCACGGGCAGGGACACCTTCACTGGACCAGATTCCCAAAACCTCATCCAGCCTGGCCCTGAACACTTCCAGGGAATGTGCAGAAACCCTTCCTGTTCTGTTTTACACTCCTGGCCAGACTCAGTTCTATCTGGGCCTTAGCTCCCCATACCTCATCCCAGCCTTTCCCTGTTTTCCTCCCAGGCTGTCTGTCCTCACTGCCACCCTCTGAAAGCTTTTTTCCCTCTGGGCTTGCTCAGAAGCTCCTTATCCATCCACGGAGGCCTCCTGGTATTTTTGCCATCCCTTGACAGAATGCCTTCTCCCGAGTTTGGAGGAGGTGATCCCTGAATATCAGCCAGCATTCTTGGGCCCCTCTGCCCTCCAGGGCTCTATCCCATGGGATTCTGCTGTGGAGGTTCCTGAAGACGCCAAAGTTTGCTCTCCTGAAGTGTGGGGTGGTGAGGGCATTCATTTTGGGCAGAGAAAGAGCACTACCACGTACTGCTGTGCCTGTCCCACCTTCCTTCCTTGGGAACCTTCACACTCCAAACTCTGGGCTGCGCCCGGGTATTTTCGTGCAGGTGAGGTTCCCCCTCTTGCACCATCCCCTAATTCACGTTTGTGCAGAGCGGTGATGGAACCCCTCCACGCTGTGCCGGGGCTGGGCACCCCTTGATCCCGGCTCCGGGGGAGCCTCTCCCGTCCTGGAGCTGAGGTTGAGGCACGGCAGATCGGAGGCTGCTGCCGTGATCCTGGGGCCAGCGGGGCTTCCCTGGCTGTCCCCTGTCCCTGCGGGGTCGGCTCTGCCTCCCCTCCGGCTCTTCGGGGTTATGGCGATGCCATCAGCTGACAGTGCTGGGATCTGGGGAGTTCCGTGCCCTGCTCCAAGGCCACTCGAGGTTTTTTATGTGCCCTTGAAAGAGAAGCACCCCAAAACCATGGGAATTTTCATCCTCCGGCCGCACAGGGACACCGCGAGGTGGCAACGGGCTTGTGTGCACGTGAGAGGGCTTTGGAAAATTTAATTTCCTAAGAAAATGCTGAGCTGCTGTGAATATAATAATTAATCCTGGAAGATCTGCTGGAGCCCTGTGGTGTGTTTGTTTCTGCTCTAATTCATGCCGAAGGGGGGAAATTTTGCAAGGATTGTTTTCATTTCTAGCCGGATAATGTCCCCACTTTCTCTTTTCCTTTTTGATTAACATAAAAGAGCTAAAGAAAATTAGCTTGCTGCTGGACTAATTTGGTGGCTGTTTCACCACGGAGCATCTTTTGATTGCTACACCCTACCCTGCTGTCTGACACTGACAGGGAGCGTGGCAGGGTTTCCTGATTTACTGCTATTTTGGGCATTGCCGACTTGATAGGACTTCCAATTTTATTTTATTTTTTTAATCTTTTTTAAAGGCTGGGGGAAGGGATGGGAAGGAAAGAAAAGACCTCGCTCAGAAAGAGGCTTTGTATTCCTGGTTTTGCTGGTCCAGATTCAAGTGACAATTTCTGCTGAATCCATTACCCTGAGTCCGTACAAGCGCCACGCCAGGTCCCTTTGTCCCCTCTCCTTTCCACGGGGTGCCACAGCTGAGCCAAGCTGCACCCCAGCCCTGATAAACTTCATAATTAGCTGCCCTAATAAAGCACTTAATCTGCAGCCACGGTTTTGCTAATTGCAGCAGGAAGTTTTGGCAGGGCAGTTTTCCTACCGCTGTGCCCAGCGCTCCCCGCGGCCCCTGGGAACTGATACCCACCGGCCCCACATCCCCGCCGGGGCCGGGGCTTCGCTGAGTCCCAGCGATTCAGAGGGAAAACAATTCTCCGTTTTCTCATTAAAAGATGAAAGAGAAGAGCCTTCGTTCCCCCCCGGTTCTTTCCCCTTAAACACTGGGTGATAATTCTGCGCTGAAGAAGCCGCTCCTCTTTCATGGCCCCTGATTAGGAAAGACAATGGGATTAGCTCAAACCGAGTTGAGAGGCCTTGGTGACTCCTTTGCTGGCTAAATTGTGGACGAGGGTGGATAATGGGAGATTGATTAGGGTTAATAGACTTATTTTTCCAGGTCACCCGCACAGCACTCTGGGTTGCAGGGCTCCAACACATATTATTGCAAGCCATAAATCAAGGGGCTTGGAGGGACTTCAGGGCTCCCTCCCTCGCTCCGGACTGCCGGGGAACAATCGCCTTTTGTGTCCCTGTTGCCAGTGCTACCCCTGCTGCCCCCCGTGCTTTGGCAGGGCCTGATCCTGGGGCTCGCATGCCCTCCCCACCACCCGAGCCCCTCGCAGGGCGGCGGAGCCGAGCTTGGCCGGGCACAGATTCCCGCTGGATCCGCCCCAAAAGGCCTCGGTTTGGATAGATGGGGACTGGGGGTAGGGAAGAGGGGCTGAGCTTTTTAAAGCGTGTTTTGTGAGTTTTCTGCTCGGGGACGAACGGGAACCCTGAGAGCAGCTCTGTGGGGCTCCCAGGTTTGTTGTCTCTCATTTCTGAGGTTACCGAGCGCGTTCCAGCAGCTGGAACTGTTGTAGTCCTACGTGGAACAACTGCGCGGGGCTGCCAGGCCCCCCATGTCCCCCAGAACGCTCCGGCCGGGAGCTTTCCAGAGCGCTGGGGGGGAAGGACTGGCGGGGGGCAGGGAATTCCCACCAGGTTTCGGGCTGGTTTGAACACGACCAGCGGCAGCACAGAGGGGCGAGCCCGGCTGGGGTGACAGCGCCAGGGCAGGGTGGTTTGTATACACTGGCTGTCACAGCACGTGGATGGCTTTCGTTTGGGAAGCCCAAAAGGAAATGTTTTCTAACAGGTGGGGAAGGTAGAAAAGCTCATTCTGTGAAGGGCACAACGGGTTCTCCCCTCTGTCTTACACCAGGACAAACCTCTGTTGCTTTGCTGGAGTTTTGTGCTTCTGCAAAATGTTAGCTCTTCTGGTTTTGTGTCGGTGTACCTTGATCCCAGCCGGGAGATCCCATTTTCTGCAGCGGGCACGAGCTCAAAGGACGTTAAATTACTGCACTGCAATTCATTCCACAACAAAGTGCAATAAAAATCCCCCCACAGCACAGCCACGGAGTTACAAGTGATTGCTGCCGTGAGCCCTATCATTAAGCGCCAGACCTGTGGTGAGCACTACAGCTAGTGGAGATTTTTTCCACTGGAAAAATTACCTAAAGGAAAAGTGTCCTGTTTGCAAAATCAGAATTTTCCATGGGGGAGTGCACATTTTTGCTATTTTCCTCCTTTCCTGCCTTTGGCTGCTTCCCACACAGGCACTGTCACATCAGAAATTTCCAATTGTTGTTTTCTTGAGGGGAAAAATGGGGTTTATTGGAGTTCAGGAAGCTCTGCTCCTCTGCAGGGAAATGCCATTCTCACACACCTGATGCTGTGGCACTGGGGATGCTGCGGGCAAAGCTCCTTTGCCTCAGAGAGGCATCACTGCTCCCACGGCACTGCTGGAACCGGGCACACCAGTGCAGTTACTGGGAATTGTTACCTTCCTGGTGCCTGGAGCCCCATCTCCCCATCAGCCCAGGCCGGTCTGATGCCCTCACTCACCAACACCAGGATGTGCACTCCAGGGAAGGTGCTGAGATGATCTCTGGGGTGTTTCAGGCTGGCATTAGAGTGAAGAGCTTTAACTCCTTCAGCTCTGCTGCAGTGTGAGAACTGCCCTGGGATGGTCTGATCTCTCCCATCCTGCTTTTCCCAGCTTTCTCTGCTTCCTGCACCTTGCCAGGCACCCGCTGATTGAAGTTCACAGAGATATTTTTCTGGCCGTGTAAGGATGTGTGGAGGCTTTGGGGAAATGATCTTCTGCAAAATGGATACAGGATTAATTTCAGCGTGGGTCAGGTGTCATGCACTTGTGTGGATTTGAAAACAAAAGGAGGCAGAAATAAATGAAAGGGCCGTGACCAGCTGGTGTGTGGAGATGCACCAATGGCAGCTGGGGGAATCTTTGCTGGCTCTGTAATCATAACAAATAAATTACTGGTTTCTTGTAATTTTGTACAACGATGATAAAGTACTTCACCAAAAAATGCCTTGGAGTGCTCCAGAGAGGTGTGTTCTACCCGACAGGAGGGTGGAGCCAGGTGGGATTTGGCCTCTTCTCCCAGGTAACCATTGACAGGACAAGAGGAAATGGCCTCAAGCTGTGCTGGAGCAGATTCAGGCTGGACATCAGGAGGAATTTCTTCATGGAAAGGGGGGTCAGGCACTGGAAGGGGCTGCGCAGGGAGGTTTGGAATCCCCATCCCTGGAGGTGCCCAGGGAAGGCCTGGACATGGCACTCAGGGCTCTGGGCTGGGGACAAGGTGGGGATCGGGCACAGCTTGGACTGGATGGTCTGGGAGGGCTTTTCCAAGCCCAGTGATTCTGTGTAATTGATGTGTCTGCGTTTGAGTCAGCAAGCAGTCAAATGATGTGTCCAGGATCATCCAGTAATTCAGTGGCAAGGGCAACTTTGGAATTCAAAGTTCCTTCACTCCCTGGAAGGGTCTGGCAGTGCCAGGGGCTTCAGTGCAGATCATGGAATCACAGAACAGCCTGAGCTGGGAGGAATCTGAAAGATCAGCTGGTTCCGACCTCTGCCATGGGCAGGGACACCTCCCACTATCCCAGGTTGCTCAGAGGGATGAGTGCAGAGGAATTCAAAATCCCCCCCTAAACCACAGCCCAGTCTGCAGCAAACAACGCTGCTCATCGTGCTGCAGGGCTCTGCCACGTCCCAGTTCGCAGCATCACCTGTGCCTGTCCTGAGAACCCCAAGTGTCCGTCCAGCAGAAACCACTCAAAGGTTTAAATAAATTTACACCACTGAAAGGTGTCAACGCAACACAGGGAATAAAATGGAATCTCAATCCTGGTGTTGCACCGTGCTTTGGCAAACCCAGGGTGATCCATGGGAGGAACGAGCTCAGTGCTGGTGGCAGGGTCACCGCGGCCTGGCCCAGGCTGGGGCACTGAGCGTTCCTGAAGCGTGGAAGGTCATCCCCAGTTTAACCAGCACCGTGGTTAGTGATGGCTGGGGTCACTGGGAGCACCCTTTTTTGTGGGCTTCCCTCCCCTCTTTCAGACTGAGGCTTTGCCTGCTCCCAGCCCCTGCTCAGGTTTGCAGCAGCCTCCCCAGGTACCCCCTCCTGGCGTGACTCTCACTTCCAAAAATGTCCCTGCAAACAGCACTTCCTTCCCGTGGGTGTTTGTGCAAAGGAACCCAACGGTTCCCAGTGCTGCTGGAATACGTTTGCATTTCTTTATGCAGATTGAGAACTGCAAATAATTTTTGGCAGCCTTGTCCTGGCTCACAGCAGCACAGCACCGACAGAATGTACGTGAAGTCGATGACAACTTTATAATAACAACGAAATGCAGGCAGATCAAGCATGTGTATCTCATGTTATGTCTTCACTGTGAAAGGAGAGGTGTTTTTACACAGAGATAATTACTCCAGATATCCACCCCGGTGTACATTGCAAACTGTGATAAGATAGTGTTACCTAAAAGGGACTGGCTGGCTTTTTCTTCCCTAGGTATATCTGGGCAAAATCTATAATTCTTTGTCTAGACAATGATCTCACAACAAGAGAATGAACTTCAATTAGTTGTTTTGATGGGAAAAACCTTTTGTGTAATGGAGACAAAGCCAGAGCACTTATGAGCAACCCTACAAAAACAAACCCGTGTGTGTATAAACACAGGAGATGGGGAAGGGGTGGCAACAGCAGGAGGATTTAATTTCAAAGTGTCACACAGTTGTTCCAGATGCTGGCAAGCACCTGCCCTGGTGACAGGGGGAGAGGCAGAGTTTGCTGTTCTCTACCCACAGCTTGTGTCAGACAAAGGAAGGACAGGGAGCGTTTTCCCTGCTCATTCTGCCTCTGGAAAGTGCTAAGCAGGTCTGTGGGAGGAGGTGAACGCAAAAGCCACGTGTTCAAAGAGCTGTTGGGGCTGTGGCCGTGAGTGCTGCTGGGGAGAGGAAAAGCTTCAGGTCGTTCCTGGTGTCCTTGCAGGGTAAGGAGTGAGATGAAGCAGTTCTGCTCTGGAAACGGCTTTGTGTGCTGACAGTGCCAGCCCGAGGCACAGGAATGCTGGGTTCATTCCCAGGGCCATCCCGGTGGTTCCCCCGGGGCTGAGGACCTGGCTGGGGCCCTGTCCAGATAAATCAGGCTTTGCCACTACATCCTGAGCTGAAAAGTGCTGGGAGAGTCTGGGCTGGGGCTGAGGCTGTGGCCGGTGTTTGGGGGGTTCAGGTGCCCAAGCAGAGCCTGTATTGCTCAGGGCTCCTCTGTGCACAGACCCCCCCATCAGTGACAGACCCTAAATGGGCTCCCTGGCCCTCTTGAGGCCCTGCCTCCCTGCACTGGCCGTGGTGGGAGCCGAGCCCCTGCCCGTGGGTGTCCCACTCAAAACCCCGAGACTGGATGGTGCAGAAGGGCTGTGGCACAGAGGAAAACTGGGGAATTGCTGCCAAAGGCATCCAGTTGGGAAAAGGGTCACTCAGTGAGCGGCCCTGTTGGGCTGGGCAGCGTTTGTCCCCGAGGACTGGGGTCAGGGTGGAAGGTGGGGATTGTGCTGGGGATGATCCTGAGGGCAGAGGTGGCTGCAGGAGGGAGGAGCTGGGGGAGGTCGCTGTGTTTGCCCGTGGCTGCCCCGTGCTCTGAGCTCAGGGAGAATCACAAATGTGGAGCTGTCACCTGCTGTGACACAGCCCGGGCCCTGTCAAAGGGGACAAACAGGCCCTGCCACACGAGTCCAGCCCTGGGCGTCCCCCTCGGAGCACCGGCAGCCTGGACCTGCCAGGCTGTGCCAGAGCTGGCCCCTGTCCCCTGCAGGTTCATTCCCTCAAGGCCAGGGGCAATAGGGCTGCTCAGCTCCATCAGCCCCGGGGCTCTCCCTGCATCCCAGGACTGGTTTCAGCCCAGAGAGAAGAGCCAGAGCCACCCCGACACCGGCCGTGTTCCCAAGGGACATCCCCGAGAATGAATGGGAGAGCTCGGTTTTCCATGTATTTCTGAACCAGCTCTCACACCAACTGCAGCCCACGGGGTATCCACTGGGGGGGACCCTCTGCTCCTCTTCAAAGCAGAGCGTTAAACACATTCCAGCATCCGTGTCGACTTTAGTGTGGATCAGATCATTCATCAAAGGTGACTTTTGATCAGAGTCCTCTCAGGACGGTCCTCTCAGCAGGAAGCTGGAACCAGGGAGGGACAAAAGAAAGACAAGATGAGGAAATAATAATACTCTTTAAGCCCTGCCCCTCGTTAATATCTTCAATAAACAAACACGTACATCTGAACATGACTTCTCTTACACGACTGTTATCACTCAGCTCTATTCCACATGAAAGCACACTTGTCATAAGCCATTTCAACTCCCATCCCCAGTTAATGTATTAGCACTCATTTCATTTGCATTTTAATGGCAAGACTACACTTTTCAAATAAATGACTGCACTTTATCAAAGGATTACTTCATTTGGGCTGTAATGCTGCTCTGCCGTGCGGGAATCGGGAGTGTGGAGGCTGGAAAAAGCCCTGCAAAGGAGACCCACTGGGTTCAAGAGCTCCAGCTCCGAAATGAGGGGGAAAATAGCAGCACTGGAGTGTTCTGGCTGCTCCTCCCGGGCTGAAGGGAGATGCTCATTATGTAATTTCACTCCCACATTTTGTTCCGTGCACGGGCTCCTCCAGGGAACATCATTAAGGGCTATAGGTGGCCTGAAATGAACCCGTGGATGGAAATCCCTGGGGTTTCTCTCTGCCCAGGCTTTGAATCTCCACCGTGCAGCCTGTTCCAGTGCTGGGCCTGTTCCTGGCACATCAGAGCAGCCTCCTGTGGAGATGGATCAGCAGCCCTGGCTCAGAGCAGGGGACAGCACAGCGGCCACACTGCGGGCTCAGCTGGAAGGTTCTGGGGCTAAAGAGCCAGGTGACAGACATAAAAATAAAATTAACCTTTACTTCGAGAGGTAGAAAGACATGCAAAGCTGCACACGGGTTGCTGAATCTTTGGGCAGCAAACAGAGCAAGAGTAAACCAGGAAAAGCAAATGGAGCCTGTGTGGGAGAGGCTGTGTAGCGCTGCCTGAACGAGCACTGCACCCCCACCTTTCCAGGGAACACAGGCAGGAGATACCTGGATGCTGCTGGTGTTGGTGCCCGGCTTGTCCCAGCGTGGAACATTCCTTGGCCACACCAGGACAGAGAAGAGGGGCTGCAGCCCCTCCAAGGGACCAGTTTGGCTGCTGGGCTGCAGCTGTGAGGTGCTGGAGGGAGACGAGTGTGGAAGCGGCCCCAGGCGGGGATGTGGGGATGGAGGGAGGTGTGTTATGGCAGCACTGGGAGAAAGCTGCAGGAAAGGTCCACGGGGGCTCCTGCAGAAGGCTGAGCCTGGAGTGGGGGAGGATGCGGTGGGATTTGCCTGGGAAGGGAGTGGAAATCCATGAGCCAGGGCAGGATGGTCTTGAGGGCTTTTCTGGCTGGTTGTTTTACTCTGAAATCCTTTCCTTGCACGAGTGCTGGGAGCGTTTGGAGGGGGTGGTGGCGTCCCCGGGGGCTCCTTTGCTCTCACGCTGAACACCTGGCTGAGTCAGAGCTGCTCACAGGGAAATGTGGTGTAAAGCTGCACAGGTTTGGTTCTTGCTGTGTAAGGCTGGGCTGTGTGCAAAGGTTTCCACAGCTGAAAGGAAAATTTCTACCACCAAATTTTAAATTTCCTCCTTTCCTATGGTTGTAATTCCATTTATGAGCTTCTGCTTGCTGGAGAAAGCTGGTTCATATTGCCCCAGCGACTGGGTAGGCAATCAAACTGTCCTTAAGCATCAGCAAGTTTTGTTTTAAAACTTAAGTCAATCTTCAGCTTGAATTGGAATAAACGTGAGGTGTCAGGTTCCATTTGTTGATAGGAATGCTGTTGTGGCAAATACTGTAAAAAGAAAAAAAAGTCTGTGGATTAAAGGCTGCATTAAGTGGAGGCAGGGCAATGCAGTGATCTCGAGCCATTATTTGTAGCCCAGGCTGTGATAATGAGGGATGCTGAGGAGCCCTAATGTGTGAAATGCTGCTAGAGATAATAGAAATCTTTAGCAGCTTTGCTTTTTTTTTTCTTTCCCCTTTTTTTTTAATCCTCTGCTCCAGATCAGCCCATTTTGTACTGCAAACCAGCCCTGGGCTGCCAAGGACCCCCCCACTGCCTGCCTGCACCAGGCTGCAGCCTGGGGAGGATCCAAGGGTGTCCCAACCTGGCTAGTGACTGGAAATGCTTTATTTCACTGGGAGTTTCCGTGCTGGCAATGTTTATCCAGCTTGGAGGTGACGGATGGTGGGTGGGAGCAGCAGATGCTTCTGGAGAGGGTCCAGGCTCCGACGGGTTCTCCTGCTGTGGTGAGGGGTTTCCCCTTCCTTGTGTCCTGTGGTGGCACCCTGGGAGTCCAGGGTTCCGCTCCAGGGAGCAGTGAGTGACCTGTGGGGTTAAACTGCGGCTGAGGAGCTGAATTTCACATTTTGTGCCTTTCAGGGCTTTTCCTGTTGGATGTTTCCAGTCCGACCTTCTGGACTGGTCTCTGCTGGAAGCTGGGGCACATCAGACACCTCTCCTGTTTGGGGTTTTGTCAGTGTGGGGGGGTGTTCCCACTTTTAGGATGTGCCTTCCCTCGGGCACAGATCCCTGCCCCTGCATCCTTCCTGTGCTGGGGAAGGAGGCGCAGGGCAGCCCTGCCCCAGGGCAGCAGCCGGGCTGTGCTTTGGCTGGGAAGAGTTATGGCAAATGGGTTAAGTGCCCTGAGGATTCTGCAGAGAGCAAAATAAATTCAAAATTGGAAATTGAGGATGGCTTGGAGAGAGGAGAGATGTGGGGAGAGGGCAAAGGGATACCAGCAGTGGGGTGCTCTCCTCCTGCCAGTTTGGAGCAGGCAGGGGAAGTCGTGATGGAAATGCTGAGGTTCCTGCTAAATCTGCTGGTGCAGGGGCTCTGATTGATCCCTGAAGGAGCCAAACAAGCCCCGGGCTGCAGCCTCTGGAGGCGGGCACGGACCAGAGGGCCTTGCTGGTAAAGTCCCCCAGTTCCAGCGCGGGTGGGGAGTGACCGCAGGGGGGACACAGGGAGGGACACGAGGCTGTCACCGGGGCTTTGTGGCACCCGCCCCTGGCTCACAGCTGACCTGCTGCAGGTGCCTCTGAGGGGACAATCCGCACCTTTCCTGGCAAATCTCCAGCAATACCGCGGCCTTGACCTGTTACTCCTCAATATTTTGATTGTTACACTTCTGACCACACGCCTCAACTATTCCATGAACGCTGGCTCCAAATCCCCTGAACACGTTGGGAATAATTCCTCGGGCATGCACAGACAGGAATGCCTGAACTCCTGCTCGGTTATCCACAGTGCTGCTGAAGCCTGGGCTGGCTGTGGCTGGCTGTGTTCGGACCACAAAATCCCTTTTTCCCTGCCCGGGACTGGAGCTGTGCCCGGGGAGCTGAGGGAGCGGCAGGGCTGCGCACACATCCATCCCCGGCGGCGGGGAAGGACACCCGCGGGGGCACACCTGCAGAGAATCCCTCTGCTGGGAGGTTTGGCACGTACTCAGTCCAGTGCCTGATTCATGTGGGATCAGCTCCACCTCTGCCATCCTGAGGGAGTTCTGTGTAACTTCCTTCACAGGATATCCATGGTGAGGGGTTCAAACCTCCAGGTTCAGCTGAACACCCTGGCACTCTCGTGGAGACACGGGAGAGGGATCCCAGCTGAGTGGGAAGTTCTCTGTGCTGTGCCTGGCCGAGCTCTGCCGTGTGTGTCTGTAGCCAGGTGTGCCCCAGCACTGGATGCTGCTTGAAGGATGCCCCTGCCCTCCAAGGAAAACTTGTGCCTGCAATGAAAAAAGCAGCCGTGCCTGACAGGTTGCTAAGAGATGTGCTAACGAGGCAGGGATTTGGGAATAACCCTTATTTTCTATCTCTGCATCCTCCAAAAGAGGGGATGACTTGGTCCTCGGAGCAGGTCCCCAGGAGAACCTGTCACTTTTAATGTCCCCTTCCCCCCAAAAATCCTCCTGTAACAGCGGCATCTAAAACGTGCCAGCAGCCTGGGGTGTAACTCGTGCTCTACCTACTGTCTGTGGTGCATGGTTTTAGATAAAGCCGTCCCAGGAGGCTGAACTGAAAGCCTTGGAGAGCTCCAAGCACACTCAGCTTATCCAGCAGCCTATAATCTCGTCAGGGAAAAAGCAAACAAAAAAAGCTTGGTTGGACAACCTCACCAAAAGCAGGGTCTGTGGTGGCTCTCCCTCTCCGTGTGTGAGCCTGTGATTCCCTGTAGCCCTAAACGTCCTGTTCTTGTGTGGTAACACCAGCGCTCATCGTGCCACAGTTCTGCAGGTTGGCTCTTTTAAACGTTGGCATTGTGTTCCTGCAATCTCATCCCCCACAACCCATAGTCTTGAAAAGTTAAAAAATAAAACTCCCAGGTCCAGAGTTCCCAGCCAGTCTTTGGAGACTCCTGGGAGTAACGAGGCAGTGCCAGTGGATTTGCAGTGGCTTCAGGGTGTTGTCTCTCCCTCCCCTCTGTAACACAGCAGCCACAGCCAGACCAGCCCAGCCGCGCTCCTGCCTGGCCTGGCCGTGCAGGCTCTGGGGATGGCAGTGCTGGGAGAAGGAAAATGCAAAGCAATGAGTGAATGTGCCTGGATTGTCATTAAAATACAACTGTTACGGTGCTTTTGCAGCCTCCAAAATTAAAGCTACAGATGATAAAACAGCAGTGGTGCCATGAATCTTTTTCAAGCAGGGTTTTAGTCCTAACCCAGGCTGGGCTGGAGCAGTTGTGCTGCATAACCCTCCCGCTTCCAGAGTAAGAGAGCTCACGTTTAATGTGTTGCCTTATGGGGCTTTCTTTGCATCCTTAATGCCTCAGCATTCAATAGCTCTGTGCTTTGCAGGGCCCTGGAGATAAAAGAACCAATATTCCTTCAAAGGTTATTTCTAACACAGGAGTAGTTAAGAAACTGTCTGCACACAAATGACAAATTATTGTAATCTGAACAAAGAGCAGGAAAGATCCCACCAGTTGGAAACTTAAAAGAAACCATAGACACAGATGCAAAGATGGATTAAAAACGAGCTCTGATGTTCCCAAAGGCAGCCATGGGGCTAAGTGGTGCAAATGAGGGAGGCTTCAGAAGCAAACTGGAAGCTGAATTGCCAAGTTCTCATCCTCCTCCCGGGAGCTGCAGTGCCCTGGGCAGCACTGCCAGGGCTGGGAGCTCTCTCAGCGCTCACAGCTCCGGTGGGAACTGTGTGCTCCTGGGGCTGATCCTGTCTCTGCTGTGAAATCAGAGGGGAAGCAGTCCTGCATGTGCATTTCTTTCCTAATCTCACTCTATCAGCCTGGCTGGCAGCTCAGCACATTGGCCTCTGTGGTGGGAATCACTGGGGCAGGAATTGCTTTCCAGCTTGGCTTTGTGGGGTGACAGAGCACAGTGCTCCTTTCTGGCCTGAGAATCTGCAAGTGTCGTTCTTCTCCTGTGTGAAAAATCCCCCGAGACCTCTCTGAGCTGGGGTGGAGCAGCTTCTGCGGGGTGGGTGAGCCGTGGTGCGGCTCCCAGGATCCGCTTTCCAGGTTCCCGTGCGAAAGCAGCGCCCGGGACAGGGGCTGCGTTTGAGGGAGCGGCAGAGGATGTGCCCCGGGCTCTGCTGGGTGCAGGGTGCTCCTTCCTGGTGGCTCAGGAAGTGACATTATAGGATGTGTCTTTTGACATTCCCCCTCCAGCCTGTGGGAGCAGCAGCTGCAGCTGTGATTCCTCACTGGAAGTGCTTCAGGTGAGCAAAAAGGAGTTGCCTGCTGCTCTTCCTGCAGTGGTTTTGATTTGTTAGCTACATCAGTGTGCCATGGGAACACGCTCCTGGAAGGCTCTCCAGGGACAGAGGAGCCTGAAGGGAGAGGGCAGGAGGAAAGCAGGAGCAGAAATCCCTGCGAGCACAGCCGGAACCACAAGGGCTCCTGGCAGCACTCAGAGCATTCCCGATAGAGAGGTTTGGGTGTGGAAATTCAAGCCAAACTTCCACGGTCTGCTCAGCGTGAGAGGGAAAGCTTGATTTGGATTATAGTTGCACTAGGCTTGTCTGGCACTTTGTCTGGTGTTAATCAAGCCTTTGCAGAGCCTGGCTTGGTTTTAGCTTGGCAGCAGGACCCGTGCCTGGGCAGGTTTACCTTGGCTTTGCATTTCACTGCAGCTTGTGGATGGTAAATCAAATGTGGGATAAGTTCAGAGAGGGTCTGGGGCTGAATCTAATAGATGCTTTTATGTTGTTTGTTCGGAGCGGTGTGTGACAAGGTCATCCCATCTCATAAAAGTAGCATAAATTTCATTTTTCTTGACTCCCACCAAGGATCGTGGGAGGCAGAGATGTAGGGATTGCTACAGTCCTCTGCAGCGTGCAGGAGATGGATGGGACCATGCAAGCACAATCAGCCGTGCAGGGGATCCCGCGGGAGCTGCGCTGTCCCACACAGCTGGGCAAAGCCCTGCGTCTGCTGCGTGCTGAGTCTGGGAACTGCCGTGCAGCAGGGCAAGAAGGTTGCGTGTTAAACAGGCATAAAGTACTCGGAGAGCGATTAGTGCCTTTCTGGTTTGATACTGAAGTGGTTCTTCCGTGATAAATGAAGTCCCTGCTCGGAATGACGACATCCATTTGGGGCCCTTTGTGCTCCATTTGCAGTGACGCGACGGCTCCTGGCTGCTGGAGCGTCCCTCCAGCAGGAGAGGGGCTCACGGAGCCTTCCCTGGCGCCTGGGCAGATTCCTGCCGGGCTGCCGTGCTTCTCCACTGGTTCTTCTGTGCTGCTGTGCCTTCAGGCCAGCTGCCTGGACAGTGGTGTGGTGAAGTGTTTTGTGGAGTGCTGTTTGGGACAAGGTCACCTGCTCCAGGTGGTCTCAAACCATACATGCATTGAAAGCTTCAGATTGAAATTAAGAGGATCTTTACAAAGTTGGGGAACTTCTAATAAATCTGCTCTGTCTTTGTGTCCACAAATCCTTGGTGGAAGGTTTGGTGCTGACTGTTGGAGACCCAAAACCCTCTGTTTATCTGTGGGACCTCCTGCCGTCCTCTCCCTGAGCACTCGGAAATCCTCGTGCTCCAGAGCTGGGGTCCAGGTCCTTAGTGCCACAGGAGCCCCAGTGAGAGCCAGGAGCCAGGGCCCCTCCTCACGGTGTTGCCATTCCACTGAAGAAACACTCCACATCCACAAAATAAAGATGATACTTGTAAATGGAGAATCAGAGGGGAAGAGTTCTCAATCAGTTTTAATGTGTCTCTCCTGCCTGGGCTGGCAGAGGGAGTATCTCCAGAGCTTCTGGGAGCAAGGGAAAACAGCTTTCCATTGCAATAACTGTCTGCTCCAGCTCTGGCCCAGCACCCCTGAGAAATGCCTGTGTACACACCTTAAATACTTCCAGGCATATTGAACAAACCTGTTCAAATAACTCCCCTGATTAAACATGTCATTACCCGAGGTTAACTCTGCATATGGTGCTCTGCTAGGGTTAAAGGAGGGGTGGATTCCTTGGATTTAAAGCTGCCCTGACTAATTTTAGTATGTTCTATAAATAGCCCTCCCAAATACTTGAGCAATTCATGTTCTACTCTCTAAAGGCAGAAAAGGTTTCTGAGGTAATGGAAATCATGGTGATTAGTGAGGGCTGGGATGAAAAGAGGATATGAAAGTAGCACAGAAATCCTTTGATATATCACTCACTGTTCCTGAGGCGTTTTCTTCTCCTTGTCCTGACTTTAAGTTTCCCTGTAGTATGTGAGTGAATCTACCTCCTAAATTCACACTCTTCAAAAATATTTTACCTTGCCTTTCTGTGTGCAAATACACTTTCCTCCTGAGTTGTGCTTGGAAGAAATGGGGAAAATGCTGTTTAAAAAAAAATCAATCTGAAAATATTGATTTGAATCTTTATAGAAACATTTTAGACTAGTTTGGGTCCCTGCTGTGTTCATCTAGGGAGCGATACACAGGCAAAGTAATTAAATCACCCACATTTTTAGCTACCAAAAATGAGGCATTTGTTATTAAGCCAGGTGTTTAGGCTGGTGTGGCCAGTGTTGCTGGAGCAACAGCTCCGAGCGCAGTTTGTGTTGTAGGGATGAATCAGCCCCCGGAGGTGCCGGAGTGTTTCCAGGGACACGGGAAATGGTTGGTGGGATTGGACACAGTCCTTGGGGTGTCTGAAGACACCTCCCAGAGCCAGTTTAGCCACCACGTCCCACACAAGGGGTGTGTGACAAACTGGGAGCTGCCCTTGCTCTGGGACATCCACGGAAGATGCTCCCCTCCGGCCTGGGCCCCAGGAGAGGGATGCTCCAGGAATTTTAAACTGTGGCTTGGCCCTGGTGTAGGCACATAAATCCCATAAATAAATCTAATGCTTAGATCCCTCAGCTTGGTGAGGGTGTCCCTGACTTTTCCTGGCTTTCAGAGCCTCGGGACCTGGAGTGACACAGGTGAAATCCAACCCTTTTCCACTGCTGTTTGAAAGGAGCTCATGAAGTTTGTAGGGCTTTGGGGAGGCAACTCCCATGGACATGATCTTGTGTGGACAACAGGGTGTTCCCACAGGACTTTCAGTGTAGCAATTCCCATCAAAGCCTTCTGTCACTCCTGATGTCCTGATGGTCCCCAGTGTCCCGGGGTGAGGCAGGGCAGGTCCCCTCAGTCCCAGGCTGCTGGGCACCCACGAGGTATTTCCACCATCAGGGGAATGGTGCTGGACTGAAGGCTGGACTGCATGGCCTTAAAGGCCTTCTCCAACATGAACAACCCCATGGCTCCGTGAGTCCTGTGTGAGTGTGGATATTGGCTGAGAGCAGCTTAACCCACGGGGGCTGTCATTCCTCGGAGCTGCGTTGCTGCAGTGGTCGGGTGTGTCCAGGGAGATGCTCCGGGGCTCCTGGGGCACTCTGGCACCGCTGCACAGCAGTCACCCTGGGTCACTCCGTGCAGAAACACATCCTAACTGGGTCTGCAGGCAATACGTGCAATAAAATACTGGGACATTGGGCTGGAAGTCAAATGATCCAGATCAGCTGCAGTGGCTCACCAGAGGTTTCCCTGCTGCTCCGGTCGTGTTGCTTCCCAGCCTTTGAGGATTGAGCTCGTGCTCTCTGGAATAGGCGGAACCCAGACCCTCAGCAACACCTGTAGCAAACAACAAGTACATTCTCAAAGTTACATTGAGCTTAATTAAAGGGGGAGAGGCCTGTCAGACTTAATTTATTTTTAAAAGCCCCATCAAATTTAATTTGTGAGAGCAGCTCTTCCATCTGCTTCCAGGCATTATCTGTGGAGTTCAGGAGAAAAACATATGTCTTGCGGTTAATAAGAATTTGTTTTAATGGATCATATGACTGGGTGATTAATAACTGCTCAGCTCTGATTGTTCTCATTACAAGAACACGCAGCCCCGCTGCCCAGCCCCAACCTATTGTCGTGAAAAGAGATCATAAAACGGGAGATGAAAAATTCCTCTGCTTGAGATGAAAGCAAATGGATCAAGGACTTGGCTGCACGGAGCTGCGCGGGGAAAGCGGCTTCCTATGGTTCCTATTATTTCTCTTTTGGGATTATGTATCAGATCATCAAATCTGCTCCGAGCGGGGCACTCCAGTTTGTGTTTAGATGTGTAACTCGATCTGATGTCTGGCTGCCAGAGGCGGTGTTGGCATTCAGGGGGTCCTGAGCAAATCCCTCCTTTCCACAGATTCCTTCTGTAGCCTTGGGCACATCCCATAACCCCTCCAGAAACAGCATCCACAAGGAAATATCCCCAGTGCACATCACGGTGACCTCACCAGATTTTCCTCTTTCCCTGCCTTGCTCCTGGTTTTAACTCCATGTCACTCCTCCAAGCCAAAGCTCGGCACCCCGGAGAGCTGCACCGCGTTTCCTCGAGAGCAGAGGGATGAGAACGTGACCCTGCTGTTTAGCGACCACCTCAGTTCCTGCAACAACCAAACCCAGGGCGATTCATCCTGTTTGCTTTCCTGACACGCTGGCTGCCTGCTGGAAATGCTGGGAGCTCTGGCGCTTGGCAGATATTCAACCCAGTTACTTCAGAGGAAATTCCACGTATTAAAAGAGTCCAGTGATTAGGTTATCATCATCTCCACTTCTCATTTGCTCTGCTCACAATGAAAGCTTGCAAGAGAGAAATTTATTTGGTTGTTTTTAAAGGCAAGGGTTGAAATGTGCTCCCAGGCAGGAAATAAAGAGCCATTATTCCCTCGGAGCCCCCGGGGGGATGGCAGGCGCTCAGCCATGGGGTCCCAGGAGCCATAAAGCAACACAAACCGGAACAGGGAACTGGTGTCATTTGGGCTTTGATTTGCTTTTGCAGCGTTAACCTCACGTTAACCTTCAGAGCAAGAGGTCAGGGAAAGGTTGCAGCCTCAGATGCTGAAAAAGGAGCTTTGCCTGTCTGAAATGAGCAGCTCTGCACAACCTATGGAGTTAGCCTCAAATAATAATAATAAAGAAGAAATTACTCCCTGAATAATGTTTCCATTTCAGCTAAGAATCCTCATCCAATTTATGTGCAGAAGGAAAAAGTAAGAGGTGCTTCAGAGCAGGGAATAAAGTCAATGTTCCCCTGCAGTGCAAAGGGGGAAATAATGTTGTTCTCTATTTCTTTAGAGCATTCACCTTGCCCTTCCTGTCTCCGTGGCCATGTGCTTGTGCAATCCTCTAATAACTCCCTTTTAGCTCCTGCTGCTTGGAATTGTCATCTGCCCCGAGATCTTCCTTTCACACAGAGCTGCGGGAGAATGTGGGCACCCGGAATGAAGTGTTAAGGCTCTGATGTGGGCATGGAACCTTTGCAGAGCAACATAAAAATAGCAGTGATTGCACAACTGCACCCACGAAAACGGAAAGAGAGGGAAAACCTTAGAGTGCACACAGAAGGTTTCAGTGTCAGCTTTGTTGTTCCCGTCAGGGACGGACAGATGGGGCCGGTTGGATCAAACTGGGAAGTTCTCTGCCAGGCTGCATCCGCTCATCTGCTCAGAAATGCTGGGTGGCATCTGGCAGCTGGGATCTCCTGCTGCATCCCTGCAGTGCCACGGTGACGAGAGGGGTCTGCGGCGAGAGAGGTGCAACCAGAGGGGCGAAGTGGCGGGGAGGGGACAGGCACTGCTGAAGGGTTGGGAAGGGCTGGATCAGCCTGCGGGATCCTCGGCATCCGGGTGTTACCCCAGGTGCTGCGCTGGCGCAGCCCTTTTGCACCGGGGAAAGTCTTCTGCAAGGATTAAGCTAATATTGAGGTATAAACTGTGTTATTTATTATTAAACTACAGCTTCTTTGGGACCCCTAAATGTGAGTAACTAAAATATCTGTCTTCAGGGAGACACTTTCACGGAGGGGGAAAAAAGGAGGATTTCGTTTCTTAATTTTTCCTTGTAGAAGAGATTTTTCACGCTAAAAATAAATCCCCTGGGCATACGTGGGCCCAGCCAAAAGTCCTGCTGGACAAAGGTTTCTGCAGCAGGGAGATGGTGTGGGCTGTCTGTCCATTTGGGCTGTTAGCTGGGATAACACCTATTGCCCAGGTTCTTGGTGGAATGTTCCTGCCTTATCACTGCATTCCTGTCGGTCAGGATGGGATTCGGATGCCGGAGGGGATGGGTTTGTATCCAGGGCACCAGGATACGATGATCCTGTGTTTGTAGTCAGCTGCGTACTGGATCTCCTCCCCCCGAGTGTGGGGGAATCCCCACTCACCAAAATTTCCCAGCTCTGTACGTTGATGATCCCCCTTTCCAAGGGTCCCCCAGCTCCCTCTGAGGTCCGGTGTCGTGTAATGAATAAGCACAGAACGTGGATCTGCTTGGGAAATGCCGTTTATTTTAAATGAAGGTGATGAGTTTAACTATCCCATGGAGGGCAGGTTTTGTTGTTATTTAAAGTTTTGTCTGGGCTCCTTTCCATTTGTTTTTGGTTTGTTTTTCATTTTATATTCCACTTGCAAAAATGAGGGACGGTAAGAAGGAAAAAAGAGGAAACTGTTCTGTGGGTATTTTCCCAATCTTTGAAGGAGAGAAAACTTTGAAGAGGAAGGAAAAGAAGGGAAGAAAGAAAGGAATGAAAAGCCAGAATCCTTCCAGATTTAGAGAACAACCCCAAAATGATGCCTTTCAAAATGAACATTTATCATTTTGTTTCATTTTGAAAGTTTTCATTAGAAAAAGAATTCAACCAAATCAACTACGTTTGTGGAAACTCCTGGGTTCCCTTGGAAACCCCTTTTATTTTTCGTGGCTAGAACTTTATGAAGAAAATTGTAACCATGTCGTAGCTGTTGAACTGCCTGAGATTTATGAAGCACGTTAATCAATCACCTCGTCCTGCAGGTGCAGAATTTTATAAAAAGCAATTACGAGGAGATGGAGCGATGCCAACCCCAATCCCCTCTCGCCCCCACAGCCTGAAGTCAGCATCTTCCCAAAGCCCTCTGTGCGCAGAGGCTCCACAAATCACTGCATCTGGGCTTTTGATCCACATCCCAGGAGCATCCCGGCTGCCTTCACAGCATCAGCTCTCTCACGTGCTGCTCTAAGGGCTCTGCTCAGGTCCCTCGGAGGTTTTTCCTGCCGTGGCACTGGGAGGACTCAGTGGTTGGCCATGACTGGGCTGCAGAGGTTCCCCGAGCACTTCCGTCACGGGAAATGGGTCAGTAAATCCCTCTTCTCCCTTTCAAAAAAAGGTTATGACATTTCTGTAATGAAAAATCCTTAACCTGATTATCTTGTTTCAAACTAATGGCCCTTCTGGCTGTGGGCAGGTTCTTCTCCCCACGATGCTGTTCCAGAGGGTGGACTTTTTTCAGGCTGGAGTTTTAGAGGTGTGCTTTGGTCAGAGCAGCTGCTCCTGCACTGCCCCCGTGCGCAGCCGCTGGGCTCCCACCCCTCGCTCCACGTTCTCCTCATTCGCACCCTGGAGCTTGCAATAAACTGCCCGGAACACGAGCCCGTCTGCAGCCCTGCCCGTGCTCTGCCCCGGAGCCTGGACTGGGCCTGTCCGTGGATGTTTCCTCCCAGAAGTGCGAAACACCCTGGGAAATGGGGGGCTGCGTGTGCCGGGTGCCTCACGGTCATTCCCGGCGCAGTCTGGGGTCACTGAGCATCCAAATGTTCAGAGCTGCTCGTGCTCTCCTTCACAGGGGGATTTTTGTCATCAGCTTCACAGGGGGAAGAGGAAGGAGCAGAACTTCAAGGTCATGGACTGGTGTCCCTCGTTGTTAATGCAGCAATTTCTCCGGGGTTTGATAACAAGGACTATCTCTGCCCTCCTGGGAAACCCCCGCTCTGCAGAAGTGCCTGAATAAGGAAACCCCAGCCCGTTTCCAAGTGATATTATCCCTGAAAGATCAGGATGCTGGGAAGTAATTAACTGTCAGACAAGTTGCTTGCGCCGCCTGCCCCCTGTTGCCAAATAAGGTTTGGGGGGCTCAGATCCGATTCAGAATCACCGAGGAAGGGGGAAGCTGTGCCCGGATTAGATAGGACAAGCTTATATGACACAAGAATTTATTACTTAGTCCAGTTCAGAGGAGGTCAGGAAGAAAATAACAACCAGATACAGAGTTTGAGTGTAATGCGGGGGTGTTAAGTCTTAATAAATTGTGTTGCTGACTTTGTGTGATGGACAGGTTTATCTCCATCAGGCTCTTTTGTTGCTTCCAGATGAATCTTAACCAGCACCAATCCAAAACTTTCCTCCCTTTAATAAACATCAATAACTGAACACAACCTCCTCTCCATATTGTCTGGCAGCAGTAGGAGCCCGGGCTGCAGTTTTACTGGGAAAATGGTGTTTTCAAGGTGGAATATTATGGCCAGACTGGATAAATATCTTGCATTTCCTTGTATTGTCTGGGAACACGCATGGAACAGTTCCCAGCCCACTCCTCAAAGGTTTTACAACTTTGAGAGGCCTCCATAAATTTCAAGCAGGCAGGAAAATATTAGAGGAATGTCTTAAAAAGGAGAAGGGACAAAGAGAGAGAGGAGGGCAAAAGCAAACTCATAAGAAAGCATCAAAGGGTATATGAGGAACAAATGGAATGTGATTCCATTGGGATGTGGGAGACTCAATCTCTCCCTGTTATACAGGAGGCTTCTTGGTTAGCTAAAGGTGTCTTATGCCTTGGTTTCCCCTTTCTAAAGCAAAATTTATAGCACTTTATAGGGAAAAATAAATATGCTACTGCTGGGCTCTCTGAGCAGGGGAGATGGAGGTGAGGGGAGGAGTCTGCCCCGGGATCACCTGGATCAGCACCCACTGCAGCAGCTGGGGCTCGTCCAGCTGAAGAAAATGCAGTGGCTGCAGTCTCTGAGCAGGCACAACATCGTCTTCCTCAGGATGGGGAAACCTGGTCCATGGGAGCTACAAGAGAGCTGGAGAGGGACTTTGGACAAGGGCATGGAGTGACAGGAAAAGGGGGAATGGCCTCAAGGTGAAGCAGGGTAGATTGAGAATGGATATTGGGATAAATGGTTCCCTGTGAGGGAGGTGAGGCCCTGGCACAGGGTGCCCAGAGCAGCTGTGGCGGCCCCTGGATCCCTGGCAGTGCCCAAGGCCAGGCTGGACGGGGCTGGGAGCAGCCTGGGACAGTGGGAGGTGTCCCTGCCCATGGCAGGGGGGGCACTGGATGGGCTTTAAAGTCGCTTCCAACCCAAACCACTCTGGGATTCTGTGATCTCTGGTAATCTCAGCAGGGTGAGTGGTGCAGGCTGAAGGGTGGGATGCAGGGACTGAATGAGGCAGCAGCCCTTGAGAGGTGTGGGATTGCTAAATCCAAAGGCTCATCTCCATTAGAAAGTGTTCAACGAGGATGTCACCCCAGAGCGTGGCCCGAGTGTCACTGGGAGGGGTCCAGTGGGCAAAAGGGGGTGCGAGGGGACAGAGGGAGCCTTTTGAGCCACAGTCTCATTCCTGATGCTCTTGGGATGCTGTTCCCACCCTCTGCACCCACCCCAGGAAGCCCAGGGGAGGGCAGGGAGGGTGGGGGTGCTCTGGGGCTGCCCTGGGGGCCACTGAGGACACAAAAAGCCCCCGTGGGCACCGTGTGGGCTCCCAGCTCAGGGGTAGCCCAGCTGCAGTCTGCAGTGTGTGGGCTCTCTCCTGGTGGCTTCTGCTTCAGCCTGTGGGATTTCTTAATAACAGCAAATATCCCCCCGTGGTTTCCCCCTGTCTTATTCCATCTGATTAAATAAATACCAACACACTTGCAAGAAACTGGGTAGTCATACTGAATTAGCCATAGGAAGACAGATATTCTATTTTTTTGCCTTTCAAGGCTCGCAGAATATCCTACAACTATTAATTATTCTGGCTTCCTGACGGTTCTGCAGGGATATCAGATAGCCTTGGGTATGGAACCGAGTCCTGGGGATGGGAGAGGGCCGGCTCAGCACGCTGTGTGGCAGGGCTGCAAATGCAAAGCAGAACAGTGGCCCCGCTGTTTCCTGCTCCAGCCACGGCCCGGCCCCTCCTCTCCTCCGAGCTGCTGGAAAAGTTTCTGCTAAGGGAAGCGATCCCGGTTGGAAGCTTTCAAAGGCTTCTTGCAAACACAGATTGATGGGGTGGGGAGCGTACTTTAAACATTATGGCAAACACCTTGGCCGTGTCCCTTTCAAGTGAAAGCTCGAAGGAAGGGAATTGACTGATGTGAGCTTTTATCAAAGCTGCTCCCCGTTCTGCCGAGCACGGGAGCCTACGGAAGTTAAGAAGTTAATGGGGGAAGTGGGCATTAAACAGAAAGATCAAATGTATCAGGTAATAGCCAAAGGGATAAAAACTATACAGCACCTGAGAGTGGCAGTAAATGTAAAATGCTGCTCTCTCATTTCAGATATTTGATTAACTGCTTCTGAATATACTGGGGACTGTACAGGCAGGGGGAAGCTGTGGGTGAGCTGAAATGTGGTCAAAATGTTTCAGGGACTCTGACCAAAGAACCTGTAAAAGCCTTCTTAGCTCCTCGCTGCCTCTGTGAGCGCAAATATAAAGGTTCAGGGATTTATAAATATTTTTTTACTGTGGGAAAAACAATCAAGTAAACAGAAAAAACACCATAGGAAGAGTGTTTGGATTGATGAGGATGGAATATGGGGAGAAGTGAAACAGTAAAATTCTGTTTGAATTGCAGGAGGGAAATGGATTTTATTTCCTTTCTGTCCATTACTGAAAATTATTGTCCTTACCGTCCATTACTGGCTTTTTGAGGAATTGAGATCAGTGGGATTTTTCCAATCTCAAGTCTCCAAAGAACTCTTACCTAGTGGTGAGAGCGGTGGGCACTGATCTTTTCTCTCTGTGTGAGCAGGGACAGCACCCAGGGAGCGGCTGGAGCTGGGCCAGGGAGGGTCAGGCTGGAGATCAGGGAAAGGTTCTTCCCCCAGAGGGTGCTGGGCACTGCCCAGGCTCCCCAGGGAATGGGCACGGCCCCGAGGCTGCCAGAGCTCCGGGAGCGCTGGGACAGCGCTGCCAGGGATGCTGCCAGGGTGTTGGGGGGTCTGTGCAGGGCCAGGGGCTGGGCTGATGATCCCTGTGGGTCCCTCCCAGCTCAGGATATTCTGTAATTCCCTGGTTCTAGGACTTTGCTAGCAGATGTTCAAATGTTCCTCTGCATGGGAATGTTCTCCCGCTTCTCTCTCCAGTGCTGGGTTTCTCCAGATGCAAAACATGTTTGGGAAATATTTTCAAATCAGCACCTCAGCCCATTGCAGAGAAGGACTTTGAAGTTTATGTTTCTTGAGCAGCACTGCTTTGCCCCACTGGAACACTCCACGTCCCGGGACACCAGAGAGCCCCGAAAGAACAATTCCTTCAGCCTTTTGACAGAGCTCAAAAGCCCCATTTCATGTAAAAGAACAAGAGCTCAGGGGCCTTGGCCTTCTGCCTCCCTGCAGCTGCTGGGACCAAGTCACAACAGCTAAAACCCTAAAATGCACCGAGGCAAAGCAGCTCCCTGCAAGGCTCTGTTACCAAACTGATTTTCCCCGCCTTTGGGACAAAAAAGTCTTTTGGACGCCCCAGGCTTCAATTTTCCTCCTTTACCTCTCTCAATGTGAAGGACAGGTTCAGGGAAGTCCAACGCGCTCCTCTTTAGAGGCCACAATAGTATAAAAAGCTGTGGAACCTCCAGGAGTCTGGAGAGATCTGTCAGCAAACCTTGGGCCCCGCTCCCGCTCGCCCACCCTGTCCCTGCGTGGCTCTGGGCTCCACGCCACAAGCAGCTGGGCGTGGAAAACCGGGGTGCAAAGGCAAAGCCACGCTTGGAATACCCGGGGTGTTGGCAGGGGTGGTCAGCGGAGGGCTGGGACACGGGGACAGCTCCCCCATCCCCAGCTGGAGCTGCTGATCCCCGGGCCGGTTCTGCGGAAAGCAGCGTGCACCCATGGAGGAGGTGATGTGGCATAATGTATCCCAGGGGCTTTAAACCACCACAGAAAAATTCTCTTTATATTTTGATCAGTGGGATGGATTGCTGCGGCAGGGGGAGGCAGAAGAATCTGGGACTTTTTAGATCAAATCAATCAAATCAACTTTTTAGATCAAATCGCTTTTTTCTGGTCGTTTGGGCTGATTTGACCCTGAGTTTGAACCCTCCCTTTCAGCTCTGCTTTCTGTGATGTCCCAATAAAGCAGAAACAATGAAATTACAGTAATGAAAGCATTGATTAGGTGTGTTAGGAAGAAACAATAAAGCAGAAACAATGAAATTAGGGTAATGAAAGCATTGATCAGGTGTGTTAGGAAGAGGTTTGCAGCCAGCCTGGGTTGAATTCTCCTCTGGAAGCGCAGTGGCTGCTCCTGCTGGTCCCCAGCAGGGCAGTGTCACCTGTGGTAAAGCACCGATGGCCCTGGATGTGCTGCTCCAGGGAGGCCCAAGCAGGTGCTGATGAGCACTAAAGAAATGAGTGATACTGAGGGCTGGGGAGGCTGTGGGGCTGCTGAGAGAGTTGTAACACAGTGGGATGGGGTGGATTGGAGAGATATGGAAAAGCAGGAAATTCAGGTTTACTCCAGGATTCCCAGTTTCCCATGCTGGTGTTCCCTCCCGGGGCTCCCTGGACATTGCCACAACCATGAATGAGGGTGAGAAATGTGAGTTGTGGTTTTTTTCACCTGATTTCTTTTTCTCTGTCTTTTATGGCTTTAAGTTGGGCTCTCACTACAACCTCAGTTTATCTGGTGAAGGCTCAGTACATAAAACTCTTCTGTCAGGTGTCAGCAAGCTTCCACATCTGACATCTGCATCGTTCCTCGTGCATTCCCAGGCACGGGGCAGCCAGGCCAGCCCCCAATGGCCAGGGCCAGGGCCTGGGGCTGAGGGTCCTGTCCCTCCCCTGGGAGGCTGTAGGGGATGTGGGCACATCCACAACCGCGTGGGAGGAGCAGGGACGGAGGAGCAGGGGATAGCGAGCCCTGAAGAGAACGTGGATGTGCTCACCAGGAATTTCCCCGCTTCGGAGAGGCCTTTGGGACAATCTTGTGTTTTCAGAGCCCCAAGGATGGGGTGCAGCAGCTGCTGCTGGGGAAGGCAGGGGAATCACAGAGCTCTGCTCTGGCTAAGGGCCAGCCTGGCCATGCCCTCACTCACTGAGTGCTCTGGCCCATCTCTGCTGCCCCTCAGTTTCTGGAAGCCCAGGAGTGGCCGGGTGAGCTTGGGGAGTTGCTGGGCTTGATCTGTGTGTTCAGCTCTGCTCTGACACAGTCTGTGTGTCTGAACTGTGGGGCAGAGGGTGCTCCCCCCTCCCGGGTCTGGGCAGTGGCTCCTGTCTGTGTGTCCAAGGCTGGAGAACTTACTCTGGGTCCAGGAGGCCCTGAGAGAGAGTCTAAGAGCAGAGTGAGCAGTGCCTGGACACAGCTCGTGGGATGCTCAGGACAGAAAATAGGCAGTTCTCAGATAAGATGGATAAAGGGGCATCGAAGGCGAGAATCAGACCCGTGACAAAGGGGGAGTGAGTGAAAGAGGATTGGGGAGAACAAAACCCCGAGATGTCCAGGGCTGGCAGACTGTAAATCTCCCAGAGCTCTGTCAGGCACCAGACAGAAAGAGCAGAGAGGTCCTAAGTCAGTGGTTACACACACCAGAGATGGCAGCTGTACAATTAATCTCCTGCCCTTTGTGAATCTGTAGGTGAAGCCTCTGAGTAAATGAGGAAAGGCGAGGAAAGGTCTTCGTGGTCCTTTCCTTCTTCCCTCCCGATGGGCTCCTCATCCTGGGCTAAATGAAAACAGTCCCAGCTGCAGACAGCTCTGCCTTGGACCCGGGTTTGCTTCTTCCCAGTGTAAAACAGTGCAACCCATGCACCTCCTGTCCTGAGCTTGTCCTTTCAGCTTAATGCACTCAAAGCTGGCTGTCTCACAGCCTCACTCAGCAGTCTTGTCTCAAATACCTCAAATGCCAAAGAATAACATCAGTTATTAGTATTTAAAACAGCACTAAAATAATACAAACAGGTATGGACTTCTTTCACTTATCCAGGGTCAGGGGGATCCAGCAGCAGTTCTCCCTTCTCTGCCAGAAGCAATGCAGACACCAGCCTGTCATTTTGTCCCTCTCCTGATGACTCTGGTCTTCCACGAAAGGACAGATCGGCTGCCAGAGCCCATTCTGGACATGGTACCTTCATATCCCTACAAAGTCAGAGTCTCTCAGTTATCAGAACAATTTAGCCTTACCTGGGTCTGTTTTCCAGAAGGGAAAACAAAGCAGGAGGTGGCTAACTGGGACATTCCCAAAAACATCAACCCCCCCATGTAGGCACTCAAATCATGTGTTTTGAAGACAGTTATGATTCCCCAGTGTCTGAGCCGTGTGTGGAGGAAGGAAAGATGTCACCTCACCCGGTCTGAGAACCATGCGAGCCCCCCAAGTGTCCCGGCATTATCCACGCTTCTGCCTGCCCCTCCCTCAGCAGGTGCTGGTAAATCAGCCGTGGTGCTGCGCAGGCTGCAGCACCCCCCGTATCTCCAGTCACCCCAGGTCCTGCTGGATCTGCCCCCTTTGCTTCCCTCCTTCCCACTCGGGGTGGTCATTCGCCCTTCCCTCGCTTTCTGCTGCTCCTTAAAACCACCCCGTGCTGCCTGTGACTGAAAGTAGGTGCTGTGAGCGAGGCAGCCAACGTGGCAATCAATTAACAGCCCAACAAAGTGCCTTTGTGCCGGCCTTTGCAGGGCCAGTGAATGGCTGTCTTGTCACAAGGGGCTCTACTGTATTAAGAAAGCATTCTACCTTCGCCCGTGGTGCTCCTCAAGTCTCATTACTGTGCCAGCAATAATAGTGTCTAATTAGGCAGAATAAAGAGAGATGAAGCGTAATGGTTACAGGATAGAGAAGTTATTCGTCGGAGGGAGGTAATAAATTACTGAATCCTGAGTCCTGCTATGCTGGAAAAGATGTAGTCAAAAGGAGCCGACACTGGAAACTTGTTTTTCTGTTTGATGAATTGGCCAGCTTGGGCTGGTATTTATTTCAGCTCAGGTCGGTGTTTGTTTCAGCTCAGGTCGGTGTTTATTTGTGCATTGCCTCAACAGATTTATATTTTTTTCACTCCTTTCAATGAACGGAGCAAACCTGTGGGCATCGGGGCGGGGGCGGAGTAAAGCCGAGATCAGCCGGTCGCTCTGAGGGCAGAAGTGGCCATCAGGGCAGGGATGCCCTGGGGGCTCCTGTGCCCGGCCCGTGCCCGGGGGTTCGATTCCAGGCTTTAGCTGCGCGTTCCTGCCGGGTTATTGCCCAGCCCCGCTCGGGAGCTCCACAAGCCCTGCCCCGGGCACGGAGCAGCGAGGAAAAGACGCAAGAATGTCATTAAGGTCACTCCGCGAGTCCCCGGCTGCGGATAATGAACAATTCCTGACAAAATGAGGTGGTTGGAGCCGTTCGGAGATAAAAACCTGCCTGTCATTCTGTTGCACGAACCTATATTCCAATTTTATCTGTGGAGCGCGGTTCTCTTTTATCCAGTTTGCTGTTTGAAGGGATTTGAGCAGAATAGATAATCCTAACTTTGAACATAAATCACTGAGCTGCACGGCTGATAGATGCTTTGCACTTTTTTTTATGATAATGGCTGATTGGAGGCTGGGAGGGAAAATGCCAGGGGCTTATCTCTGCGGAGCAGCATTTGGAGGGTGTGCGGAGGGCTGAGGGAAGGGGGGGCAGCGGCACGGGGTGGGGCCGTTCCGTGTTTATTTATCTGTTTGTTTATTTTGTGTGTCTGAACTCGCTCTGGGACGGTACTGGGAACTTTGGGAGCTGGGGTCTGCACAGACCCCGGGGTTCAAGGTGAAGGTGGGTGTCCCCCTGGGCCTCTGAGATAACAGCGAGAGGCTGAGCTGCAGATGGTTCATCACTGCCCCCAAAGGGGGCTGGGGATGCCAAAGCACCATCACATACAGACCGTGGATTGTTACTCTTTTACTAAGAATAGTTAAAAAAAAAAATACAGCTCCTTTTTTTTCTTTTGCCCACAAAATAGATGACAGCTCCAAAAGTGCACTTTTCCTTCTGAAGATGCAAGTCCCCAGAAAGGTCATGTTCCATTTTGGTTTTGAATGTTTCTTATTTTTAAAAGATTTATTTTACTGCAATTAGCTTAAATTTCAAAGTAATTTTAAACCAGAAAACTGGATTCTTTCTTTGCTTATAACTTCTGTCTCCCTTTTTTTTTTTAATTAAAAAAAAGAAAAGAGAAAAGAACCCTCAACATCAAAACAGATGCTTTCCCAGGAAAAGTTGTTTTTGATGAAACAGATTAATTGGCGTTTTCTAATCAAATCTTCAAAAACCTTCCAGGCAGCTTTACTGAGGCATTGAAGTACCCTTTAAAGGGTGAGCTTCCTTCATGTCACCCTCTGAAAGTTGTCTTTCCCAGTGACTCTAAATGGCACCTTGGCGGCGGCTTTGGCTTGGATTCCTGGGGTTTTGCCTGTGAATGGATGAGTATTTGGGTTCACAGGATGGTTGTAATTTTGAAGCAAATCCCCAGTTTGCCTCCAGGTGTGCTCCAGATGCTCTCTGTCCCCTCACGGGGGTTTAAGGGTGCAAATCAAAGACTGATTTTCCCCAAGAGCTCCGAACCACAGGCACGGTCAGGATGTTTACTCGGGGGGCCCAGACGAAGCCGGGTGTGAAACCAGTCCCTCCACGTGCACAGGGGAGATGCTCCCGGCTCAGTCCCACGTGTGCAGATGCTGCCCACGGCCCCGGATTACTTGTAGCTTACAGATGCAGCTTTTGATCCTGGAATCACAAAGTCATTCATGCTGGAAAAGCCCTCCCAGGCCATCCAGTCCAAGCTGTGCCCGATCCCCACCTTGTCCCCAGCCCAGAGCACCGAGTGCCACATCCAGGCCTTCCCTGGGCACCTCCAGGGATGGGGACTCCAAACCTCCCTGCGCAGCCCCTTCCAGTGCCTGACCCTCCTTTCCATGAAGAAATTCCTCCTGATGTCCAGCCTGAGCCTCTCCTGGCACAGCCTGAGGCCGTTTTGTCCTGTCCTGGCAATGATGACTGAGGCTGTGTCAGCTGAAAATCATCTCATGTGGTTCAGACCTGTTTGAAAACAAGTAACAGGCTCCGAATTGCTGAGGTGGCTTCAAGACCTCTTTCATGTTATTTATCCCTGTCCCGGCTTTCGGTCTGACCCCATCAGCTTTTGGGACGCCCTGTGCTGACCCTTGGTCACTGCCTGAGGGAGGTGGCCGGGCTGGTGGAAGGGTCTGTGGGACATGGGGAAGGATGAGATGTGGACAGGGGGACTCTGAGTGCCAAGGACAACCTTGAATGAGACAAGTGCCTGTCCAGCATCCCCTTGGCAGCAGGAAGCTCACTATGACGGAAAGAATGCGCACCTGGGAGCTGTCCCAGTGCACAAGGTGTGGGGAGAGAGCCAAAATCTTCTCTCAATTCTTTCTTCATAAAGAAGCCACGAAGGCTTTGGGAGGAGCAGAGTT
The DNA here is from genome assembly GCA_013399875.1 of Gymnorhina tibicen. Classification (NCBI taxonomy): domain Eukaryota; kingdom Metazoa; phylum Chordata; class Aves; order Passeriformes; family Artamidae; genus Gymnorhina; species Gymnorhina tibicen. The sequence continues at coordinate 374,189 of VXAZ01005014.1, read as the reverse complement.
TCCCTCAAGAATATGTGGGCGGTGTCCACACTGTGAAGGAGGAGATGCTTTGGGCACGGCAGGGGTTTGGGATTCCAGGCCATAGGAACTGGGACAAGCCAGCCAGGGTCTGAGAAGGGGAGAGAAATCTTTGGGATTTAGGATGAGAAATGAGCCTTATTTTAGTTGGGAGCATTCAATATTTTAAAGAAAGCACTTTAAAACAAATAAAAGCCCTGCATTTTCTTACTAAGGTTTGTTGCTGTCCAGAAGCCCAGTTTTCTGGGAAACAGAAGGTTTTTGGAATGAGTTTAATTATTCTATTGCAGTTTCCAAGGGGGTGCCATGAGCATGTACTGGAAAAGGAGCAGCTCTTAGGAAAGTGATCAAGTCTCCCACAGGAGACAATTTGGGTAATGCAATCTGCTCAAACAACAAGTTCTTTAAACTTAGAAAATTTCTTTGGAGCTTGAACAGGTCAATAACATTTCCCCCATTTGGAGAGGAGTAGGAAAATTAACTTTTTTTTTTTTTTGCCAGCATTTGTGTTATTTAACAGCCTTTTAGAAACCCATTTCCTGCGCTATTTTAAGCTGCAGGCAGAGTTAGGAGACCACATCTGAGTGACGATTTAAATCTCTAGACAGCTCAGGAGATAAGTCAAAACAAATTTCAGGATGTTCCTCTAAAGAGCTGTTTCCACTTAAGTCAGTCCCACTGGGAGCCTGGTTACAGAATCACCTAATCTGCTACACATTTTATACATTTAAACAGGTCCATTTGAAAGAAAGTTTTTGAAATTTTCTGTGCAGTGAATACATAATGAATTCCACTGGAGGAGGCTGGAAATTGCTCCTGGTTTTTTGCTGTTCACTTTGTTGATGCTGATAACTTTATGGTATCCTGATTTTTTTTTCTTTCGCTGCCATCTTTCAGGCTGCACCCCATGCAGCACAACTCCTCGTTTGCTCCCCAGAAATTAAATACTGCACCAAGGCTGCTTGATGTGGGAAAGATGCTGTGCAGGGATATTCAGAGAATGTCCAATCACTTCAAAATTCGGTGGATGGTGCAGGCTGGAGCAGCGTGGGCTGTCCTTGAAGCCCTGTTTGACCTCAGGTTTGGCTGCACGAGGCCGCGGCTGAGCTGCTCTGCTGCTGACGTTGGTTTTGCTTCGGGCAGGGAGGTTGGACCAGCAGCCTTCTGACCAACATTTCTGTGGCCCTGCAGTGATTTTCGTGGCCTTTGGGGTCAGAGGGAAGAGGTGCACAGGGGGTGCTGCCTGCCCTTTCCTTCTTGATTGAACATTCTCAACACACCTCAGCAGAGAAGGTTTCAGAGACAGCTCTCAGCTCCATGACTGCACTCCTCCTCCCCTGCCATCAAATAGCAGAAGCCAGCAGATACAGGAGTTTCTTATATGAAAAGCAGCTGCTTTTGCCTTTCGGTGTTCCTTATTTTAAAAATGTTGGCCAGACATGATCTGCAGATTATGGAGTAGAAACTGTCGAGTGGAGTCTGCCAAACTAATAATGTAATGCTTGGAATTGTTCTGAAGGCTTCCTTTGTGATATTATTTTGTCCTGGATTTCCCAAGTGAAACGCAGACTTTGGGTTTCCTCTGCCTTAAGTTCTTAACCTGCCCTCTCTTCCCAACCCCATCACAGGAGAGCAGTTGTAAAAGCTTTGATGGATTCAGGTCCTCACACTGAATTTTCTTTTGACCTGAGATGAATTGTGTAACTTTCCTACCGCAGCTGGTTTATCTCCTAAAGGGAATGGTGTTTCCGTGGTCGCACAAAGGTTGGCGTGCTGCACTATTTGATTTCATTTTTTTAAGATCTTCCCGTTTGCAGAGGTGAAAGTAGGGCAAATGCTCTGTTCCTCTCTGCGATGGCTGCTCATGGTCTCCCTCTTCCACCCTCTAATAGAATTTGAAGCTGAGGAGTCCACTGTGGTTGTCTGATTTGACCTTCTTCATAACACACCAGGATCTTTGCTATTGATTCCTGCATCAGGCTGTGACTTGTGGTTAGGCTGAAGGAGGTATTTCACACATATCTATTAAAGCACCGTGGTGTTTGAGAGGGTTAACTCCTTCCCAGGGCTCTCGAGCAGCAGTTACACAACTCACTCTCAAAAAGGGTCCTGTGTGTACAAAGAACATTTCACCTCTCGTCCACTGAATGGTTTTCCATCAGCCTCTGACAGTTTCAGAGGAGGTTATATTTTTACTTTATGTCTGATTGTCTTCTCCTGTCCCTTCCCATCAGCTGCAAAACTCCAGATAGTATCCAGAGGTGGTAAGACTGGAAATAAGCCTCACGTGAGGAACTGAGGAGCATGCTCTTAAAGCTTTTCTTTCGTCTCTCAGGTCCAAGTTTCTGCTCAGGACACAGGCATTACACACCAGTGTCACACCAGGTGCTCAGATGCTTTCAAGCTTCTTCAAGTGGAGTGCTGGGAAACCAGAATGGTCTGAAGTGTTTCGTGGACTTCTGTCCTCTCTTTTCTTACCAGCCTGGTGCTGAGAAGAAAACATGCACCACCCCATCATAATCTAACAAAGACAGGAGAAGAAGTGCCCTTCCCCACCTGGGTTTACCCAGGACCCGGATGCTGGGGGTCTGTAAAGCCTGATCATATTTCTAAGAGGGAATTATCCCAGATTAGAGGGAAGGCAGTGGTGGCGTTTGCCCTTCCTGGTGACATGTGGCCTCACACTCAAATGTCCAGGCCCTCCCATCAGGCTGGACAGCTGCTCGGGACTGTCCTCAGACTGGCTGGCGGCCAGGCAGGAGCCTGTGGGAATGCAGGGAGAGGCACCTGCTCCAAACCCCCCTGAGACAGCAGGGAAGGAAGAGCTAATATGGGCCCCCGTAATCCTGGGTGCTGCCCTGCCTGCTCCCAGCCAGATACCATTCCTGGGAAGTCAAACAAAGCTCTGGAGAGGGGCTGCTCGAGGCTCTGATTGCAAATTGGTCTGGCTGCAGATCCCTCCCTTCACCGCCGGCACCGGGGCAGACGCTGGGGGCGAGGGGACGGTGCCTGCTGAGCTCTGTGGGGACGGGGGTGGCCTCAGCCCGTGCTTGGAGGGAGCTGAGAAGGTTGGAAGTGTGGGAAAGGAGTGGCTGCTGCAAATCAAGGCTGCACTCCGCCCTGGTGACAATCCTCTGGCACAGCTCTCGGGGCAGGATTTCGGGTTTGGTTGTTCTCCCACCTGCACCAGAAAGCCGCCCTGGAAGAGCATGGGTTCGTGGAAGGTCTCAGAAGAAACTCTCCCTGTACCTGAGAGCTGCTTGACAGCTGGACCCAGGGATTCACCGCCTGCCTTGGGAAGGGGCACTGGCATCGCTGCTTCTCGGGCTCAGCTGGAATTGCCTGAGGGTTCCAGCCCTCAGCCAGGGACTGAGGGTTTGAGGTTTGATGCCTTCCCAGACTGGTGATGCTCAGAGCCCCTTCAGAGCACCTCTGCATAGGCAAGGCAGCTCCCTGGGGGACAGCAGGACTTTACTGAGGCCAAAACAGAGAGAAAAAGCTGGAATTTTGTTTGATTGGGCTTTTAAAATTATTTTTTAGAATTTTTTTAAATAGCCAACACATTCCTGTGGTACTGAGTTTTGGCATTATTTTGATCTGCCCTATCCCTGGAAGTGTGCAGGGCTGGTCTGGATGGGGCTCTGAGCAGCCTGGGACAGTGGATGTTGTCCCTGCCCATGGCAGGAAGGTGAAATGAGATGAGCTTTAAGTTTTTTTCCAGCCTAAACCATCTGGTGATGATTCTGTGATATGATCCTGATGGGTCCCTTCCAACTCAGCAGATTCAGTGATTCTGTGACTCTATGATTCAAGGATTCTATGATTCATTTCAGTGCAGTCAAACCATTTAGTTTTGATCTACTTTAAAAAAAAAAAAAAAAAATTCTTACAGTGATATCGAAGTCCAGACAAGGTGTTTTAAATTTATCAAAACAAAATGTTTTGGTGATTTCCCATCAAAAAACAAAGTGAATTTACAGTCTTGCCAAGTAGCTTAATTTCATTAAGTCAGCCTTTTCTTAGAAGAAAAAATAATCTGTAGGCAAGTCCCTCGAGCAGCCCTGGTACAAAGCCCTGTCATGTACGGAAAGCGTGGAGAGCACTCGGCTGTCACCGTCTCCTGCTCTGCTGTGGCTCCCACAGCAAAGAAAACCACTTCAGACAGGTCTGGCTGTGCAGCCTCCTGTGTCACTGGGAATTTAAAGGGAATCTTCGCGAGACAAACACAACTGATTGTTCTGTCCAACTTGTGGAGCCTTTCATTAGAGAAACTGTTGGAAGGATGGGGTTTGGTGTACGAGGAAAGGTAACCCAAAGAGTTTGATCACATCTTCTCGAGTGATGAGGTGTGATGTTTTTCCTTGCTGGTTTACATCAGCGGTTACCGAACCTTGACAGAGAGGACATGGAAGTGGTGTCTTTTTCTCCCCTGTATGATTAAGAGAGCATCTGATCCTATAGATAGAAGTGGTAATTGACTATATTTAAAGATTAACTCAGTGTAATGCCTTCTGAAAAGAAAAACGTTATTAAGAAAGTTGTCAATCATAGAGTTGATGCTTTTTTTAATACAGTCTGAAAGTGTTATAATTTTAATACCCCAAAGGCCAAAGCAAATTATCAAGCTGAAATTAGAGATTAGCAATTTTCAATTTCTCTCTCATCTCTTGCATTTCATCTTCCACCTTCGGCTGCAGGAAGAAAAGGAGGAAGAATTGTATTTGGCATGGGAGGGGAAGCACAGAAGCCTGGCTGTGATGATATCCTGTCTGGAAGCTACGTGCTGACCTCATGACTGCCCCGGGCAACAGAGTCTGATCAGAGCTTTGATAGTGCAGCACATTCCCGAGGGACAGGAAGCTGGGCGACAGCCAGCAGCAGGAGTGTGTGCAGCTGAGGATTCCGGCCCCTGGAGATTCAGCCTGGTTAGAAAATCCCCTGCCCGATGTCACTTTAGGACCAGCTTAGGTGCCCTGGGGTCATAGGGTGGGGGTTGTGCTTTGCAGTTCATTGTGTTCAGCGGAAACACTTTCTCCAGGCTTGGGCAGTGGGACATCTCTTGCTGAGGGCTGGGTGTTCAGAGGTGTAGGTGGAGTTCAGGCTCCTAAATATAAAGTTGCCGTCCTGAAAACCCTTTTTTAGGTGGAGTCCAACCTTATGGGCTCTGAAACTCTGGAGGCACCAGAGTTTGTGACTCTGATGTTTCCAAGGTGCTCCCGCCCGTGCAGCAGAGCCCCTGTGTGAAGGGGCCAGGCAGCTGGAAGGCTGCCGTGCACAGGAATGGGCCAGGATCCCCGAGGTGCCCGTTCCTCTGCCAGAGGGGCTTTATCCGTGAGATATTCGTGCAGCCTATCCGATGGAAAAAAGAGCTCTGCACAGCAGCCCGTGGTGGCTGGGTGTTTCTTTCAAAAGGCAGATGTGCACGGAAGAGCTCTGTCCGTGGGCACACAATTCCTGGGTCTGGATTGTTGGCTCAGGGCATTTTCAGGGAGTTTCATTTTTAAGCTGAGAAGATTAAATCACCGCAATCCTTTCGGAGGCTGCAGGAGTCTCTCAGCCCTCAGACTGCAGTTTTCTGGTGGGAAATTTTCCAGCTGAAAATACGTCTTATACGGAAAAGAGGGAGACAGCAAAGAAATTCCTCTAACACAACAAAAAGGAGAAAGACCTTGTCCTGGCCCCATGTCGCAGAACTAGTTTAAGGAAGGAGAATGACTCATGACCCTTCCATGTAAATTCTCCTGGCTGGAGAGCCCTGCTAACAGGATCACTCAAAAACTGGAGAAGTTTGAATCTTTTCTGCCTGGCAGCACTGCTGGGACAGGAGAGGTGGGCTGGGCACTGCCACGGGTGAGCTGTGGCAGCAGCGCTTCCAGGGAGCACCAGGAAAGGTCTCTGACTGGCTTCAGTCAAACTGGTAACCACCTCTGTGTGTCCTGGCACGTCTGCATCTCGTTCTCCTCGGCACCTGGGGACTCTGGAAGCAGAACCCCAGCACTACCTGCATTTGAAACCTTTTCCCATGAAAGATGGTGCTGTAAAAGGGGGGTTATTGCCTTTGTGTTCTGGCCTTTCCTTCGCAGACAAGAGACGTGTATTTTCTGGGGGAGGGAGTGAGGTTCAGAGTAATTGAAATAGGAAGAGTATTCCTCATGAACTCTGGGCTAGACGGGGGAATGAAATTCTCTGTAGTGAAAACATTCTGCTCCCACCATAATCTACTAAAACAGTCTTCATTTCCCTGGTGTAGGAAGGTTCTCTTCTCTTATTGCATTTAGCTTGAAATCAGAGCTCTCAAGCTGTTTGATGCTGGGCAGTGTTTATGCCTTGTGCTGTCATAATAAATGCCCCAGATCCATCATAAAAGCAGTTCCTTTGACACAGAGGACGATTGGAAACTGCAGGAGAGGTGTGGGGCAGTAATGGAGATTTATTTCTTTTGCAAAGGAATTGGATTATCATCTTGTGCAGAGTTATTTTACCTTTCCCCTGCCCAGTCGAGTCAGACCAGTTACTGCCATCCATTGTATGAAACGCATCAAGGCAGGGAGGGACACAGCCCCGCCACCTCGCTGGCTCCTCTGGGTAGAAGAGGGTGTTTCAGATAATTTACAGTGCCTGTCCAGCAGCACATCCTCAGGATGGCCCTTATCCAAACAATACAGCATCCTCAGGATGGCCCTTATCCAAACAACACTCCATTCACATGGTTTTGACCTCCATCAGGACGTTGCATTTACTGGGCCCTGTTTTACTGTAGCAGGACTTGCTCGCTTCTAATCCAACTCCATAATTTCTGAGCCTTTATATGTCTGGGGGTGAAGCAGGTTATAAAATACTTTCAAGGATATTTTTTATTGTGTTTTGTTTAAGACAAGCAAGTCTTCCTTTTTATTGTGTGCCAGGCAACTACGGGAATTACTTCTGTGCTGGCACTCAGGAACGTGTGAGTGAAAGGCACTCAGACCCTTCTGCTGCCAGTCTCTGCACTGTGAGGCAGTTCTGTTTTGCAGCCCCAGAAAATGATTTATTGAGGCACTGCCGCCTCTCACCTGTCTCTTCCTTACCAGACACCCACACTTCCTTGGTCAAGGCTGGGATTTGCTGGTTCAGCTGAACAACTGGTGACCCACCAGTATAACCCACCTCCACCGAAATCCTCTCCTCAGCTGTTGCTTCCCCTGCATGAAGTTCGGCAAGGGGAAGTGCAGGATGTTCCGTGACTCTGAAGGACCGGCACGGCCTGGCCCGAGGGCTGGTCCTTGCACTGCTGCGGGTGTGTCCCGGTCCGAAGGGTTTGGCCGTGGTGCCTTGTTTAAGCATTTTGTGATACGTTCCATGCATCCTGTGGTGGCTTGTGAACCGTGTGTAAACCGTGTGTAAACCACATGTAAATGGTGTGTAAATGGTGTGTAAACCACGTGTAAACCGTGTGTAAACCACGTGTAGATGGTGTGTAAACCGCGTGTGATCGGTGTGTAAATGGTGTGTAAACCGCGTGTAAACCGCGTGTGATCGGTGTGTAAATGGTGTGTAAATGGTGTGTAAAGCGCGTGTAAACCGCGTGTAAAGCGCGTGTAAAGCGCTCCGCGCGCGCTCCTGCGCGGCCCCGGGCCCGCTCCGCGCTCTGTCCGTGGTGCTGAAGCCGCCCGCGGGGCTCTGCCGGCGCCGGGCCGCGTCTCCAGGGAAAGCAGCTGCCGAAGGGCTCTGGACGGGTTCTGGAGGGGTCTGGCTGCCTGGTTCGCCGTGGCACGCGGTGCACAGATGTCAGCAGAGAGCCTGGGGTATGGAAGGGGTTGCAGGAGTTGGCCCTGCGGTCCTTAGAGGTGACTCCATCGAGCCGAGAGGGAAGGAGAAACCCAGGGTTTCTCCAATACTCGTGTTGCTCAGGGATATGAAACGCAGGTTTGTTATGTTTAAGAAAATATGGAGGCTTTCAGCTTTAAGAGTTTCTGGCTGGCAATTCTCACTAGTGCTGAAGCGTTGAACTGAAAAAAGAAAAAAATGAAGAAAATAAATTTAGGCAAGTCTGGAAGCCTCTCCCCAACAACTCAGAGTGGGGATTTGTGAGCTAAATATTTCCACTGAATAGGTACTGGGTGTCTGCATAAGAGAGTGCGAGTGCAGGAGACGGGAAGTGTGGGTCACTGCCAGCTCCAGTGTGGGACACCGCTGCAATGAATGGAACTATTTGTTTAAGTGGTTTGCCACGCTAATTGCTTGCATTAATTTTTTGGCAAGCAGGGTGTGTAGTTTGAGGCATATTTGAAACCTTTGAGTTGGGTTGTGCTGTGGAGCAGAGAGGATCCTGGGCAGAAAATGAGGCTGAAGTTGTCCTGCAGCTACAGCTGGGATGTTCTTATCATCATAACTGTGTGCTTTCTGTCATCCAGGATTTGTGCAAAAGCTGGTCACGGGGGGAGTGTGTGCAGCCTGCAGAGAGCAGACACTGCACTGGGGAGCCCCTTGGTCGGGACTGTGGCTCCCCAGCAATCCTGAGCAGACAGCAGCTGTTCCTGCAGTGACGGGGGAAGGTGGGGAGAGGCAAGAGGACTCTCATGTTGGTGTTCAAGGCTCCTTCAGTGGAGCAACGGAGAAGCGCAGTGAGAGAGGACGGGAAGTTTATGCCTTATGAGGTTCCCAGCCCTTGGCTCCATAGTTCCTGAGCCCATGCACGAGGCCAAACCTCCTCTCCCACTGCTCCGTAGCAGGAGGAGCAGCAATGGCAGTGCCAGTCTGGGACCTCCTCTGGTAATGAACATAACCTGGCACATCCTCATGAAACCTTTGCAGCAAATTTCAGTTGGTTTGTTTCATGTAAATATTAAAGGATCATTTTAAGATAGTTCAAAGCATCTGGGATCTCACATGATGCTTTGTACACATGACCTCATCACATGTCCCCTCAGTCCTGCAGACCTTGTGCTGCTTTGTGCTCGTGCGACGACTGCAGCGCTCAGGTGCGTTCCTTGTGCGTGAAGAGAAACGGGCACCTCCTCATTCAGACCCTGACTGCCTTGCTGTCTTTCCACAGGGGATAGAGGCTGGTTCCCATAAATTCCTGTCTATCCTTGAGTCCCAACTGCTCTCTGAAGGCTCCTGTCTCCACTGACAGGAAAATGATCCCAGAGTGAATTGTTCTTAAGCTCCAATTTAAATAATTCCTCCTCAGACCCTATCTTGTCTCAGTGTCCCTGGAGCTGATATAGCTGGTGTCTGTGCCAGGGCTGGCTAATTCCCTTGGTTCTCAGGTACCTCTGCAAATTGTGCCTCCACTGGATCCATCCTCTTCTCAAGAAATAGCAGCTGACCTCCTCCCTATGATCTCTTTCCTGTATTTTGTCTGACTTTGAGTCACTCAAGCCAAGATCCCTCTACTTAAGAGCATAAGGAGTCCCATCCACAAACTTTACCGGCATCCTCAGGGGATTTTTAATGTTTTGGGGGATTATTCAGTTATGTTATGAGGGTAACAGGCACTTCTTGCCCCGCATTTCAGCATTTTCATCAGGTCCTCACATTGTTATTAAGCTGTCTAGTCCTCAGGTTTTACACATCACCAGCTGAAGGGTCTGAGATCAGGGAACGTGGGATAACAGGGTGATATGAACTGATCTAAATCTTGGCAAATAAGGATGGAAGTTGTTATTTCTTTGTGAGTTTACTCTCTATGGTAAATGCTGGTTGTGGGGCCAAATGGGGAAAGGGAAGGGTTTTGTACAAAATTTGAAAAGCTGCCAGGAGATCTCTCTGTGCGGAAAATCCTCCTGTGCCTAGAAAATGCTGTGAAACAGTTTTAGCTGTTTAAGAAGCAAAATTAGAAATCTGGACTGGACTGACTGCAGTCGGGAGTGTGAAAACATCAACCACCTTTACAGCTGGGGAGCAGGGAATGGTCCCTGTGCTCTGTATTAATTTGCATCTTAATCCACAGTCAGCCTCCTCTGGATCTCTCTGAGATGACTTGTGGGGGCCAGGGAGGCTCTGAAGATGCAGATATTCCTTCAGAGTTTATTATTGCACCAGCTCTGAATCTCAGAGTGGCCTCAGCGTGGGAGGTCATTAAAGAATTAAACATTTTCCCAATCACATGCACGTGAATGGGGTCATGGAATATTGTTTAGGTTATGCAAATTCACAGTCATTGACAAACCTATAGAATCTAAAACCATAAGGAACATTTGCATCACACTTCTCATGCCTCAGCCAATATATTTTACTCAGACCAGAGAGAACCGACCTGTCCTCTTATAAGAATATTTGGTACTAAACAAAAAAATATTCTGAAACTGGATGGGAAGTTCAAAATCCCAATCCAAGACATCTGAAAACAAATATTTTATTTTTATTTTACTGCAAAACATTTTCAAACTGAATTCTTTGAACTATTGTAACTGAAAATGTGAGTTGAAACACTGAATTTCCATTTTAAAAGGCCAAAGCATCATTTAGCAAGAAAGGTGGTGAAATGCATAATTTCCCATGAAAAGTTCAGTTTTGATGACCACATTTTCCAAACAAAAAAACCAAACCTGATGGCCAACAAGGCCAACACCTGTATATGTCGCACACCCAAGGCCAAGCAGGAAGACTCTAGGGAAATGTAGTTTAAAACAAATGTGTGAGAACTGCAGGTTTGTTGTGCTTAAGGAAATATAGAGGCTTTCAGCTTTTTAGGTTTCTGGCTGACATCTCTCACTTGCACTGAAGCACTGGGAAAAGAAAAGGAAGGAATTGCATCTAGTTAAGTATATATATGAATTGTAATTATTTCTGAAGTGCCTTTCATGGTGAATACGTGGAGGCTTTGCCTCCTGCTCTCACTGTAGCTGGCAGTGTTATGACAAACCCCTCTGCTGTGTGCTTGGGGCAGGCTTTTCTCCTTCCCAGGGTGGGCAGTGCCACCCCAGCAGCAGAGCTGATGTCTCTGCCTGGTTTCCTGTACAAACCCAGGAGATCCTTTCCTGGCTCCTCCTTGATCTCCAGCAAAGCCCGAGATGTGGGAGATGTGGACAGGAGAGCTCAGAGAAGCTCGGGAGGATGTGAAGGCAGTGCTCAGCCCTTGTCCCTGTGGGACTGTGAACATTCCAGCACAATGTTCTCTACGCGGCATTGCCAAACATCACTGCCTGGAGTGGAAAGCAGAGCAGTTCTGAGGGGCAGAGACAAGGGGTGGCTGCCCCTAAAAGCTGCCCAGGACAAACAGAGGTGTGTGCAGGGGCAGGCTGAGTTTGGCTCTGTTCACTGAGGGTTTTGTGAATGAATCCCTGACTCCCAGAATTGTTTGCGTTGGAAGGCACCTCTGGAGAGCACCCGGCCCAACCCCCCTGCCCAGGCAGGGTCACCCAGAGCTGGTGACACAGGAGCACATCCAGGTGGGTTTGGAATGTCTCCAGAGAGGGACTCCACGCCCTCCCTGGGCAGCTGTTCCAGTGCTCTGGCCGCCCTCCAAGGAAAGATGTTCTTCTTCATGTTGAGGTGGACTTTCATGAGTTTTAGTTCATGGCTGTTGCTCCTCGTGCTGTCACTGGGCTCCACTGAAGAGTCTGGCACCATCCTCTGACATCCCCTGGGGATATTTGTATGGATGTATTTTGTTTGTATGTATCTGCATGTTGAGATGAAAATGAGTTTTCATCCATCCCCTGCTAAATGAGGCTAGGTCTGGTTGGAGCTGGTCTGTGGTGCTATGAGGAGTGAATGTTTGCCAGAGGTGCTTAGAGTGATCTGTGATGGATTTGTCTTGGATAAACAGGGTTTATCTCCTTGTGTGAGAAAACGAGGGAAAACGTGCCACACAGACCTTGTAACTGCGCTGTCCCCTCTCAGTCCCACACCCAGTGCTTGAGCAGCACGGAGGAGTCTTTACAGGAAAAAAAAGTGATTAAGCAGCCAATTTACCAAAAAGCCATCCATAAAACACTGCCTCTCCAAAGCTAATAGTGCTGTTTGTTATGTCAGAAGCAGCTAATAATGGCCATATTTGTTTGAGTCATAAAACCTCTTCTGCTGGTGCATGATAATGGAGTGTGTTACATGTTCAATTAACCAAACTAATCAAATGCGCTGAGGAGAAATACAATGGGAACAAAGACCTGATCCATGCAATTCTTTGTTGGGCACAGCAGTTGTTTTTCATGTGATTTCCTCGTAGTCCTTTGAGCAGATTTTCCAGTGATATGCTAACAAATCCTGACCGATTAAGGCAGGTTTGTAGCTGGATAAGTAAGAAAGGCTCCCCTAGGACAACTTACAACTGTATTCACCCTCCCCTGTCACTTCGAGGTGCAATGCAGGGGACAGACTCATCTCCTTCTGGCAGAGTATTGGCCTTGGGGACAGAGAAATTAAACAAGTCAAATCCACAGCTAAGCACAAAACCTGAGGTGGGAGGGAGGGAGAGGGGATGTCCAAACATCACAGCATGAGAAAAACTCACCAGGGGTCGAGGATAGTGCCCAGATCCTCTGGTTCCAAGTGCAGTGACTTGCAGCCTTATTATCCCTGTGGGACTGCATCCCTTGCTCGGCCGCCTTTGGGCTGGAAGGGGTCCAGCAATAGTTGGGTTGCCCAGGACTTGTCCAGAGCCCAAGGCACCTGGAGATCCAGGCACAGCAGACTCTGGGAAGCAGGAGAGATGATGATAAGCACAGGTTGAACTAAGTCTCTGCTGTGGAGCAGCTCTGAGGGAGTCTTCAAAGGCAGAAATATCCACTGAAGAGTTGGGCAGAGGTGAGCATCTCTGTCAGGGTGACACAGACCTGGTGATACCGGTTCCACAGATAAAACCAGTCTCAGCTTTAGGAAAAGGCCACACCATGTCAAGAGAGGCAAGGTCACATTTCTGCAGGTTATCTGTTAATGAAGTGACCAGCTGTCCATGCTGGGAACTGAAGTGGTCCAGGAGATCTCGTGCAGGTCTGGGAAAGCACAGCTTTGCCTCTCCTGCTCCTGAACATCTAAGGAACCTCCAGAACTGACTGGGATGCCAGAAGTGAGTGTCACTAGACTTGTGTTCATTATGCAGAGACAAATTTTATGGGTCTGCAAATGGGAAAAGGTTTAAAACCGCTGCTTTAGATCAAAAGTGCTTCTCAAGAAGTTGCTTTTTTCTGCCACTAAGTGGCTCCAGATGTTGAAATATTCAACAAAATTCCTTTTCTCTTTTTTTTTCTTGATACACTGAGTTTCACAAGGTCAGTCTGCAGCAAAGAAATCCCAGTGCTTTCCCCCCTCTGAAAAGCACCCAATTGCAACATTAAATATTAACTGAGAGAAGAGCTTGATTTGTAGCTTCAGACTATTTTGATTTTTTAAATTGTTTTCTTTTTCCTAGAACATGAGTTTCCTCCACACTTGAGGGACATGGAAGTTTCTCTGTGTTGTGGGCATGGTGAGAGGGGCTCCTGTGCTTTGGGAAGTGGAGCTCCAGCTCTTTGTTCACTCGCAGTAAGGGACAGGGCTCCTCAGAATGTTGGTGGCCTTCATGAATATCCCAGCTTCAGCCTTTACTCTGTCCTGCTGTGTCCTCTTTCTGTTGCTGGGCTTCTTCCCTGTTCCTTTGGTCCAGGTGGGTGACACCCAGCTGGGAGCCCAAGCTGGTTTTGGGTGGCAGGCGCAGGACAAAGGCTGGTGGAATTCCCCTCTCCACGCAGATGCACAGTGGGAAGAACAGATGGTCACCATGCAGAAATGCTCCTTCCCCTCTGGGGTGCTGGGAAGTGCAGCCAGCACAGCTGCAGTGGGGATTATTTGTGCCCGGATGGCTGCATCCTTCCTTGCCGTTTGGAAGCAGATCAAAACTATACAAACCTCTGCAGCAGCACTCACACATGTGTTAGGTATTCCCGTGTCCTGGGTATGGTTGTGTTCCTCCGGCTCCTCTGGAAAGCCCTGCTTGGTCAGTGCTTCAAAACCTTTTCACTGCAAAAAGTCCCTCCAAAAGTCAGATGTTTCATTCCTGCTCCACTGAAGCACAACTCTCCCAGCTGCCACCAGGCGCCTGTAATTTCATTTTTCCTGCCCTCAGAATAAAGCTGCCCTGAAAGCACCACTTCCATGAATCATTTCTTTTGTCAACAACTGGCATTTTTCTCTTTATTTGGGACATTTGCCCCCAGGTCTGTTCCAAATAGCTCTGGCTTCTTGGGTTTGCTCTTCAGTGGACAGAGATATTTGGGGGGCTCGGCTGTGGGGTGCTGCCAGGCTCCCTCCACCTCTGCAAGGCAGGCTGTGCACTGTTGCTTGCCAAGCTCCCTGCAGGGATTTGGGAAGAACAGGCACCAGTGCACCGCTGTGGTCTGGAGGCAAAGCCCCACGGAACACATGCAGGTCTGGAAGACAGAGATGCAAAGCTGTCCCAGAGCCTTTTTTGGAAATTATCTCACTCCACCAGCTCCCCAGCTGGCTTCTGAGCCCCAGCATCCCACTCCTGGGTGCACTGGGCCTGGGTCCCTGTGCTGGGTGCTGGGTGCCGTGGGATTCTGGGTGCCAGGGCTGGAATGTGTTCTCCTGCCCCTCACACGTGTGGTGAGCTGAGCACAGGGCAGAGAGGGGGAGGCAGAGAGGAAGGGGAGGGCCTGGTATGAAATATTCGGCTGCCAAGCCCTTGTGTTTTTCCATAGAGCAGAAGATCTTTCATTTTTCTGTCTGAGTGTTTGTGCCTTCAGTATCTGCCAGGCTCTCTGGAGAGCAGCAGTAAATGTGCTGCCTGGGGCAAGCTTTGATGGACAAATCTTTCTTTCTGTCTCTTCCCTGTGCCATTAGAAAGCCCCAAATCCATGTCTCTTCCTGAAAGGCAGCGCTGCCCAGCGCTCGAGTGACGGACCAGAGCTCCGTGGGGTGAATGTGGGTGTTTGCTGGGCCTCGTAGCCCTGCTCCAGCCAGTCAGACAAAGCTGGTGAGGCACAGGCAGGACAGAGCTGCTGGAATTGCAGATCTGTCAGACTGGCGGGGCCGGGATGGGTGGGCAGGGAGCATCCTGGCCACAGGAACAGCCCCTGGACTCCCCCTCCCTGCAGATCCCGTGAGCTGGGAAGGGATTCTTGTGGAAACCTTTCAAGAGCTTTGTCTGGATGTTCATCCATGGGGCTTTTAGGGTGGGATGAAGTCCCATGCCAGGGAAACTGATGCTCCTGCCTGGAAGAGGAGGGCAGAGGGAGCTTTGGTGGGCCACAAAGCCTCACCTGGGTGCAAGCCCAGCCCAGTCTAATCTGCACCGGCGAAACAAGCCTTTGAAGGCCAGCACAGGTAGCCCACTGCACCCAGCAGATGCCTTAATCCTCTTTTCCTAAGAAGCTTAGAGCCTTTTGAGATCCCAAAAGTGTTTTCCCTTATGAAGCAGCACAAGTCCTACTTCTCTTTGAAACAGGAGAAAATACCCCATGAAATGTGGAGGGGAAGCGAGATCAGCCTTGAGTTTTCTGAGCTGGACAGGCCCAGTGGCTTGGGCCAAGTTGTGTTTTTTCCCAGTAAACTCCAGCCTCTGGAGCCATGTCCCAACTCACCAGGTCAGCGTAGTCATTGGGTTCTTTGACTTTCTTTCTGCTATAAAGGATTTGAACGAGCCAGGGAAATGCAAATTATTCTTTTGAGAGTCTTCTCTTTCAATACAGAAAACCAGAGGAATGGGGAATTCAGCTAAAAGAAAATACAGAAAATGTTTAATTTTAGGTGTTAAGCAATAACAGTAACTTCAAAACATTTGCAGAGAAGTTATTTTCCTGTTGGAAAGCTGTTTTCCTCAATCACCCATATTTTATATAATTCCAACCAGCTTTCCCTCTCAGGCAGAAAACAAACCAGGAGAAATAATATTTTCCAGCTGGAATAATTGTTTTTATTGTTTATTCTGCATTTTCCCGACTCCCACAGGAATACAGAGAAGCTCCAGGGCTTTCCTGGACTTTCTACACCTTTAGGCCTGTGCCCAGGAATGGAATGGGGCTGGCAGCAGCGAGATGGGGCTTGGATCCCTGGTGCTCCCAGCCACTCCCCACTGCCTGCCTGTGGCACCCCCCGGCAAAGTTCCCACGTGCCCTTCCGTTCCCTGTGCTGGAAGAGGATTTAGGAAAGATGGAGAAAATAGAGAGGAGGAGGTGCAGGTAATTTGAGGTTGTAGATGGCAAGGGACAAGGCTGAGCGGTGCAGGAAAGGCAGCGAAGCTTCTCAGCGTGGGGAAATCATCACTCAGCAGGTTGAAATCATAAGGAAACAATTTTTCTTCCCTGTGCTATTAAACTGTGGAACTCCCAGTTGCTGGATCTTGTGGGGGCCAAAGCTAAACAGAAGAGAAAAAAGGAAAGGGCAAATTAATGAGAGACAGCTTGACTGGGAGCTGCTGATGCTCAGGGGCTCAGGTGGAAGTCCCCCGGTGCAGCTGCTGCACAAATCCTGCCTGCACTGCTTTGTTTCCCAAGGTAGTCCTGAGGATTACTGTGGGAAATGATTGTAGGGAAATGGATTTGTCTTCTTGCCTCGAATGGCAATTCCTGCATTGTTTAACTGAAATCATGCTATAGGTTAAATCCCAGATTTTGGGAAAGCATTTCTAAACCTCTTCCAGCTATTCCTTATCTGACAATAGCTCGATGAAGAGGTTTATCCTCAGAGAAGAGCTCAGAAAAATCCTATATTCACAAAGGATCTTTCTCCCCTTGGGGAGCTCAGGAATTTCTCCTCTAAAAAATGTATCACCGCATCCTTGGACCAGACTTTCACTCTGGCTCCCTGCAAATCCTGAGCTGGAATCAGCCTGCACTGAATGTGTGCTGCCATGTAATGTTTGAAGTGTGTGTGTTTCTGTGGTGCTCCTTTATGAATATATGGAGCTATTCAGCTGGAAAACACACATGAAAGTAAAGACTGTGGCTCTGGATGAAACACTTGACACCAAACTCTCAAGGGTTCTTGGAGGATTAGGACAGAGACACTGGCACAGAATATGAAGCCCTAGTTTTCTTTCTTTTTTTCCCCCCTGCTTTTCTGTGACACTAAAGAAAGGCAAAACCAAACTACAAACTAACCTTTAGAAGTGAGAAAACAAAAGAATTTTGGCTGGGTAAAAAAGGGTTTGTGCCAAGCCCTGTCCCAGGGTGATCCCTGTGGGGTGGTTCTGTTTGGAGATGCTAAAGCTGGTCCTGCACTGCAGAATGGTGAGGGAGCCCTTGGGTAGAAGGGATGTGAATATAAAATGTATTTTGTTCCTCTTGATGCTTAAATCAAAGCATCCCATGGTGTAAAGTGAGCTCGTCAGCTCGTTTGGGACCTCTGGAGATCATCCAACCACCCTGCCCAGGCGGGGTCACCCAGAGCTGGTGACACAGGAGCACATCCAGGTGGGTTTGGAATGTCTCCAGAGAGGGACTCCACGCCCTCCCTGGGCACCTGTTCCAGTGCTCTGGCCGCCCTCCATGGAAAGTTCTTCCTCATGCTGAGTTGGAATTTCACGTGTTTTAGTTCATGGCCACTGCTCTTCAGCCTTCATCTCTGCCTGCAAGTTCCTGAAGGGAAAAGCCGTGGCTTGACCAGACCTCAGCTCGTGAATTCCTGTTGGCCCAGCGTGGCCTGGAATAGCAGCTGCAGCTCTGTCCTGGGACAGGAGAGGGGTGAGATGTGATTCTCCAGGAGGTGTGCACAGGAAAAGGATGAAATTGAGGCTTTCTCCATCCAATTTGTGCCCCAGCCTTGTGGGCGCTCACACTTAACCTCCTCTCTCGGGGCACGAGGAGTTTTCCACCAGCTGTGGGTGTCTCTTGCTGAATGCCAGCTCCAAGGGTGACGGGGATGGACACACACTGTCCCAGGACACGGTGGCAGACAGGATGTGCATTTTGTGCTGAGAAGACGTCAGAAGTGTCTGGGATTCCTGGAGGTGGCTGTGGAAGGGGCTGGTGTGTGGCAGCTGAGAAAGGTTAAACGAGGATTCCTGCACTGAGGTTCCCCTTCCTCCTGGGGCCTTTCTGCATCGGTGTCACCTTCAAACAACAACCACCTCTGCTTTTCCAGTGCTGTGTGTCTGGACAGGTCTGTGGCAGCTTTGTGTCTTTTAACAGTTAAAGAAAAATGAAGGAAACATTAAAGTTTCTTTCCCACCTTGAAACCTGCCCAAACCTGCCTGCTCCGAACTGGAGAGGCGGCGTCCAGGGGGAGAGGCTGGCTCCTCGTCAGACTTCTTGCCTGCAGAGCTGGGAATTGATCCCATGCCATTAAAAGCAGGGAGTTTTCCCATTCACTTCAGCAGGAGCTGGTTCAGGCCCTGAACCTCCGGATGATGGGAGGGAATGGATGAATCTCTTGCAAAAACATCTTTGCTCTGACCTGTTTACTGGGTACTGGGTTTGCAACACTTGGACTGAATAACTGCCCCCTTTGCTTAAACTTTCCTTATAACTACAGTCTTCTTCATGGAGGTTTTTAGGCTATCTGAGAGACTTTCATAAATTCTTGCCACCTACAAAAGAATGGACAAAAAAAACCCCTCAGATATTAGTGAAATATTAGTTTGAATAACTCAAATTTATTTAGACTTTTGTTTAAAAATATTCCTCAAAACATAGATGTGACAGTGTCCCTGGGCGCAAATGATCCCTCTGGGTTTCTAGGGAAGAAAATAAAAGTGGGCTTTGCAAGGTTTCTGACCCAGGAAGCTGCCTGTGCCAAAGCTCTGGGGTTGTTTTCCCAGTGCTTTAGGAGTGACCTTGATCAAGACATCTCATCTCTGTGATCTCCCCCGGGTGGGAACAGCATGTTCATCCTCCCACAGAGGGATCAGTTCTCAAGCAGGAAATGCTCTCTGGAATTTCAGAACTACTGTTTTGCCCTCTTTTTCTGGTTTTAAATTCATCTTTCTGTCAAATGACACACTTGAAGGGAGGGAGAGTCAGTACAAGGGCTTTTGTCTGCTGGGTTCAGTCTCAGCCCCCCTCACTGCGGTGCTGCTGGACCAAACCTGCAAGGACAAGGCTCAAAGGCGACGCAAACCTGGGAAGTTGACCTGGGAGTTCACTCTGGGAAGCAATGCAAACCCAACTTCCAGGTGCTGTGCAGCCGTTCTGAGGGGTCTCAACAGGCTGGAGAGACAAGCAGAGTGGAACCTTTTGAAATTCAACAGAGGCAAATGCAGTTTGCAGGGAGGAATAACCCCAGGCACCAGCACAGGCTGGGGTGACCTGTGGGAGCAGCTCTGTGGGGAAGGACCTGGGGGTCCTGGGGGACAGCGAGCTGTCCATGGGCCAGCAGAGGGTCCTGGGGCCAAGAACACCAGTGGGATCGTGGGCTGCAGGAGGAAGAGGGAGGTATCCTGGCCTTCTCCTTCAGCCTTGGTGCACCCTTACCTGGAGTGCTGTGTCCAGTTCTGGGCTCCTCAGGACAGGAGGGACCTGGAGCTCCTGGAGTGGGGCCAGCTGAGGCTGCTGAGATGAGGAAGGGCCTGGAGCATCTCCCTGCCCAGGAAAGGCTGAGAGAGCTGGGGCTGTTCAGCCTCGAGAGGAGACAGCTGAGAGGGGATCTTCTCAATGTACAGAAATCTCCGAAAGGAGGGTGTCAGAGCCCAGACTCTGCTTGGTGGTGCCGAGCAATAGGACAGGAGGAACGGGCAGGAACTGATCCCAGGAAGCTCCCCCTGCACAGGAGGAAAAACTTCTTCCCTGGGCAGTGACTGAGCTCTGAACAGATTGTCCAGAGAGGGTGTAGAGTCTCCTCCCCGGGGATATTCGAAGGCCGAATGGACACATCCTGCATCCCCGAGCGGGGCGGTTGTTCCAGACGCGCTCCAGCGGCGGCTGCCGGCCCGAGCCATCGTTCTGCGAGCAGCCTGTCCCGAGAGAGAGCGGCCCCGCCCGGGAGCAGCCGGCGAGGAGGGCTGGGAAGCCTGGGAAGGCGGTCCCGGGATGCGCGGAGGGGCGGAGGGGGCCGGCAGAGGGCACTCGGAGCGCGGCCAGCCCCGGAGCGCGGGCATCCCGCAGCCGTGTTCGTCCTCGCATCTCTCATCCCCAGCTCCGCGATCGGCCTGAACTCAGCTCTTGGTGATACTTGCTACCTCCTGGCTCACTTCATCCCGGGGAGAGTCCCCGAATGTGCGATTCTGTGCCCTCGACAGCCGAGCACAGCCCTGAGGCAGGAGCTGACAGCGCACCGCAGTCAGAAATGTGCTGTCGCCGAGTGCTTTAAGCCATGCAGGAGGGTTGGCTTGGATTCACCTATTTGCTAGAAAAAAACCTGCTTTTTGTTTGTTTTTATGCCAGTTTTCTGCCCCTAGCTTCTCTCCATGTTATAGCTGCTGAGTCTGTGAATTTTTAGCAGTAAAATCCAGTTCCACTCTGTCTGCAGCCTTAAATCTCCCAAGTCCCTCTTTATTCCTAATGCAGAGAGGGGAGTAGTTGCAACTAATGTGTGAGGAGTTGGGATTCTTTTTCTGCTTGAGGGGTGGAAAAATCCCTGATGAGTCCTGAGCTACCAATCCCTGCTCCTACCTCCTGAACATCCCTGTTCTTCCTTCCAGCAGGAGCCAGGAAAGCCCACAGCCCTGTACCTGCATCAGGATCCCTCAGCTTCCTCCAGCACCTTAGCCTGGGATGCTGGATACTCTCTGTGCTCCTTCCATCAACCATCCTGCAGGCTTAGGGTAAAAGCCAGGAATTAAACCAGGCTTTTGGGATGCGGAGGAGGGAAGCCCCCCTTCCCCCGCACCAGGCTGCTGGGTGGCTGAAGCCCTGTGCAGTGGCTGGTCCCCAGCAGGCAGCACAGAGGCATTTGGAATCTGGGGGATATTTCCTATTAGATTTGTTTAATAGTTTTGAGGTCAGTTAAATATGGAGTGACAAATTAATTCCAACTTAACTACTTCCCTCTTGGTCTTCCTGCCGCTTGCAGGTCCCCTGTTGCCCCGTTAAACAAGAGCAGCTGGCAGGATCAGGGCGGTTTGGCAGCTGTGTGGGGTTGTGTGCTGAGCCCTACTGAAGGGTCCGTTCCCCTCTGGCTGGCGGCTCTGCACGTGCCCTGTGCCATCTTCCCCAGGAGAAGGGGCAGATGGAAAAATTCACCCTCCTGGAGTCGTGGTTTACACCAAAGCCCCTTTGGAAGGGGCAGCACCCAGGGGCTCGGTAAAGAGTTGTTACAGAGACCAGCAAGTACCAGCTGCTGGTGCCCAGCAGGAACCTCCCGGTGGGTGTGTGCCTACCCCTGCACAGCCGGGCCCAGCTCTGGGCTACACCTTCCTTAGCCCTCTAGAAACTGGGTCTGTGCACGTGAGGGTGTCCCCACTCCCTGGGGTCCCTCTGCTCGTGAATCACAGCCATGAGCAGGGGGCTCGTGGCCTGGACAGGAGCAGATCCTCAGGGCAGGAGTGGAGCATGGGAAAGAGTCCTGGGGAGTTCCTAGGCAGACACTCCAAACCAACACTGCAAACTCTCCCTCTGTCCCAAGGGATGTTCCTGTGCCCTACCTAGAGGTGTAAAACGTGGGGTTTGTAGGTGCCTGCGCTCTGCAGTCACAGCTCTGCATGGAGCTGTGTGCACGTGCATTTCTGAGTGTGTGTGCCGGGGTGGGGTGTGATGGGAGCAGGTCCTGCTTCTGTCATGACTTGTCTTTCCATGGGTTTGTCCAGACGCTGCTCCCTTGGCTTTCCCAGCAGACTGGAGGGCGAGGAGCAGATGGGTTGGTCTTCATGAAGGTGTTTTGATCACTTCATCATGCACGGAGCAGCTGGGGACACGAGCTCTTGGGGCAGCAGTGGGAAGTAGTGAAACTTTATTTAGCTGTTTCAGGTGCCAGATTCAAACAGATTTGAATTGTGACTCAACTGCTCAGTAGAGAAATGATTAGGGGTGGGACAAGGGGTTGGTACTGATTCCCCAGAATCAGCGTGCACCTGGTGGGTCACGAAATGCTGCTTCGCACAGTCCTGCTTAATGGTTCTTCCTCCAACAGCACTTCTATTTCCCAGGTTTTCCCTCAATTGTTTGCTTTTCCATAATGTAACACATGGCATTTCTTACCTGTCGTCATCCTGCCAGCATCAGCAAATACCAAGGACCAAATGTTCAGCAGGAACAAACGGGACCAGCCCTGACTCTCCACTGGAGTCCACCTCTGTGAGCTGGATCCTTTCCTTTTATTGAAACAACAACAGCAACAACCAAACCAACACAAAGAGTGCATCTTTTCTGCACTTAAGTTAATTATTTATGGTCTGAATCTGGCACTATGAGAGGAAATTAGCCTAGTCCTGATGATTGGGCATTATTAGCAGCACATGAGATCCATCTTTTGTTTGCTGGGGCCCACGCTGCGTTTTTTTAGCACTGGCTTTCTTTGACAGACATGTTGTGGGGGTTTGCATTAATATTTTGGCTTTCTGACTGTGCAGTCCATTCTACGCCACACACTGGAGGCAAAGCTTTGCAGTCTCAGTTGACTGGACTTTGTACAGGCTTTTTCAAAGCTTTCTCCACAGATGCCTTAACGATCCTGGAGTTCCTGTCAGAGTTTTGTGCTGGGATAAATGTGAGAGGGCTTGTCCTCAGATGGTGCAGGCTGGCCTTGCGCCACTGACTGCGGGGGAATGAAGCCATTCTGCTGCAGCAGAAGACCTGCTGCTCAAGCTTCAAAAGGCCACCCACATGTGTGTGCTGAGCTGGAGGTCTGAATTAGCAAAACCCAGAGTTTTTCCCATGGTTTTCACTCTGAGCCATAAAATACCCATATTTATTGGAAATCCTCTAGAAGTGCTTGAGCCCTGGTGCAGAGGGAGCACGTTCAGGCTTGTGATGCGAAAGATCAGGCAAAGTTTCATCTTCTCTTGGATGAAGTGAATGAGTAATGGTTCAAATGCTTTCGGAATTAGAAATAGGTATAAATTAATGCTTCAGGGAGGGAATTTTGCTTCCTTCTTCTTCTTCTAATAAGAGGGGATGTTCATAATCAAAGACCCAAGAGGATTCCTGGGTGCACTGGGTTGGGAAAGCTTGGAAAGGAGGAGGCTTTGAGGTGACCTAACTGCAGCCTTCCAGTGCCAGAAGAGCCTGCAAGAAAATGGAGAGGGACAATTTTCAAGGGTATGGAGTGCCAGGACAAGGGAATGGCTTCAAACTGGCAGAGGGAAGGGTCAGATTGGATATTAGGAAAATTTCTTCCCTGCAAGTGTGGGCAGGCCTGGCTCAGAGTGCCCAGAGAAGCTGTGGCTGCCCCTTGGTCCCTGGCAGTGTCCCAGGCCAGGCTGGACGGGGCTTGGAGCAGCCTGGGACAGTGGAAGGTGTCCCTGCCCGTGGCAGAGGGGTGGGATGAGAGTAAGGTCCCTTCCAACACAAAGCATTCCATGATCCTGTGATTCTGTCTAGCGCCATGTGGGTTGACAGCCCCTCTGTCTGGATATCCACAGGAAGCTCAAAGCAATCCGTTGGTGTGACTGTGGGACACGTGGCGGTGAAGACGAGATGATGCTCCTGGGGAAAGAATAGTGCTGCAGTACTTTTTTAAGGTTATTGCCTTGTACTTTGCAGGAAGAAGCTGTAGAACGAAGTGCCTTGCACATGTGCAAATTCAGCTTTGAAATAATTTCATTTGTTACAGGCTAAAGAACATTTGAGTGTTATTTCCCAGGGAGTCAGTTAGGTGTTCGCTCTGACCTTCATGTCACCTTCTTGCAGGTACCTAATGGACAGGACAGCATTCATTTATTAGCAGCATTGTCGATTTTTAAAGATTAACATCCTTTAAGAAAATATTTTTCCTCTCTCAACTGTAAAATGTTCCCACATCTTCCCCATTCCCGGGCTGTGGAGGGATATTTATCCCATTCAAAGAGCACTGGCACATAAGGCCACTGCCTGTTACTGAGAGGAGATTGTGTTTCAGGGCTGTGCCACTGCTTTGCATCTCTGGGCAATGGTACAGAAAGGTACACCTGGCCTCGAGAGACACCTGGGACAAGGGGGCTGCTGAGCCAGTCCAGCAATGCGTGGAGCAGGTGTTCCCCTTCCCCTGGAGCCTTCTCCCGGAGGCAGACAGGCACTGCAAAGCCGCCAGAGCCCAGTCCGGGCTCCCTTGGCCACCCCAGGCTGTGCTGCCGGTAGGTGCGGGGCTGCTGTGTGACAGCACAGGATCAAAGTGGAGCTTGCCCTCAGTGAGGCACAATCCTACAAATTTTTCCCCCGCAGGAAATCCAATATATTTTATCCTGTTTGTCAACACGGTTTACTCTGAGAGAGCCCTGAGTCTGTGGCCAGCAATTAATGCCACTTAAAAGCTTTTCAGTGGGATAATTGCCTGTTGTTCTGCAGGCATCACTCTCATTCAGATGCTAATGGCTGTCAGGGCCAGTGGCCATTCCCACATCGGGGGCCAGGTATGCCCCGCTCCCCTCGCCTTGGGAAGACGCTTAATGGGTCTATTGTCCCTGAACAAGGGCAGCAGGGAAACCCGCCTGTCCCTGAGGAAGCCGTGGAAATAATCCTCATCAGTCTGTGTCACTTGGGCACAAAAGGCGATCGGGCGGACACAAAAAGGAAAGGGGCGTCCAGCACAATGGGGGTGGAAGTCAAGGTGTCCCGCGTTGGGGGACTTCCAAGAGAGCTGTGCCAGGCTCACGAGCAAAGATTCACCGCAGCTCTGTGAAAATCCAGGGGCTGTTTCCAGCCATTCTCAGCTTTCAGATTTTCACCCGATGGTTCTGGTTGTGTTTTTTAAGGTATAGTTACTTTTTTTTGGAGGTCAGGTTTACAAGGACAGAGTAAGAGTCCTCAGGTCTCTAGTCAGGACCCCACCATGAAGCTGTTAATGTCTACGGGTAAGTTTAGTCCTGGAAGATTCAGCATCAAACCTTACGTGCCCAAACACCTGGGCTCTCACTTCTCTGCTGGTCTCCTTGCAGGATAAAAACCTTTCAGTTTTTCTTATTAGAGAACTATCGAATGCTTTGTGTTGGAAGAGACCTTAAAGTTCATCTCATTCCACCCCCTGCCATGGGCAGGGACACCTTCCACTATCCCAGGCTGCTCCCAGCCCCGTCCAGCCTGGCCTTGGACACTTCCAGGGATGGGACAGCCACAGCTGCTCTGGGCACCCTGTGCCAGGGCCTGCCCACCCTCCCAGGGAAGAATTCCTTCCCAATATCCAATCTAAATCTACCCTTCTTCATCTTCAGGCCATTCCCCCTTGTCCTGTCTCTCCACACCCTTGTCCAGCCTGTGCCAGAACCTCACCACTCTCACAATCTCATTTTTATTTTCACTTTATTTTCCCAGTGAGGTTGGGCTGAAGCTGCCATTTGTAATTGAGACTGGAGTTCCATGGATTTGTTAAATTATCCTGTGTTGTTTTGGGATCTCTAGGTATCTGATCTTCCTAGATGACGTGCACTATGGTGGGCTGGCCATGATTAAACCATGTTTGCTGGAGATCATCCCAGGGTTCTGTTCCTCTGGGTTAACCCTTCAGTTTAATGAAACCCCGGTTTGCAGTGTCTGGGTGAACAACCCAACCAGAGGCCTCTGCGAACAAGGGAGTGAGGCCAGTGGGGAGGAAAGACACTCTCTGGGGGAACACATGCTCTGTAGAAAACACCGAGGAAGATGGAGGGAGGATCATTTAACAGCCAGGGGCATCTCTGAAGTCCCTTTATGAGGGTTTTGCACTGGGCAGGATGGGCTCCCCTCCCCAGCTAGCTGCCTCCTTTGGGGGCCCTGTGGAGCCCTCCCAGGGGCACTGCAGGCTCTGAAGCCTCTCCCCAGCCCCTTTGTGTTGCTTTTCCAGCTGGATTTCACATGGGTTTGTTGGGGGCCGCAGGGCTCCCCTCGCCCCGGCAGCTCCCACCCCGTGGCCGAGGGCCACTTCTGCGGTGGAGGCAACCCAAGAAAGGACTGGGCCACTTCCGTGGAAACAAAAGCCTGTTTTCAAACAGTGCGAAGAGAAACTGTTTCTATCTTAGGCCTTTAATGACCTGGACTGTCCATCTCTTGGAGAAAAGCAACAATAAAAAGGCACTTTTCTGTACTCTCACTGCCACCGCTCTCTAACTAGGATTATTTTTTGCCGAGCTCACTTGGCATCCATCCTTATTTATGATGCACATTAAAAAAAAAGAGTTTTATTTGCCCCCTCCAGCAAAGCTCACCGCTAGGAACAGGCAGGCACATTTGCAGTGGTGGTTCCTATTTTCCCTGGGAGAGGAGTCCTGTGCCCTGCGTGCTGCAGTGTTGAATAAATAGTCCTTGGTGTTGTATGCGGTGGCTCCGGGCACCCCGCTGAGATCATGTCCTTAATACAAACAATACGACACATTTATTCTGAGCTGACCGCGCTGACCCCCAAAAGTTTGTTCCCTCCGCTGGGACTCCTCGGCCTTTTCACTCAGCTGAATGGCCAGCACAAAGACCTTGTCGCATCTACAGTCCCTTCCTAAACAAAACTCACGGAGGAAGGGGGAAGGAGTGGTGGGGGGAGTGGGGGAGAGGAAGAAATAGGCAAACCTTGACCCCTCCACCTAAAATAAAGTGGAGGAATTTGCATTTTAAACCTTGAGATGCTCCTCTGGGTCTCCCTGCCTCTCCTCCAGCTGGGTTTGACTCCCCTTTTGCAAACCCCCTGAGAAGCTCCGGGCTCGCAGCATCCCAGCGGAGCCGCGGTCCCGGCACCGGGCAGCATCCCCTGCTGCGAAGAAAGGCTCCTCTCTGCTCTCCTTTGCCTTCATATTTTTCCATAGATTAGGGAAAGAGAAAGAGCACTACTTAATAAGGAAATAGATGCTCTCTCCCCCTTCCCCCATGCCTGGTTGCTGCCGGGTTTTGGAGCCAGGGAGCACTGGGGACCTGCTCCCGGCTTGCGAGTGTTTCCCATGGCCCCCGCTCCTCTCCCAGAGGTCACTGCTTGCTGTGTCGGGGATGGACAGCTGGTTGTGACAAACACCCTCAACCACTTTGTTACAGGCAAACAGAGAAATTGGTGTTGGTTTGCTGTGATTCCATGTGGGAAACAGCAAGGGTGGTACTGCTTCATTCCAGTTCCAGCAGGCCCTCAGGGAAAGAGCTGCTTTGGGGGCAAGCTCTTGTTGGATGTGATGCAAGGTGCATTTGTATGTCCATTGAACTTCCTTTCTAAAGTGTTAGTTTTGGTTGGAAAACTGCCTGGCCACTGAATAATTGTAAAGTTTTTCCCCTGGCATTGGAGATGTGCTCCCCACTCCTCTCTTTTCTGATCCCAAACTTGGGCTAGCTCAGAGGCAGCATCATGCAGCTTTAGCAGAATTCCAGGTTATTCCATGATATTGAGGTGTTGGTCTGGCAGTCAGGGCCCTGCTGTTTCCCCTCTTCGGCTCTATTTGACTGTGCTATTAAAGTCAGCGCAGGATCCTCTGTGCCTGCTGGATAATGGCCCTGTGGCAGGGGATTCCTGACTCCTTGCACCAGGGTCTGAGCCCCTCTCACAGCTCTGGTGGGATCCAGGCTCACTCTTTGATCCCCTCTGGTCTCCCACTTAACCTAGAGATGTTTTACCACCTCAGCTATTTACAGTGGTGCATGATTTCCATTTCCATTTTCCTATTTTTCCTGGAAAAGCTGCACAGTCGCAGTGCCTCATGTTGATCTAGTTAAATTTGTGGTGGAGCTGCCTCATATTTTGCTTTCCCTGTGCATGTATAAAGCACTTTTATTCCTTGTGCCTGACTCTGCCCCGGACAGCAGGGTCGGGCAGTCCCTTTTCAGCCTTCTGTCCCCTCTGAAGTAGCTCCACCTGAGCATCACACAGTCTTCAACCAGCCTGGGCCTCCGCCTCCCAGCTGTAAAGGGGGCACGGCTGTACCTGCCTCCCAGCAGGGTCAGGCTGTGAATATTGGCGGGGCACGGCTGTACCTGCCCCCCAGCAGGGTCAGGCTGTGAATATTGGCGGGGCACGGCTGTACCTGCCCCCCAGCAGGGTCAGGCTGTGAATATTGGCGGGGCACGGCTGTACCTGCCCCCCAGCAGGGTCAGGCTGTGAATATTGGCGGGGCACGGCTGTACCTGCCCCCCAGCAGGGTCAGGCTGTGAATATTGGCGGGGCACGGCTGTACCTGCCCCCCAGCAGGGTCAGGCTGTGAATATTGGCGGGGCACGGCTGTACCTGCCCCCCAGCAGGGTCAGGCTGTGAATATTGGCGGGGCACGGCTGTACCTGCCCCCCAGCAGGGTCAGGCTGTGAATATTGGCGGGGCACGGCTGTACCTGCCCCCCAGCAGGGTCAGGCTGTGAATATTGGCGGGGCACGGCTGTACCTGCCCCCCAGCAGGGTCAGGCTGTGAATATTGGCGGGGCACGGCTGTACCTGCCCCCCAGCAGGGTCAGGCTGTGAATATTGGCGGGGCACGGCTGTACCTGCCCCCCAGCAGGGTCAGGCTGTGAATATTGGCGGGGCACGGCTGTACCTGCCCCCCAGCAGGGTCAGGCTGTGAATATTGGCGGGGCACGGCTGTACCTGCCCCCCAGCAGGGTCAGGCTGTGAATATTGGCGGGGCACGGCTGTACCTGCCCCCCAGCAGGGTCAGGCTGTGAATATTGGCGGGGCACGGCTGTACCTGCCCCCCAGCAGGGTCAGGCTGTGAATATTGGCGGGGCACGGCTGTACCTGCCCCCCAGCAGGGTCAGGCTGTGAATATTGGCGGGGCACGGCTGTACCTGCCCCCCAGCAGGGTCAGGCTGTGAATATTGGCGGGGCACGGCTGTACCTGCCCCCCAGCAGGGTCAGGCTGTGAATATTGGCGGGGCACGGCTGTACCTGCCCCCCAGCAGGGTCAGGCTGTGAATATTGGCGGGGCACGGCTGTACCTGCCCCCCAGCAGGGTCAGGCTGTGAATATTGGCGGGGCACGGCTGTACCTGCCCCCCAGCAGGGTCAGGCTGTGAATATTGGCGGGGCACGGCTGTACCTGCCCCCCAGCAGGGCTGTGGCTGTGAATCACGAGTGTCTGCTGGACGGGGCAGAGCTCAGGGGAGGCGAGGAGCTGTTCTGCACTGTGGGCACACCTTCCCTTTGGCCCTGACCTGTGGTCTGCCACTGCTGCAGGGTGAAGGTGGGACGGTCCCTGCGACTGCCAGAGGGCTCTGGCTGAGGTCAGCTCCGTGCTGGAGCTTTTGTCCGTGTAACAATGTCCGTGTAACAATGTCCCTGTGCTGACCAGAGGCCTTGCCTGGGGCTGAGCCACAGCTGTGGCGTTACACACAGTCACACCGGCAGAAATAACTCACCTGAGTTAGGAAGACGAGGCGGGTGCCTGTCCCCACGAGCATTTTGCTCAGCATAGGCCCTGCCGGAGAGGTTTGGAAGTCCAGCTGCGGTGGCACCGCGGTGGTGCCTGCAAACACAAACCAACCCACAGCGGGGAACCGGGCAGGGGAGATGCACGTCCTGAGCTCTTGCAGCAGCAGGATGGGCACTTTGAAGCAGCTTCCCAAGGTGCTGCTTTGCCAAAGTTTCTCCTTCTTCTGGGCCCTTTCCGCCCCTCTGCCCTCTCCTGAACTGTGAGCCCCTCTCTACTGCCACTCTGCTGTGCAAACAAACGCGTTTCTGATGCTGCACTGCTCTTCGGAGTCTTGCTGACTTGTTCTTTACATCCACAAGGAAACTGCATGACTATTTCTGTCTGGAATCTGGTCTTTTATCTCTTTTTTTTTTCCTGCGCTCTTTTCTTTTCCTTTTCTCCCCTCAGGCTCATTAAGAAATCAATAAGTGGCTCAATAGGACTTTGCTTAACCCAACTCTGGAAGTGTTTCTTCCCCTTGGAACGTGAACTATCTTCTCAAATTGATTTTGCTGCTTTTGCTCATTTCCATTTAATGAAATTCTCAGCGTTATGTCTCACCCTCTTGGATCCATTCCCAGGCTCACCTGCAGGACAGGTACGAGGCAGCAGCCCTGGGCTGTTGTACAGGGCACAGCCCTGCTGCCCTCTGCTTTGTGCAACGTCTCTGTGGGTGAGGGAGGGGAGGAACCAGCCCTTTACTGACCCAGTAACATCCCAGTTTAATCCCTTCCTAGAGATGCCCGCAGTCCTGGAGACGTGCAGAAGTGCTCCCTCCTCGCAGTTAGACCTTGGCTGGTTCATCCACGGTGAGGAGAGCAGGAGGGGAGATGGAGCCACTCCTCCCTTCCAGGCCTCCTGTCCAGAGACAGACCCTGCGCTCGCAGAGGGGTCCACACCGAAAGAAACTGTTACCTGTTTCTTTTCACCCTCTGTTGAGCACCGGCCTGGAATCCTCAGGGTCTCTGATTAACCCCAAGTTTAGAGAACACCCACCAGAGCAATGTGAAAACTTTAAAGTTCCCTTTTTATGGCACATTCTGTCCATTTGCTTTTATTTTTGTGTTGTGATCTGGAGCTGGAAATCTAGAATGGCTGACAACCCATGCAATGGAATTTCTGGCAATATTTACGACAGGTGGACAGGATTTTAGCTGTGAGGTTATTTAGGTACACTTTAAAGAATCAAAGGGAAGGTCAGAAATTCCCAGCAATCACAAGGCAGCGAGGATAAAAACACAGGGAAAGCACACCCACTCAGCAGCACCCTAGGAAATATCCTGGTTTATTTAGACAGAAACTGAGAGGGATTTCAAGCAAAGGTTAGTTAATATCAGTTTTTACCGCCCTTGAGGTCCAGCTCTGTTTTGGTTGTCTAGCACTGACCCTTCTCCTCTTGCTGCCCCAGTACACAGAGATATCAGGATTTGAACGGTGTTTTCACAGACCTGCAGCTAATTAAGTGCTTCTCATGTCACAGTCAGTAGATGATGATGCTGATCCAGCAGCAAAACCCAGTCTGCAGCCACATGAACCCATCCCAGTCTGTGTCCAGAGCGTCCCAGGTGACTGGACACCTTGGCTGCCCAGTTTGTAGGAAAGTTCTGTGTTCAGCACTGTTCCAAACTGGGGAGCTTCCCATTCCAAATGGCACCTCAGTTCCTGGTGTCCATCTTTCATCCTCTGATGCACCATCCAGTCACCCCACCTTGCAGGGTGGGTTGTAACCCTGCCTGTCAGAGCAAAGAGGTGTTCTCAAAATTTCTGGAGTGCCTATGGCAAATCCAGGATGCCATCACTTCCTTGGAGTAGTGCCAGGAACAGGTGGCAAATTATCCCGTTTGCCTGTTGCCTTTGCCATTCTTAATCATCCAGAACAGACCAAACAAGGGAGATAAAGGTGGAAGGGGAGGGCTGGGAGGAGATTTGGGAACACTGGATTCCAGAACCAGGCTCTACCACAGAGTACACCTATGATGCTTTAAAAGCTAAAATCCCGGCCCAAGATGTCATGAATTAAGGCTGTAAGGGCTGTGTGGGTGATGAAGAGCCTGGCAAACATACAGGAAAAGTGTCTGTGGACGTGTCATATTGTCAGCTCTCTTGTGGGCAAGGTCTGGCACCAAAGACAAAAGCTGACATGCAAGACTTTGCAATTCTGCCTTGTGCTTTGTCTGCAGCTCCTCGTGTTTCTCCTCATAGAGAGATTCTGAAAAGAAAAATAAACTCGTGAGAACTCTATAACCAGGGCCAAGAAGAAGAGGTCTCAGACAGCTGGGTCTGATCAGGCTGTGCAAAGTGCTCCCAGGTTGGAGACTGGGATTTGGAAAGGGAAGATTGTCCATGTAGGCTGGGACAAATCCCTCCATCCCTCCACTTCCCCCCTTTTTATTCCTAGTTGTTTTGCAAGCCCTGAAAGGAATAGACTCAGTGTTATTCTAACTTTAAATGGAAGGAGGGGGGAGGCGATGAGAGCAGAGAAGGAAAATCCATTTGCTGCAGCACTGTCAGCCCTTAGTTTTCCTTCAAGTCTGACAGGCCCAGGATTAAAGGTTTGGTTACAATGGGCTGACAGTGCACATTAACAGCCCTGAATGTCTTAACAACCCGGCTACTGGAGATGCATTCAGAAGAGTCTGTGAACTGCTTTTCCCCTTTAAAGCTCCTGCTAGACCATGTTGTCCAGTGAAATCTTTTGTGCTTAAAAATGTATAGACTTTTCTGTCTCATTCCTAACCATGTGCACACACAAACCCCAAATTCTTCGCTGTCTTCCCGTAGGGTTTATGCCCAGTTCTCCTTTAGCCACTTGACTTGGGCAAAGTGTCCTGCTCTGACTGCACAGGGAGTTTATATCTCCCCTTTTTATTTTAGCTAGTCTTTCACCTAGTGTAAATGAGCAAAAGCTCACTTGCGTGGGTGGAGTTATGCGGATCTATTCCAGCTGAGGGGCTGGACATGCAAAATAAGGGTTTTTTCTTGGAAAAAAAGGAAAAAGAGCCTCTGATCAAACAAAATCCCTGTATTGATTGGCTACATTTGCATCATAAAATAGAATTCACCAACCATGGCATTGGGTGGATGGTGAACTGATGGACAGTGATTATAATAACCGGGATGTGTTGCTATTCTCAACACATAAGAATTAAGTTTACACCGGGCTATTTCCACTCATTGGCAGGACCGGGGGATACATTTCCACTCCTTCAGTCTCCAAGCAGCAAACCCCATTCGATTAACTTATTTTGCTTGGGGGCAGGGTAGGAGGAGGAGAGCTGTCGATGGAATCTAGCAAAAGTCCCTGGAAAGGGTTTGGAAGCTTTGGTTAAACCGAGCACCTCCTGTCTGAGTGCCTCCCAAATCCCCACATCTTGGTCAGAAACTCCCATCAGAGCTCTCACTGTGCTTGGCTGGGGAAGTGCCCTGTCCTCAGTGTCCCTTAGCTGGACCTGCTGGAGCAGCTCCGTGGAGAGGGACCTGGGAGTCCGGGGGACATGGAGCTGTCCCTGAGCCAGCCGAGTGTCCTGGGGGTGCTGGGGGACAAGGAGCTGTCCCTGAGCCAGAGGAGTGTCCTGGGGCCAAGGAGGCCCGTGGGATCCTGGAGTGCATCCCAGAAGGTCACAGGAGTGATCCTGCCCCTCTGCTCAGCCCTGCAAGCCCTGGGTGTCCCTGGCTGCAGGGAGGGCTCCAA
This sequence comes from Gymnorhina tibicen, assembly GCA_013399875.1. Classification (NCBI taxonomy): domain Eukaryota; kingdom Metazoa; phylum Chordata; class Aves; order Passeriformes; family Artamidae; genus Gymnorhina; species Gymnorhina tibicen. The sequence goes on along the minus strand of VXAZ01005014.1, from coordinate 341,213 downwards.
GCAGGGCCCAGGCTCTGCTCCAGGGGTCCAGAAATGGCACTCAAGGAATGGGCAGGGACTGAGCCCAGGAGTTCCACCTGAACATGTGGGAAAACTTCTTTCCTATGCAGTGACCAAGCCCTGAACAGATTGTCCAGAGAGGGTGTGGAGTCTCCTCACTGGGGATATTCCAGACCCATCTGGACACAGTCCTGGGCCCTGTGCTCTGGGATGGCCCTGCTGGAGCAGGGAGGTGGCACCAGGTGACCCACTGGGGTCCCTTCCAACCTGGCACGTTCTGGGATTCTGTGAAGGCGTCTGGGAGCCGGCTGTGCTTAATCTCGGGAAGTTTGGCTCATGTCTCTTGACTCCATGTGATGGGGCTTTGTGCTTTAAAACCAGAAGGGGTTTGGGTTGGCCTTCATTGCCCAACTAAAGCTGGCAGGGTTGGTGGTAGCCCTGTGGTGGCATCTAGGGACCTTGTGCAGGAGGGGTGGCCCTGTCTTCAGGCAGGGAGTGCGTGCAGTGTGGAAGGAGAAGGCAGACAAAAGGTTCCTGGTCTGCGCTGGAGGGAAGATTCCCGGGCCTGGGGAGATCCATGAGATCTGTTCTGAGGGTCCTCTCATGCTCCAGGTGAAAGAAGATGGGAGTGGGAGTGGGCAGGTCCCAGGGGAGTGAGGAGTGGGTGTTGTGGGAGATAAATCCATCCGTGAGGGGACGGAGTGGCTGCACAGTCTGGGGGATTTCTGCCTCTGTGGAGGGGGAGATAATCCAAGGGGAACCTGATTAGAAGTGAGGAGCGCAGCCTATGAAAGGGGAGGGCGGAAGGGGGAAATAAATGAGAATTAATTTAGCACAAAATCAAGATGTCAAGAACGAAGTTAATCAGGAGACAAGGTTAATTAATGAATACATCCTTAAACCATCACAGCTACAACAACACCACTGTTATTAATCAAAGCACTAAGTATTGAAGAAGAGGCACTATCCCAGTGTTAGGGGTCTGGAAAAGAGGACAGGGGAAACAGAATTTTGTTAGAAACACCAACATGTCATGGGGAGAGCTACAAGCCCCAAATGTTAAAATCACTCATTATTCTTTGTTTTAGAAATAGAAAGTGGGCAAAAAGGATGGGCTGGGAATAGCAGTATCTGTTCTTAGACACTGGCAGCTTTAAGAAAGAGACCTAATTGATAGGCTAATGAGGGCCTAGGAGATGCTATTGACCTGAGATCCATCTAGAACATGGACAGCAGCCTTCAGAAAGTAAAGAAGTGAGAAGTAATTAAAGATGCTATTGACCCGAGATCCATCTCGATCATTGACACCAGCCTTCAGAAAGCAAAGAAGTGAGAAGCAATAAAAGCAGCCCATCCTCTCTTTCTTTGGAATGGCTGTTCTGCCCTGCCAGGTGTTCACCCGGCACTGCTCCTCAGGGGTGGAGGGAACCCGTGATCCTTATTCCTCACTCTGCTCTCTGTTCCCCCTGCACCAGGCTGCTGGGGGCTGACACGGCCTGGGGAGCACACCCAGCACAAAGGGTGGAGAGGTGACACCCAGCACAGGAGCAGTGTCAGGCGCTGGGACACAGTCTGGCTGCTGGGGGCTTCCTCTGTTTGCCAGGATTTTTGAGAACAGAAAGATTTCCAGGCTGGTTGGCAGAGACCGTGCATATGTGGGATGGACACTGGAGCTCCTCAGTGCAGCCACCTCTGGGTCAGGTGTTGCCTCCTTCACATTCCTGCTGAGGAACAGAACTGCCAGCTCCTCCAGGTTTAACCTCCTATTTTGGGATGGGAAAATCTTCTGCTGCTCAGGGCGTGGCTGGTGGCTCACACAAGGGGCACCTGAACTATCTTAGACCAAAGCCACCTTCACAGAGCTGAAATCAAAGAGGGTGACTCTCCCCCTTGATTTTCCATATGGCATTTGACTGATTAGGCATCGACAGACACCAGGCTGGAGGTTTGTCACTAGCCCCGAGTGTTTCTGCTGGCATCCCGAGGGATCTGGGTAGGCCTGATGCCGTGCAATATTTCCTTCAATGATCTGGAAAAGGACATAAGGGTTTGCTCATTCTGGAGACATCAGGCAGGAACGTGGAGCAGTCAGGAGTGCTTTGTGAGAGCATTAAATCCCATTAAAATCAATGTGCTTGCCATGGTGAAAGTTGGAGATGGGGGAATGAGGAGTGCAGGCCATTCCCAGGGAGTGAAATATGAAGGAGAGGGAGTGGGAAGCATTTATCAATCTGGATAAATTAGAAATTGAAAATCACAGGAAAACTGATGAAGGCAGCAAAAGCATAGAGGAGTAAATTCGCAGCTAGTGGTGCCAAAAAGGGTGTGAAGGGAGTGATTTCCATCAGTATTTAAATCAAAAAATATAAAATTACCGATGGTTTTGACATCTTTGTCTTTGGGGTGGTGATACACAGAAACCAGAGGCATCCAGTCAGTTTGTGCGTCCCGTGTTTGGGAAAAATCAGATGGGGCACTCGTGCTCTGGGATGTGAATGGTGCAAACCTCACCCCTGCAAACACAGCAAAAGAATGGACAATCCCCAGGAAGAGTGGGGAATAGGAATCACGGTTTTGGTAGAGGTGGCATTTGAGAAGCACTGCTGCCTCAACACTGGGAGTTATATAAAAAGATATATATTTATGATATGTCTTATATATATTTTTTCCTCATTGCTGTGAATTGTTGACTCAGGACAGGAGGTTTTACTCTGCTCTCGCTCTACCACAGCTCTTGCTCTTGAGGCAGGAATCAGTGTGGGGTGGTCCCCTGACCTAGGCTGTAAGCAGGTCAAGTTAAAGTATCACAAAGGCCCTAAAATCTATGAATAAGTGCAATTCTTTAGGAGTCAGTGCCCCCATTTTATAGCAATCTGGTGAGGGGCCTTAACGGGGTGACAAGGTATTTTCCATGCATTTAAATGCATCCTATCTGGAGTCTCAAGGCAAGGGCAGGTTTGAGCCAGAGTAATTCTGAACAGCTCTGCAAGATTCACAACCTGGCCTAAACTGGCCCGTTGGAGTCTGGTATCTTGGGTGCTGAACCAGCAAACACCAGCCCTTCAGAGAAGGGATAAAAACAGTAAGAGCAGCTCTTTCCTTAATGCATCCAGCAGGAATTCCTGTGGGGAGGGTGGCTGGGAGTAGAAGTCCCTTCTCTGACCACTGCAGGTGATCAGCTCCAGAGGTGTGATTCCCTCTCCTGTGTTCGTAGGCAGGCTACAAACATTTATTAATGGTCATAAAATATCCTGCCTGGTTTTTAAATCCAAACAGCAATGTATGACTTGACCACCATAAAGTTTGTCTCCAAACCACCACAAAAGGTTTGAATTACTCCTGGTGGCAATAAAAGCATTCTTTGGGCTAACGCTTTGCTTTATTGTTGGCTTTTATTTTTCTCAGTCCCCCATCCTACCAGCAAGACATAAACAATGGGGGCTGAGTTGTCGTCCCCCACCCCCTCACACCTACATTAATAAGGTCCAGGAACAGCAAAATGAAGGAAACAGGAGCAGAATAGTCCTGGAGACGGCTGGGTGGTGATAAGCCCAGCTTGCCTGGTGTTAAAGGAAGTGCTGCTCAGGGAGAGCCTTTCTCTTTGCAACTCAGAGTGCCCCAGCCACGTAAAAATGTTAATATGAAGGAAAAATTATGTATATACACACCTGTACTATATTTCCTATAACATATATAATATGTTTCATATAATATAGATATATTTTATGGATTATTTCAGGATCACTAAAGTGCTTTTTGTTCAGGGTTGATTCTTTCCAATGTGGAATAAACTATTTTAACTTATAGCCGTATTATTGATTTAACTTCCAGACAAAAGCATCTGCTCAGGAGTTGATTTCAGTTTACCATCTTTCCCTTAAACGTTCTTCTGTAGTTAATTCAGAAGAACTTTTGTCTTTATACATAAACCCTTAGGGAATTAAGCATTTGGTGTTAAGTGGCTGCTGCATACCAAACATCTCCATGACTATAGATTGAATTCCTCCTATAAATCTATTTTACTACTGACTGTAAAGTCATTGGCAGCTTTTCATGAATGCCATGAATGGAGATACCAGAGGAACAGGTGAAAAAGAGCATCTGAATTGGACCTGAAGGCTGCCAGGGCAGGAAACATTGAGGGGAGCACAACAAGTGAGGGGAGCAAGTCATGGAGCCACAGGATGTGCTGGTTGGAAAGGACCCACCAGGACCATCCAGCCCAGCCCCTGTCCCTGCACAGACACCCCAACAACCCCACCCCGGGCACCCCTGGCTGCGCTGTCCCAGCGCTCCTGGAGCTCCGGCAGCCTCGGGGCCGTGCCCATTCCTTGGGGAGCCTGGGCAGTGCCAGCACCCTCTGGGGGAAGAACCTTTCCCTGAGATCCAACCTAAACCTCCCCCAACTCAACCTCAGGCCATTTCCTCCTGTCTGTGGTCATAGGAGTCCTTGGGGTGCTGCTGGGTTGGGCTGCTCTTATGGAGCTGCATCACTTCAGCTGCACTGATTCCTCTGGGCTTTCCTGGCTCGGACTGGTCACATCAGCTCTCACAGTCTGCCTGAGTCAGCTTCAAGCTAGGGAGCTCCAAAATGGGATGATGGGACAGGGAGGGCCATAACCTCCTTATTTCCTTCTCCGTAGTCTCAGCAGTGCTCTACCACAGGCTGGGCCATTGATGGCCACTCCCACACTTCTCTGGTTTATCAGATGCCTCAGCACCAGGGCTTGGGTGGTGTCAAAAGGTCTTTTGGTTCACAGCCTTTGCCTGCCTTTATCTCTGCCCCACTTGTGCCGAGGGCTGTGTGGGGCAGGCAGAGCGCATGGGGACAGGAGCACTCCCGGCGGGACATGAGTGACTTCCTGGCACATCCCAGAGGATGTGTCAGATTCCCTTCTGCAGCAGGAGCCTTCCTCTTCCTCACCCCACGGAGGTCTGCCCCAGCTCCAGGGAACCCCTGTGAGGGAGGAGAGGCACAGGATTTGCACCGTGGGACGCCAGCTGGAATGAGTTGTGGGAATCCCTAAATCCTCCTAAGAAAGAGCAGCTAAAGCTGAACTGAAAATTAAACACTAAGCTGGTACAAGCCACCTCACCTATAAATCCAGTCCTGGTGAAATTTTTTCCTGCACAACACTTGGTGCATAAATGGGGATTTATGGCCAGTGAATTTGCACATCCCCTTTCCACCAGCATCACCCATGGGGCTTCCCAAGCCGCGCCGTGCCAAGGGTGCACTTCCAAACCTCCTCCAGCCCACAGCCCACAGCCCACAGCCGCCTTGGGCAGCGAACAGGGAGCAGAAAACAGGCCTGATTTAGCAAACACGGAGAGCCAGAGGCACCGAGCCCCTTTCTGTGTGTGCTCAGACTGTTTGGATAAAGGCGTCTCCTAAAGGGGCAATTTGTTTGGTTTGGACTTCATTGAGTGAAAAGCTCTCAGCCCCACGAGTGCTCAGTTATTCTCTTGTCTAGTGGCTCCTCAACAGCCCCCACCGATAGGGAGGAGGCTTCCTATTTGAGAAAGTGGCCCTGCTTGTTGAAATTCTCTAGTGACTTAAATTTATTGGTTTTTCCTGAGGTCCAGCCATTTGAATTGCAAACAATGCCCCATCTCTGCCTCCTCCCCCTCTTCCCCAGCCAGAACAATGTGCAGAGCTGAAATAAAGCCAGGCCATGCGGACTCTGGAAACTGAGTGCGATTTCTTTCCGCATGAGCGGGGAGGTGGAAGTTTGCTGCCTTCTGGTCCCGCTCAGTGATGCAGAGGATGTCTGGGAAAGGGGAGGGCGGGGTCCAGGGGAAGAAAGAGAGAAGGAGCCAGCTCATGGATGATGGTTGGAGATCCTTTTTGCTTCATTTATTTATAATCTCTCCTGTTTAAAAGACCATCCTGAGAGGGGATTAGTGCCAGTGGATCCATGGGTACCTCTCTCACTTTTCAGCTCTCAGCATCCTGGGAAGGATGCAGAGGATGGGGTGTGGGCTGTGTGCTCCAAAATGATCCCGTATCTGGAAAAAGGTGAATTTTTGTAATACTCCTGGGAGCGACTGAACAGCTTGGGTCAGCCTGAGCTCAGTTAAACATGCAGGAGAGCTGGAACACTGCACATCTGGATGTACATAAGTGGGATACAGGAGCACAGCAGCAAATGAACAGGAGTTATCTCTGCCTGTGTCAGTTTTAAGGCCTGATTTCTTCTCTCATGTTGGCTCAGGGAGCTTCTGCGCTGGTTCACTCACTTGGGTGCTTCCTCTTTATTTACGGTGCTGGGAGGGAGGGAGGAGGAAGGGAGAGGTTTTCCCCTGGAGGTGCTCTGGTGCTGCTGGTCAGTTAAAAGCTGCAGGATAAATGATGGAAATAACACAGAGCTTGTGTTTCACTCATTCTTCTTTTAAGTCATGGGGTATTTCTAAAGTTTTGCCTCTGCCTGGCTCTGTTGTCTTGGAAAAGCACAGAAATCTTGTCTGGCAGAACAGCCTTTGAGGTCAGCCGAACACCCCTGTGGGTGGGGTCCCTGCTCCGCAGAGGGGCAGAGGGGTGTTGGGGCAGCAGAGGAGGTTGGGAGGCACAAGGAGAGGAAACCCCAGAGGAGACAGGCAGAGCAGTGCCGTGCCCTGGGTCACTGGCAGCCTGCAGAGACCTGGGCAGGGAGCTCGGGGGAGGCGGAGGGAATGGAAATGCTCCTGTGCAGGTGAGGCCGGGGCAGCTCCCGACACTCGGCCGTGAGCGACACTCGGGTGTCACAGCGCTCAGAGGGCAGCCGTGCAGATCCTGAGAGCATGACCTACTTCATACGGTAAAATTCACCTCTGATACTCAACCAGAACCACAAAGGTCCAGAGCTGCCAGTCTGTGTTATGGAGGCTCTTGGCTTTAGATCCCCGTCTGCGTTTTGGGCCTGTTTGCAGGCCAGGATGGCTCGGATGAACTCGTGGCCTTTCCCCAAGAGCTGCTGTGAATTTGGTAGCCTTGGCTGTAGAAAGACCCCGGAGAAAGGGCAGGGTGGGGTGTGACAGGTGAAGGCACTGGCAGCACAGGGCAGTGGTGGGGCTCAGGGGTCCTGCCCTTTGCTGGGGTCACAGCACTGTTCTTTTCTTCTCCGAGCTGGGCAATTGGGCCATCCTCACAGCACATCCTTCTGACTGATGGCTATTCATGTGCAACACTCTTTCTATCACAGAAAAGCACTTGTTTCATTTTACTGTGAGGGGAAGGCTGGCAGGAGTCTGCTGTAAAAGCGCCGGACAGAAACCTGGGGGAGCTGTTCTCTCCTGGCCCCTGGCCTGGTGAATGCCCTCAGTCAAGTCTGTCTGCTTTGCACTCCTCACGGACGGAGGCAATAGGGACCTTGCTCTGTGTGGCACCTCCTGCTGAAAAGAGCTTTCTATGGTGGCTGTGCAACAGTTAAAGAACATTTTCTCAGTGCTGTGAGCTATAGCAAGGTGTGAGGCAGAAGGAGAACAGACCCAGATGCCCCCACAGGTGTGGGGGGATAAGGGCAGGCTGGAGGCACTGCCAGCCCTCGGCCTGGAGGGGATGCAGCAGTGAGATGTAGCAAATCCTCCCGGGATCCTGAATGAAACTCCCTTCCCCTCTTTGGGGAATCAAGTCTTGGCTCCATTCTCTGAACGAATTAAAGCTGACCAATATCACAAACAGGTGGTTTGTGGCCCGATTTGTTGCTCCCCTGGGTTGGCTCTCCTTCACCAGACCAAGCTGGCCAGGGGCCTGGAGAGGCTTTGCCCAGCTCTCTGAAGCCTTTAGTGCTTTCCTTTCTGACCTAACAAAGGACACCTTTCACCACATTAAACTTTACCTTTTTCAGAGGTTTGGCTGCTCTGGGGCATCTTGCTGGTCTTTGCTCAGCAAGTAACCTAAGCTGAGATCAGATATGTCAGCTGGGTGAATTCCTCTTTATCTGATGCTGACACCTTCACCTCATGGACTACTGAAATTCCTGGGAAAGACAGCTCTGAGCATTGCCCTGAGCCACAAATCACTGATTCAGACCCTTTTTCTCCTCCAGGAGGGGAGGAAATAGAGGTTTCAAATAGAGACAGGAGAGCGATGCTTTGTCTCTGTAAGCACCTGATGTGCTGCAGGAGGAAGCAAATGGCAAAATTCTGCTCATGCAGGGGGATTATTCATCATAAATGCCATCCATTTCTTTCTGTGAGGTAAAAAGGGAGGCTACTGGTAGTTTTGAAAGGGTTGTTCTTGCAGGAATTCCATCCTTCCCAAGGCCAGAGGATGCTGAGGATTTGGGGGCTTATTTGGTGTTGAGAGGAATCCAGTTTATCGATTTGAACAATTTTTTCTTAAGTAGTTTTTGAGTGAACTTTGGAAGTGGAAGTAAATCAATTTTGCTGCTTTATCAGGACTGGGAAAGGATGTACCAACCCACTGGTATGTATAAATGGGGGATTAAAGTGACAAAGATCTGGAGATCACATCCAAAAATGCAGAGATGTCTCAGAGATATCAGGGACTTTGTGATCCTGGAGGGGTAAGGTTCAGTACAGGATGTATCCTACCCAAAATCTGCCTGCCCCAACACATTCCTGGAGGTGGCAAGCACATGGAGACAAGGCAGAGTTCAGGTTTTTGGGGCTCTTGGACACCTCATAAAGGGGCATTTCAAGCCTTGAGGCCAGTGGCATTTCCAGCCCTGGGCACTGCAGTTTGCCAGCTGTTTCTGTCAATTGTACTGAATTCAAGTTTATTTTCCCTTTTCACCTTATCTGTAGATGATGAAGGTTCGGAAATGCTCACACACGTTCTTTGCCTCCTGGAGCTGAGGTCCTGCCTCCGCTCCCAGCCCCAGGAGCTGTGGTGCTTCCCAGGAGCCTCTGCCCAGTTCCGTCCTTCAGCAGGGCTGTGTCCAGGCAAATCAAACTCTGCCCCGAGTCCTTACCCACGCTTGTTCTCCTCCACTGCGTCTTGGGGTGCCCAGTGCTGGATTCAGCACCTGTTTCCCAGCGTTTTGGCCTAGTTGTGATTGCGCTCAATACAAATCTCATCCCATGGCCCAGGAAGTGGCAGTTCTTTGAAGGGAATCTCCCTCTTTTAATTCAATTAATGTTGAAGCTAATTTCCACCCTAGGGCTGAGTCCCAGTGCCTTTGAAGTCAATAATAGTTTTGTGCTTCCCTTCAAGCGGAGCAGGTTGGAGCACGTCCCTCGCAGCCAAAGGCTTTGCCAGGATGTTCAAAGGCTGTTTGCTTTTTGTGCCAAGGAACTGTGTCCTGCTCCAAATCAGGGGGGAGATTGCAGCAGGATGAGGCCATGGGTCTCGGGGATCTCTGCTGGACAGGCCAGGTGGATGTTAGGGGATGGAGTGCACCTGTTTTCAGAGTAAATTCAGCATCTCCTTCATAGAAGTAATGCTCAGTAAGTAATGCTCAAGATAAGATTTACAGTATTTACCGTGAAACACATATTTTCCCTCTTTGGGTTTTTTTACTCTCAGAGTTTTTATGTATGTCCTTAAAATATCATTTGGATCATCCTTTCCTGGTTTGATTTAATGGAGTGAAAACCATAATCGACTGGCAACAAGACCGTTTTTCCTCTTCAGGTCAGAGATGAAGAGCCAAATTCTGAAAAGAGTTTGCTCACTGTCAGGGCGGTAACTGATTCCAGACAACCAAAAGTTGATTTTCTTTACCTAAACCTGGCACATAACTGAAGTATGAAGAAAATCTAATTGATTTTCACCACCTTTATTGTTGGTGACAAGCAGAGGCATCTCCAGGAGGTGTTTAGACTTAGGAGGATCTTTTCTTTCACTGTGCAGAAGCCTTAATTGATCGAGGCTAAAATGATTAAGCTTCAGAGGAAAGCAGCTTTGCTTCACATTATGACTTTTTATTATGCCTTAACAGCCGTATTGAGCAACTTTGGGCTTTGTAGTGATTTTGGAATAAAACTAATCGATGTCATAGAAATAAATGCAGGAATCTTTGATGTGTAGATGGAGCCGTAGGGGGATGACACACAACCCAATTACTGGCAAAAATGGAACATATTACATATTTCGTTATGCTTCAGCTACCTATTGAAAAATACTCTTACTAAGGTCTTCATGTGAAAAAAGTGCTGTTCTGCTGATTTTCGTGTGTCCCTCACATAGGAGGAAACAAAACTAGCTTTCATTCAAGATTTAGCATTGAAATTAATGCATAAATCTACCTGAGAATCACAGAATCATTAAGGCTAGAGAAGACTTCTAAGATCATCGAGTCCAACAACTGACCCAGCAAGGTCAGGTCCACCACAAAACCATGAGACGATTGAAGCTGTCAGTGTGGAATTCCACCCAAGTGAGTGGGGTGGATTTTACATCACTGCTGATCCACTTCTCTGCCGCTCTGAAGTTTTGTCCTGTAAAAGGAAGCAGCAAATACCCAGGTGTGCCTCCTCACCTGATTTCTGAGCCCCACCTGCTTCCCAGCCCGAATTGCTGAGGACTGCCCAGCGAGAGGGGTCGGCAGCTGCCTTCCCGTGATGGGATGGGAGATGATGGCTACGACACTGCGGAATGGATATGGAAATAGTCCTGTGTCACCAAGGGACAGTTGCTTTGTTGTAGAAGAGTCTCACCAGGAAAGCAGAGAAACATGTTAAGTCTCATTGTGCTTTTGGGGTAGATGAGCAGCCCCAGATAAACATCTGAAGTGGTTTGGGTGTTGCTGGGGTTGGATTTGGCGAGGGAATGCACCATTATTCGGTGCGACACCGCCAGGTTTCACACTCTGTATCGGAGTGAGAGGTGATCGTGGTTATCTGATTGGGCAGGGAGAGCTCTCAGCCTCTGCCCCAGCCGCAGGCCAGAGTTAACAAGCTCCACGCTCCAGAGATAAACCCCATCCTAATCCTCCCGAGCCCCTGACACCCGTAGCTTGTTCAAAGTGCACCACCCCTTCTCGCTGGGATGGACAAAGCCAGCCTGATAGAATGAGAACTGAGCCGTGCCTTTGCACCAAAATGTAAAAGGAGTAGAGATCTAAGGTTTCCTTTGAGATTCAAAAAATAAAAAAGGGCTGTAACTGAGGTTGGTTGGTCAGTTTGTTTCACTTCTCTTTGATGCTCACGGCCCCTGTGCCAGGAGCACCTCCTGATCAAGCTGGAAATTTGCTTATGAAAGGACTGAATGAAAATGAAGTCAGGGAGCGCCTTTACAGGTGCAGATCTGGAGTTTAGGATAAACACCTACAAGTTTGGATTTCCTGCCTTCCACTTACCGTAACTGTCTAATCTAGCTATCCATTCACCTTTCCTTTCATCCCAGGATGTCTAGTCTGATCTAACTGCCTGTCCTTTCATCCCTGCTATCTTCCTCTTGATCTGTGTTTTTTAGAGCTCATTCATCACACCTTACAACTTCTAAAGCACCCACATAGGGCCACAAAGTTTCTCTTTACATTTTAGCCAAAGTGCTTGAAGGGATGGAAGGCAAAGCCTCTGCTGAGAAACCCGCGGAGAGGAGCTGTTACTTGTTTAAATCACACCTGAATGCACCTCGGTGAAGGCGCTGAACAGAGAAGCGGATTGTTCACACCCTTGAAGCTTTTATTCACATCCTTGCCCACTGGAAATGGGCAGGTTCATTAACCCCATGGCGTCCCTGGCAGCATTTTCCCTTGTGCTGGGGGGGAGCGAAAGAACGCAGGCACCAACCTGCTCCAGGGGGAAGGACAACGGAAGACGCCAGGGCAAGAGGGGAGACTCCAGAAGGGCCATTACACTCAGAGACATTTTTGGCCTGTCACTTTGCGTCCAGCTCTGGGGGCAGCTTGATTTTGATTTCTGAAGAGGGGTGGAAAGCATAGAGAAAATCTGAACAGGAATAAAAACCTGAATATGGGACAAAAGTGGCTCTTTGAATATGGGACTGCATTAGTGCTCTTTATTTCGAGATCTGAAAGTAGGAAGGTCAGAGTGGAAACGGTCAGTGGAGATGAGAGAAATGAATCAAATATCAGTGAGTGCTGTGTGAGTGTCAGCATCGCCTGGCTTGAAAGAGGTGCACCGATTTCTTAAGCAATTTCTAAATAGCAACCAGCTCCAGACAATGATTTAGGGACAAAATTAGCCTTACAGGGAACACCTCTTTTGGAAGGTCCCTCTCTCATTCTTTCTTGCTCATTCCTTCTGTTCCTTTATTTCTGTCCCCCCCTCAAAAGGCGAGGTTGTTACTTGGGAGCCCTTTTGAGGGGAGAGAACCATGGTGAGATTCTTGTGTTGGCATGGCTGATGTTAATGGGTAACACCGAGGCCAAAGGTCCTTTAAAGCTCCCACATCTGCAGCTTTGTACAGACCTCACCTCCGAAATGCCTCAAAGTGTGTAGCCAGGCAGGGCTTAATGTGTATTAGCAAGACAAAGGCCCAGGGAGGGGAGGAAAGGGGGATGAGTTTTAATTTACTGAAGATTTATTAGGCCTCATGAAATCGGCCTGAACCACCCATTTTCTATATCATCTGCCCACATGCAAAGGGGGCAGCTTTGTCGGGGGGAGATGGCCGCTGAGAATTATCCTGCGACAAATCTCCCCAGCGTCAAAGGGACACGGACAGGAGCAGGATGGGGAGGAGGGTTCACCCCCTCAACACAGAGCCCAAAATCTGGAAATATGGAAACGCAGGAATGCCATTCAGGCTCAATCCTTCCTTCCCGTGACTTCTGCGCGTGAGGTGCATGTTCCTTCTGCTAAGCCTGGAGCAGATGAGTGGGAGACCAGGAGGGACGAGCGAGCGAGGCGGAGGTGCCACGGTGTGCCCTTCACACGAAGCTTTGGAGCTGAAGGGATCTGCTTTGGGGAGGGTTAGTGAGTCATTGTCCACATGGAGGTGACATCCTTTTCCTCCCAGGTAGCTGCCATGTGTCTGCAAACCTAAGCCTGTAAGCAGGGCTTTAATGTGGCCTGCAGAGCTTTAGGGAATGACCCATCTTGGACGTCTCCAGGCTGTAGCTTGGCCGCGAGTTTGGCAGTTCTGGGGTTCCCTCCAAGGCCTCTATGAAAAAGATCATTAATCATACCTGGCTCCTTTCTTTCCCATGTCCCAGTCTCAGTGTAATAGATTTGATTATTTAATTTCTGCCATTAGCCTGTCCTGGAAAGAGCTCTGTAACATTTCTGTAACATGCAGTGGTGTGAAATGTCCTGTCCAAGCTGACAGAGAGAGGGAGGGTTTGGGGATACAGCTGCAGGAACAATCCAGTGGGGGATCACCGGGGCTCCAAGGGACCCTTTGGGATAATGGGGGCGAGAACAGAGGATCATAACCAGCCTGTTGGGGTCTCCTGGAGAGGAGGGACTGTCTTTGAGCATAAGGCTGACCAAGACCCCCTCTATTTCTCCTTGCTCATAGCATCAGCAGAGAGGAGATGCCTCTGAATGGTGAAACACTCTGTGGGTGTTTATCAGTGTAAGGGGTGTATAACTCCCGCCAGGAAAACCACTCTGCAGAGTTAAGCAAAGCGTCAGTTGTGAGAGTAGGCACTGGGATCTCAGTCATGGAATGGTTTGGGTTGAAAGGACCTTAAAGACCATCTCATTCCAACCCCCTGCCATAGGCAGGGACACCTTCCACTATCCCAGGCTGCTCAAACCAGGTTGTGTTTGGAACTGGTGTAAAAGGCAGGCTGGAACAGATTACTCTGAACATAAGATTTTGTACCTTGATATTCCTCATGAGGCCTCTGATCCTTCAAACATCCTTCTCTGGGCACCCTGTGGCACAACAGGCACAACATCCTCTGTGCCTCTCTGCAGGATGTGCACGCTAAGAGGGATGAGGGTGACTTGGTTCCCCAAAACAAGTGCTTGAAACCCTGAAGGTCAAAAAAAATTTGGAAAACTGCTGATCCCTGGGTCAAATGTCAGGGAGGCAAGTTCATTGTCACCTAGCAATGAAAAGTCCTCAAGTGATTAAAAAATTGAAAGGTGTTACCTAAGGTTGCAGCAGCACCTGTCACAGCCTGGTGGATTTGGCCATAGAATTCATGAATGATTTTTAAGGATCTTCTCTTAGAGAAAGGGCTGCGTGCAGATGGCAGGAGAAATCATCCGCATGCAGGTCTCTGTGAATGTGTGTATGTTTCTTCTTGATTTGGATCTTGGAACCTCAGCCGACTCCTCTGGGGCAGAGTCAGGACCCTGCTTCTTTAGGATGGGGCACTGTGGGTGGATCCTGACAGGCTGCAGAGCCACACGGATTAGGTACAGACGAGCGAGTATGTAAAAATAGAGCATTTGCGGGGGTGTTTCAGGTGTTCGGGTGAAAGACGCAAGTCTAGAATCACTCCTACAAATCCTCTTCTCGGCTGTACTTTGTAAGTTATTTCTGACACCTCATTATATCCTTATGATAAGTGTCACAACAAAAGGGTAGAGACCTCCCTCGTGCTCCCGATTTTCTGTGTAAATGCCGTCTGCCATGTGATCAGCTGCAGTGTCACGGCCAAGTGCCTCTCATTGAGCTTTCCAAGCCGCCTCCCTGAGCGCTGCATGGGCTCGACGAAGGGTTAAGGTTTGTCCCATTGATAGGAAAATGCCTTTAGGCACCGCTATTCTTGAAAAACACTGCCTGAACCACTGAACCCCTTCGGAGTTAGGAAGCTGCTCACCCACCCTCAGGAGGAAGGGCCAGCGTTGAACAGAAACGTTACAGTCCATGGGCAGGCTGAGCAAACATGGAACTGCTGGAAAGCAGTCAAAGGAAGCTGAAAAGCCATCTTAGATACGGAGCTGAGCATGAGTCACCCGGGGAAGTCAAAATAGACTGCTCAAGTACTTCACTTCAAAGCCTTCGACACCATCAACGATCAGGCATCCCGGGAATGTCACTGCCCCTCAAAGGAGGCAGGGAGGGATCGCTGTGTGTCCCGCATTCATCTCTGTGAGGAGAGGGTTTAACAAAGCCTTTGCAGGACACGCAGGGCCCGGAGCCCCGCGTGGGTGCGGCTGACCCGGGGCGCTCCCGGCTCTGCTGGCCGCGTCCTGTGCTCGGTCCCACGCCGGGGGCACACGGGAGTCCCGCAGCTTCTGAGTCACTTCGGATTTACCGAACTGCGAGGACAGAGACGCTCACCGACCGCCCAGGCACTGCAGTGCGATCGACATCCAACCTTTTCGTGAGAGCAGCCGGATTCCTGCTGCTGGTGCCGCGGGATGAGCGCTGCTCCCATCCCGAGCTGACCCTCCCGGCTGCTCCCGACCGGCGCTGCCTCCGGGGGCGAGGGATGTTCGTGCCGTGGGCTGGGCTCTGGGTCCGTGGTGATTTCGTCCAGAGAGCAAATCAAATCCATGTTTGATTTTGTCGAGTGCTGCAAAGGCAGTTGATCCTTGTGATGTGAAATGTCCCTTTTTAAAAAGACAGTGTTACCTACAGGAATATTTCAGTTTTCCTTACAATTATCAATTATTATTATTAATTATCAGGCAGGACTGAAGTGAGAAATCTCCTGCTGCCTTGGTAGACAGCTCTTAGCAGAGTCTGAAATCATCAACATCCTTTTGTTGATGATTTTGACTGGTTCACAAGCATCAAACTTCTTTTTCTGCTAATTTCTTCCTCTGAGCTTGTATTTTTTTGCATAATATTTTAATCTCAACTCTACCTTGAATGAAAAAGTAAAACCTGAGCCAATCAAAAGATTACATTAACAGGAAAAAACTATATTTTTGTATTTATTTTTCTGGGGGAGGAACATGCAAGTCCTGCTGCTTCTGCCACTGGTGGAGCTGGAATAAGTTTGTAAGTGAATAGAAGAGATTTAATAAAATCACAGGGCTTAGGCAAAGCAAAGAGGGACAAAATACAATGAAACAGAAACTGGAGAGGGAGTTTGGAGTGTTAGAGGCTGAATGCAATTGCTTGGGTTGGAACCCGACCAGGGTCCTGGGGTTAACACCTCTCCTCCATGGAAAGTGTTAGAGGAACTTTAATATTTGTAGTGTTCAGGATTCTGGGTTTGTGCCTAGTCCAAGGATTGGATTTAAAAAATAAATGTTGATGCTGCTGAGGATTCTCACGTGGAGGAGAACCTGTGGGCAGGCCACAGACTTGGTCAAGGTTAAATATAAATAAAGCCTCAAGGCGACTTAGGAGCCAAAGTCTGGCTTTCCTAAGTAACTTAGATGCTTCAGCCCAGGTCCAGCCATAAGCTT
The DNA here is from genome assembly GCA_013399875.1 of Gymnorhina tibicen. Taxonomy (NCBI): domain Eukaryota; kingdom Metazoa; phylum Chordata; class Aves; order Passeriformes; family Artamidae; genus Gymnorhina; species Gymnorhina tibicen. The sequence continues at coordinate 325,040 of VXAZ01005014.1, read as the reverse complement.
TGGGTCCTAGCTGGGAGACAGGAGCTCAGACTGATATTGCACACATGTTCTTGGTTGGATCTGGGTGCTGAAGCCCAAATTTCAGTGTAAGTCTATGAGATGTAAGTTGTTAAGTCACTGAGCACCCTTGAAAATATTACCTGGGCTTGTGGGAAATACAGTTTCCAAGGAATGTAGCACTGGGAAGCAATGTAAAGCAGGCTAGCCCAGTGGTATCTGAGCTGAGCTCAGACTATTGATTTGCACCACACCTTTCCCAAGCTGCGTGTCCAGCTCAGTGCAGCCCAGGTGTCCGGGCTGCAGTGGCAGAGGGTGGAGGTGGCCTTGGCCCTCCCACGGGAGGTGGCAAAGAGGGATAAGCTGAATTCCAGGGTGAGATGGGTGACACCTCATGTGCTCATGTAGGCACGTGCTAAAGGTTTCGGCCACACTGGAGCCAAGTGTGTGGCCCCGGTAGGAGAGTACCCTAAAGTGACCTTAATGTCTCCTAAAATGACCGTAATGTCTCCTCCCTTCACCTCAGTGAACTCAGTGTCTGGAAGCAGCTGAGCCGTGGTGCATCCATGCCGTGCCCCCCATCCCAGTTTGTGTAAAGGGCGTTATCCCAAACATCCCTCCAGCTGCTTGAGCTCAAACCAGCATTTTGGGGCTCTGCTGGATGTGCCAGTTGTGAGTGGCAGAGGAAGAAGTGCCCACAGAAGAGCAGGGCAGGGCCCAGGCGCAGTGCACGGTGCTGTGCCTGTTCCAGGCGGGGCCAGTGGCACTCAGGCAGAGCCTTTGGTGACGGGGAATTTTTCCATGTGAAGACCTTGCTGTTGTTTCTACTGGAGCTGGCACAGTCCCCGAGCAGTGCAGGCACAGCAAGGGAAGGAGTTTGGCCATTCAGTCCTTCTCAGTGCCCCAGCTTTCACTTACTAGTGGGCTCACTGTCACCTGGGCAGAGATTCCTGGGCCAAGCTCCCGCTGGTGCACAAGGGATGCAGGTTCCCAAGGAGCAGCGTGGCCGTGCCCTCAGTATTGCAGCACACTCCTCTCCTGCCAAGCGTCCTCCAGCAGATGTGGCATGGGATATATGGGAGGCCAGACCCCTCCTGGAGCAGCCACGGGCTGCCAAGGGCTCTCCATGGAAGAGCTGCTGGATGCTGTGTTTGGGTACCAGGATTTCTCCCTCTGCACCACACACCTTGTACATTTTCTCTGTTGAGTTTTTGGGTTCAGGGAGATGTTCAAGGCAGAGAAATGTTCCCCATAATTCCCCCAGAGGAATTATGCCCCTGTTCACCCAAACACTGTCAGTTTGGAGCTGTTCAGGGCTTCCCTGGTCCCTCCCAAATGCTGTGCTGAGGCACGGCAGTTGTTGGGAGCATTTGGCTGCGGTAGAAACCTGCACTGCTCAGCTGCTCCAGGCTGGCCATGGGCTGGAGAAGGCCCTGAGTTTGGGGACAAGACAGTCGCCACCAGTTGGGGCACTTCCAAACAATCTAGAGGCACGAGGTAAAAAGGAGTGCATTTGCTTTGATCTATCGGCTTTAATCATTTGTAAACATCTATTAATTGGCTGTGTCAGGCTCAGATCCTTATCATCTTCTGGTCTAATTTCCCCTGTTCGATACATTTCCTCCACTATAAAAATACCCATCACCCACCCCTGTCAGCACAGATTAAATCTAACGCTCATTCTTTCAGCTCCTCTCCCCAGTGAGGCTGTAAAGCTGTCAGCTCCACACTTGACAAGAGCCAGGCCGCCCTCCCTCCCTTTGTCTCCTGGAGGAGGAAAATATTTAGGTGTCACTGGCTGGATGGCCACAGGGAAGTCAGCAGACCTCGACCCATCCCCTGATCTGAGCCATGAGAGGAGAGAGGAGTTTCCACCGGCAGCAGCTGGGAGGTTCCCAGTGTCTCTGAGGTTCACCGATTCCTGCGGTCGCTTCCCTGGCTTCCCAAGGACTTCTGTGTGCTGGCACTCAGCAAACATCTCCCTGGGAGTCCCCCAGCTGCTGCCACACGTGTGACATCTAAACATCTTCCAAGGCAGCAAGGTGCTGGCTCCTCGGGTGGAAGGGTGATAAAGGGGGTGATGTCAGGTCTCTTCAAAGGAGATGTGCCCAAAGCATGGCCGAAGGGCCAAGTGTTTTCCAAACCTGCTGGCTGAGTGTTAACATCGTGTCCTGTTCCTGGGTTTATATAAAGCACAAAGGAGGTGGCTGCAGATAGCACATATCTGTGCATTTGCAGTGAAATAGGTGATGCAAGATCCCTGAAATCCCTCCTGGACTCTCAGCACTTCTCACTGCACTCCCGTAAGCGATGTCTGAGCATCCCTGCAGGCAGCCATAAGGCTGAATACTCTGCTTCCTGCTCAGTCAACAAAACATGCCTTTCCAAGAGGGACAGGAGGAAAAACTTCCCAACAAAGGCAGCGCAGGGATGTGCATCAGCTGTGGCACAGCAGGAAACAACGGGAGAAGAAAACAGCTCCTTGGGACAGAGTCCAAGCGCAGTGGAAAGGAGCAGTCCCAGAAACACAGCAGGGAGGACCTGGGTGTGCAGGCAGGAGGGTTCTGCGAGGGGTTGAGCTGCAGCCACTGGTCATCAGCCCGTGGTGTGGTTTTGCCTAATCCTCCTTGACTGTCCTTCAGTGAGGTTACAGGGAGTCAAAGCAAGGGCTTAAAAAAACCCTCTCCTCCTGCCCCTCCCCGCCTCACACAAAGCATGTTCTCACCAGAGCGGTCCCTGGTCTGAGAAGCCCAGGACGGTGGCCAGGGGCCGTGCAGAGGTGAGTGCCCAGGGGCAGGGTTCCTCGGGCAGCTGCTGCTGTTGAAGCACGCAGTGATCCCGTGCCCGAGCTATGGGATCCCATCCCACGGACTCAACCCTGCTGGTCACGGCAGCTCTGCTGGCACCTTCACTGCTGCTGAGCCCAAAGTGTCTGCTCTTGAGATAACAAGTGTTTGAGGATGGTCCTAGGAGATTTCCCAAGTGTAGGAGCACAGCGTTGATGTAACTCCTGCCATGGATTACTCCAGTGCTGCTCCTGCTGCTGTGCAGCTCAGGACATCAGGCCAAGAGTACTCACAGTACATTTAATGTGCATGTTAGCACTCCATTAAATATTGACTATGCTTAAATAAATGATGCAGCCAACTTTCAAGGAAGAAAGTGCTTATTTTGTCAACACAAAATATCCCTCTGTGCCCTTATCCCCATTAGTCCGTCTGGGGCCAGAAAGTTCCCTGAACGAGGTCTTTGTAGCTGGTTTCATATGACATCACTCGTCCAAAGGAGGCTCTGTTAGAGTGGAAAGCTTGGTTTGGCCCTAAAAAGCCAGGTGTTTTAACCTGAGCATGTCAGAAAGATGACTGCAAAATTTTCTTTGAAAGAAGCTTGAGAAGAAGAAATTTGTCAAAACCAACTCTTTTCCACAAATTGTTTTGACATAAATGAATCTGCATTTTGACAGAGACATCCTTCAATGGAAAATCCCAGAAGCACCTCAAACGTTCCTGACTCTCTTCAGGAGCTGCTGTGTTTGTCCTCCAGCTGTCCCCAGCGCCACACCCTCGCGGTCTTGGTGGGCTTTATGAAGGGCGTGTGTTAATTTGGGGGCTTAGCAAGTAAACTCATCAAAAAAGCTGGATCAGAAGTCTGAATGCAGCCCCACCTTAAGTTCAGAGCTAAAGTAAAAGGCAAAATAACACCCAGGTTCCCTCATCAGTCAGTGGGGAGGGAGAAATCACACCCCCCTTTCCTGAATACGCAGGAAGGTTAAATTTATTTGACTGAGTCAAGACAGAGCTTTTGCTTGTGCCATGCTGAGGGCCCATCCCCACATTCACTAGACGTGGGTTTGGGTGTGGGACAGACTGCACCACATCTGCTGCCTTTGCTTTTCTTTTCTGCCTCACCATCGCTTTCCTCAGGCTCCCTCGCAGCTCGCCTCTCTACATTTGTTTTCACAGCACCTTACAAATAGCTGGTTTTAATAATGCATCATTGGAGGTTCTTTTACATGCTTTTGGTGCATCAATTATTGAAGCCCAGCACTGGTGTTCTCTGTTAATAACGGGGTTTTTGGTTTGTTTACTTCTGTTGGTCGAATGTTTCATGGGAATGTTGTCACTCTGGCTGCTACAGGACATGCAACTCTTCCCAGCACTCCTGCCAGTGACCTGAGTGATCACCACCGGCTCTGAGCTCAGCCCACGTGAGCTGGGCAGGTTTTCATGTCCCTGGGGTAATTCCAGCCACCCTGCAGAAACACCCCCTCTGCAGGGCAGTGCTCGGAAGGGTCAAGTCTCCCACGGAACCAGGACACTGCCAGGAAGTGGCAGCTCCTTCCTGAAAAAGGCTGGAGCTGGGTGGCTGGAGCTTGAACCAGGGTTGGAGCGGGCTTGAACCACATTTGAACCAGGTGTGTTCAGCTGCTGCTGCACAAGCAGAAGGAGGGCTGAGCATTCTGCCAGCCTCACTTGTGGCCCTGGACAATTAAAATGTTAAAATCAGTGTTGACAGAGAGAGCTGAGTCTGATGCTCAGCACTGCTGTCCCTGAGCCAGGAGGCTCTACAAGGACCTGCCAGCCCAGATGAACCTGCCGCTGAGTTCTTTCTAGGACACCAACAGTTATCACTGGGCATTTTCCCTGAGAATGTTTCCACTCTCAAAAAATTTGCCATGGTTTTTATTTTGCGAAGTGTTAGGTTGGAAAATGTCCATCTGTCTCAAATGGTTACTCCCATTTTGCAGAAGCCAATGTCATTCTCTGGTAACTTGGGAAAATGTTGACATTAGGATCATAGGATCATTCAGGCTGAAAGGATTTTTAGGAGGTCGCTGGTCCAACATCTGCTCAAAGTAGAGCCATCTCCGAGGTCAGACCTGATTACTGACAGCTTTATCCAGTCTAGACTTTAAAATCTCTGAGGATGGAGGCTGAGCAGCCTCTGGCTAACAGACATTGACTTTCCATCACTCCCAGTTGGAGATAAATTCTTACTGGCAACCTGGAGGTGAAGGTTATTTATCCCCTAAACAAACTCTGGATCAGGCTCTCCTATGGAGAGAGATTCTTTTAATTAAGTTTTGCCTTATCTTGAGACTTCACCATGATCTACTATTCCAGCAACACCCTGAGGGCTCAGGCAACATCCCTCTAACTTCCAGAGCTGATGCTGACTCAGTGTGTTACAGTTCTGTTCATCGTGTCCATCCTTATCCGGATGGGATATCGTGAAGGAATTGTTCCCTGTGAGGGTGGGCAGGCCCTGGCACAGGGTGCCCAGAGCAGCTGTGGCTGCCCCTGGATCCCTGTGAGTGCCCAAGGCCAGGCTGGACGGGGCTGGGAGCAGCCTGGGACAGTGGAAGGTGTCCCTGCCCATGGCAGGGGTGGCACTGGATGGGCTTTAAGGTCCCTTCCAACCCAAACCATTCTGGGATTCTCTGATTCCTGCAGGATCTGTTTTAAGGATTTGCTGTGTCCATGTCACACAATTGTGGGGTTTAGAGCAGGGCACTGGGTGGATTTAGGGCTAAAACTTTCTGCAGAACAGAAGAAGAGAAGAGAATTATTTCTAAGTCAGATCCATTTCAAACACAGACCCCAAAACAGCTGCTTTGGCATAGCCATGGGGTCACAAATGTGGGAGATTCATGTCCTGTGCCAGATTTGCTGCCAAAGCTGAAGCATCTGAAAAGTGCAGCCCCAGCAATCCCGCCGTGTTCCTCCCTGGCTGTGGGGAGCAGTGCCAAGGTCAGAGCCCCACCACAGCCAAGGCACATGTGAGGTTTTCCTTTTGGATTTTTTCATGGGTTGAAGTGAAAACCATGAGCAAGTTCAGGATTTACCATAAGCTGACGCCATGTGTGAAAGGCCCAGGTTCCCGGCATTCCCTGGGCTTCCCCCGTGTTCGTTATCCAAAGTGTTCACTGACACGTTTGGGTCCTTACCCGACCTGCCCTTGCAGTCCAAGCTGGGACATCATTTGCCTTTCCCTCCTGTTGGAATGTTTGGTCTCCTCAAGCCACTCTGGCTACTGGGGTTTCCATCAACTTCCACGTAACTGGACTTGTGCTGTCTGAAGCTCAAGCTGCTGATCCGTGTGGGAGGTGGGAAGGCAGGACTCGGTGCTCCCTTTTGTTCTCTGGGTGAGAAGTATTTTTATGTAAGGAGCGTTTCTGTGGCCCATTCTGGCATGGGAGCAGCAGGAACCACAGGAGAGGCTGAGATGGGTTTGCCCTGGCAGGGCATGACCTTGGCACTCTGGTTTGCAAGAACAGAGCAGGCTGAGGAGGTGACTTGCTGCAAAGAGGAGGGAATGATCCACTGGACCAGCAGACCACGTGATGGAGGCAGTGGTCTGGGCAGAGCTGATGTGTGACTGTAAGCAAAACCCCTCTGTCACTTCTCCCCTGCCTTTGGTCTCCAGGGACATTTCTGGAGACAGGGAATGTATTTTACAGTGTGGCTGCAGATTTAAAAGGAGTTGCTGTGCTCTGTGAGTAAAGCTGACACTTGATACTTCAAGGCAAGCTCAGCACAGGACTTGTGGTGCAGCTGTGGGTTGGTCCCACTCCTTTTCTCTCTGGAAGGTGAAAGAAGCACTGAATACACACTGAATTTGGTAGTGCCCCAAGCTTATGCTTCCTTTATCCTTCCTTCTCCTCACTATCTGGGAAGGAAATTAGTTCCCATTTTTTTGCTTGCAATGCAATGCCAACCTGACTGACACCGTGACTTTTTTGCTTTCATCTTCTTCTTCTTCTTCTTCTTCTTCTTCTTCTTCTTCTTCTTCTTATTATTATTATTATTATTATTATTATTATTATTATTATTATTGTTTTCCTCTCCTACATGGCCAGCACTGCCCAGTTCCTAATGAGAAAGGCCAGGGAAGGCAGCTGAGGGCACCTCCCACTTCTTTTAATAAAAAGGTGCTGTTGGAGCAGGGTTTGTGGACAAGTTTCTTCGTTAGCCTGATCCACACTCCCTCCTGGTTCCATACCACTGAGAATGAAACGGATGAACATTCCCATGCTGTTAATCTGGCAACCATAATTCAGGGAAGCTGCTGTAGTTTACAGAGGGCACAGCGCAGCCACAGCTGGACAGATGTCTGGTGGCAGGAGACACCTTATTTAAACACCAGTCTTGGCACCAGCCTCATGTTTTCCATTCTGGTGAACACGCAAGCCCTAAAAATTACATGGGGCAGCTGATCACTCTATTGCTGACACATCGTGGTGGGAGGGTTGCCAGCCACCTGGAGTAATACTGGTGTGGGATTAGGGTGTTTCTGAGAGCATCTCCAAGTGATCTTGTGCCTGCCTTAAAGGGAACTGGTTTCTCCATTAAGTAAATGTGCACATTTTGGAGACCCATCAGAGTGGTGCAAATGAATCCATAGCCAGGGGGGTGTGAACTGGAAAAGAAAGAGGAGGGCAGCCAGGCTCAGCCCCTGAGTTTTCCCCTCTGATTTGCCCTGTGACTTCAGCACTTTAGCACTCTGTGCCTCAGTTTCCCTGCTGTGAAGTGCAGTGATCCTCTCCTGCAGACCCAGCACGATGTGAGGAGGAGCCCATGCAGGTTTAAGGTGCTCCTCACCACTGTGCCACAGGCCACATAAAGAGATTTTCTCCTCCTTTCCTGAGGGGTGCTCCTTGCTATCCCTTGGAAAAGGACACGGTACTCACTAGCGTGCCCCTCAAAGACCCAGCTCTCCATACTGCTCTCTCTGCCCTGTTTGCCTGCTGCTGTGGCAGGTCCCAGCCTGTGGCTGCAATTCAGATAATCCCAGACACCAGAAATGATTAATATTGATCAGCATCTGCGGCTCTTTGCAAGACAGTAAAGCAGAGGTGGGTGGGAGCCCTGAGACATTTCTGCTCCTCGTGGGTGACTGGGACTAATGGGCTTCTCCATGTCCTGCCAGAGCAGTAACTCAGAGCTGGAAATTTCCCCATCTTTGCAAAGGCGTGGGGAGGAGGAGGCAGTTTTGGTGGAGCCCTGCTAAGCAAACTGAGTCAGGAGAAAAGGGAGAAATGTAAGTAAAGAACCCCCACAGGGTTTATTTTTATGTGACTTTCTCCCTGCCATGGATTCCCACAGCTCCTGGCTGGTTTCACCCTCCTCTCCCCATCCTCCACTCTGCCTGGGATCCAGCTTGGCTCCACTTTTCTGTCAGTGCATCTGAAGTGCAACCCCATTCCCAAATCCAGGGGAGGGAGGGATGTTCCTGGACATGGATTCTCTGTGGGTTACCCATGTCCACAGCCTCAGGCCATGCCAGGAGAGCCCTGGGCACCCCTCCCCCTAGTCCTGTCTCTCCGTTGCTGCCATGCAGGACTCTGCAGGTTTCGGGTCAGCTCCTGTGTGCTGGTCGTACCTGGGCAGCTAAATAGCTCCATTAATTGTGCATATGACTAAAAGATTGATGGATGAGAAAGAACAAGTCTCCCCCCACCCCAATTAGCACTTCATCAAACACAGGACGTGCCCCTCAGGATACCACAGTGGGCTGGGGGTGTCTGCATACCTTTTGGACAGCTAGGTAATGGAGTGAGATTATCAATAGTCAATATTTAAATACAGACAAGATCTGAGCTCTTTCTGAATTGCCAGTTGGTCTATTGTGGCAGTGACGTCCTGTGCCCTGGATCCCTCATTTTTTATCATGCTACATTACCCACAGGGCTTTCGCATTCCCACACCACTTGACCTCTTGACTCTGTTATCTCCATCTTGGAACAAACAAGAAACATTTTATTCCCACCAGCAAACTGTCATTCACATCAGCAGCTTCTGCTGTGAGTTCTCGGATCTTTTCTCTCCATCTTCTTGCCTGCCCCACTGGGAGCTCTGACTTCCCCAGGTGGAAAATACAGGCAGAATAAATCCACTCCCTAAATGCTTTCGGCCCACTTGCTCCTTCTTAAAGTGACAGGGCAGATTTACGGCTATTTTTTGTTCCCTCCATCCTGTGATTTATTCTTTCCTCTTCCTGGGTGTCTTTCAATCAGTCATAAAGAGAAATAGAAGCGTCTGGCTGAACAAATCACAGTAACAGTCAGATTGGTCAGAGGTAGTAATTGCAATTAAGAAAATTCCCGAGTAACCTTCTGCTGCTTTAATGCCTTTCTCCACAGCAGAGCTGTGGCTGGAGATACCAACCTTACCTTGAGCAACAGAGCGAGGTTTTTAGGACAAGTTCCTTTAATATCCAGTGTAATTCTGTAATTTACTGGTTCCCCTTTGGTTTTAGTAAATAACTGGGCATCTTAAACATGTCAAGCAATCCTAGAGGTAGATTCAATTTAAGTCTTGCAATGAGGGCTTTGGAGGGATGTCATATAACATATTTGGTGATGAAATAGCAGGGACTGAGCTTTGCAAGGGTACAAGCAGCAGTGGTATAGGGTGAGGTTGTTATGTTGTTGTGGAGGACCCACAAAGTTACCCCTGAAAACAGGGCAGCGGTGTCATTCCTGGAGTGGAGGCAGTTGTTAGGACAAGACTCTGGACAGCAGTGCCTGGCTGCTCTGGTCGAGCTTTTGGCTTTTCCTGTCTTGGTACACGGAGTGTATTGTCCCTCCATTAGGGTTTTGCTGTCAGATGGGAGGCACCAGGAGCTTGGCACAGGCTGTTCAGGGAGGAATTTACTTCATTTTCAGTCAGCTGCAACAAAAACTCCAGTGCTGGAGGACCACAGCCCCCTGCCCTCAGAGGGGGCCTGACCAAGTGCCCTTACGGAGGAGCCTTTCAGGGATCTTGTCTGTTTGGAGCTCTTCAGCACTCACCCCACGTGCTCTTACACAGCCTGCTGGATCTCAAACCCGTCGCCCACTCTTTGCTTAGTTTGGGATGAAATTTGCCCAGGCCCTCGAGCCCTTTGGAGGAGACACCGAGCACCTGCCTGGTACCTGCGTGTGTGGCTGTGATGTCCTTTGGACACTCTGGCTGCAGAGACAGGAGCTGCCCAAGACAGAGAGGGACGGCTGAGCAGAGCGGGTGGGGAGTGATGTGATGTCCCTCCCTCCCCCTGTCACCGTGACCCACCTCTGCACTCGCCCACTCACTCCAGGGGTGGTGACGCTCCGTGTTTGCCCCGGCGGAGCATGAGCCCCTTTTCCAGGTGTCCGTGAGGAGCACGGCTGCCAAGGCAAAGGGAGCTGCATCAATGCCTGCAGATAAATGACTACACCCATTGTAAGGACTCGGTAAAGCCCCCATTGAAATAAATGGCAAAACTCCCAGAGATTTCAAAGGGATCAGTCCTGAATGTTTGTAATTCTCTCCTAGACTTATCATATATCCTCAGCACTGGGTGCTATTTCCATAACAAGAGGTATGGCATTCCCTTACTTCCATGTTTGTTAAGTAACAAAGAGAGATTTCAACGCTTGTAGCCTTCCCAAATTTGTCAGGCACCGAGCAGTCTCCCCGTGGCTCCATGTGAGCTGTTCCCAAGCCCAGCGCCTCGTTAGCGTGGCCGGGACGTTGTTCCGATGTTATGAATATGCATCAGGGCTACGGTTGGGGTTTTGTTGGCATCAACAGTGACTTTGTCGGGTAATGGTCTCCAGGGCTGTTTCCATCAACATGCGCATTTCGCGTGTCAGCTTATTTCACTTCACTGGTTATTATTTTATTTACAAATATTCTGGCAATTTCTTGGATTTATTCCGTCCCATGTGCCTGTGACTTTCTCCTGTCTGCTCCACACTGTTCTCAAGCCAGAGTCTGTGGTTTCCCTTGCTTTGTCATGGGGAGGGATCAGATTTACCCTTCACCAAGCTTTGCTTTGCTTCATTCCCCACTGCAAAATGTTGATCAAACTGGGAGGGGGGACGAGGGAGGGGTATTTGCTCAAATGAGATTTACAGCAGCATGTGGAGCCTTAGGCCTGGGGTTCAGTGGTCCAGACAGATAGGCAGGAGTGCCAAGGCCACCGGGAATGCGCCTCAGCTTTCCAGCAGGAGCTCTGAGTCTATCTCAGAGCTCCAGGATTTATTGTCTCTGGTCAGGGGGGACAGGAATTAGTGCGGTGCTGCTCCAACGAGATGTGCTGAAGGAGCTCCCGGGGAGATGCTCCCGAGGCCCTGGCAGAGAATGGCTGCTGAGAAAGCCCAAAAGAGAAAGGATTGATGAGATGTAGGTCAGAAGAGGTGGACAGTAGAAGAGAAGCTGGGAGCTGCGAGCTCAGCTGACGAGGGAGGATCCAGCCAAGAGGGCAGGAGTGCCTCTGCCTGTGGGAGGAAGAGGAATTTTGCATGGATATTTGGACAGGCTACAGTGGAGAATGGGGAGAAGAGTCTATAATGCTTCAAATACACACTTGTCCCTCTGCATAAACACCCCTGTCACGTCCAGCACTCCACTGCAGGCTTTGGGGGTGGGAGCAGAGATCTGTTCCGGTCCTAGAGTGAGAGCTTTTCCTCCAACCACTCACTGGAGTTGGTGTTTTAGAGTAGAGGAAAGGTGCCTGCCAGGAATTCAAAAATAAGTATTCAAGCCCTGCTCATGTGCCTTGGCATGTTTCCCATCACAACTGCCAAGATGTCCAAACCTGAAACGAGCATCTTTAATAATTCACTGACGGATGCTTTTAAAAAATGTGTGGTTTATATTCATGCCAGCGCTGACCCTCCCTCCCCTCTTCCCCATCGCTCCTTCCTCTCCTTTTCTTGCAGGTGGTCTATTTAATTTCAATTTCAAGCTGTTGCCTCCTGCTTTGGTTCAGCAAAATGATGTGTCTTGACCTATTCATTTCATGTTTCCAAAATCTTTTACATTTCCTGCCTCCTTCACTCCCCCCTTCCCTGCTTGAAAAGAAAAAACCAATTCCAGCTCGCAAAATGAAGAATTTCCCCTCATCTGTAGAAAATCTGGCCTCACTTATACCTGTAAAAACACTTGTTTCCCTCATAGGAAATGGATTGCTCAGCACCTGAATTTTGGTTTGGTTTGGTTTTTATCCTGGTGAGATTTTGATGAATCTCTGCCTGATTTTGGGAACAAATGGGCAAACTCCATGAAGGCTAAATTGTCTGTTTAGCCTCCCAGAGCAGAGGATTCCACTGTTCCCTATCAGAGCCTCAGGTCTTCCCACTGACTCCAGCTGAGACAAGAGATTTTTGGTGGGCAAAAAACCAAGACGAGGCAGTCCCCATCCCCAGGATGCTGCAGGAAAGCAGAGCAGCCCAACATGAAGTGAGAGCAGGGTGTGTTATCCTGGAGACAAAGCTGGAGGAAAAACTAGGATTCAGCCTCTTGCCTTCCAGTTTCAGGCCCCTGGAATCCAGTCAAGGATGTATCTCCCTGAAGTTTGGATGGCTGTGTGTCAGCCGTAGGTGATTTTAGACAAGTTGCACCTCAGTTTTTATTGAGGAGGATTGAGTAGGGGGCTGAATGCAGAATCCCAACCCAAAGGGGAAAGCCAAGATTTCCCTGCCCGCTGGGCATGGCGTGGATGCCGAGGAGATGACAGCGAGGAGCAGCACTTGCTGCTCTTCGGAGATGCAAAGGTCTCTCCTTGGAGGAAAAGACACATTTGGGAGCATTGGCCTCCCTCACTCAGGTGGGCAGACAGGCCTGGCTCCACGTACCTGAGCACAGGAGGGGTTTGTCCCCTCAGCAAGGATCTCCTGAAGAAAAGTATAGTGACGGGTCCTTGTATGGTGGAGAGATGATGTCAAATTCTCAGTAATCGTAACTGACTCTGTTGTAAACGGGGTTGCATGTGTGGACTGAATTCATGGGATGAACCGGTTTCCCTTCCTGCTTTGGCAGCATCAGATTCTACTTTGAATTCCTCCAGTTTGAAGATGTTGCCCTTCATGTTTTCCATCGATTCGTCCCCGTGGGTGTTTGTGTGTCCACCGGAACACACAGATTCGGGTTCACCTTTTTTAACACTAACCAGAATTATTTTATATAAAAAAAAATAGAGCAAATCACCCCCACAGGTACTGTTTGCCATCTGCCACCTCACCTTCAAGCCCAGCCCCACAACCCTCAGACCCTTTGGCTCCAGACCACACAGCTTTGGCAAACTGTGCTCTGGAGGGGGGCAGGAGCCTCTCTAAAAGCAGGGATAAAGTTGCTGCAGCCTCTCTGGGGTGTGTGGTGGCTGCGTTAGTGGTGGCTCCAGGGGCTCGGGGCAAAGGAGAGCGGGTGGGAGCTGTTAAGGAGCTTAACTTTTCATTTCCTGTGTGGTTTCACATTAGGCTTGGTCTGTATGATTGGATTTAATTGATACACACAGCAACACTTTATGTACGTGCTGGGCTTCCAGACAGAGCTGGTGGTGAGATGGGCACATCAGCAACGGCTTTCTGGGGTCTCCAGAGAACCTGGCTGGCAGAATGGAGATGTTTTAATATGTGTTTGGTTTCCCTGCTCTGGACCCCAAAGGACAAAACATGGAAGATTAATAATTCGATTAAAAAACAAGTCTTCCTATTCAGAACAGTCTTGTGCTCTGAAAGAATAAAATTTGCAAGGCTGAAAAAGCAAAGCAAATGCTGCTGTGGGTGCTGAGGCTTCTAGAGTGCCAGAAAGAGGCTCCTGGCTCCCTCCCTTCTCCCCATCCTCCCCCGTGTTTTTGAGGTGCTCAGCTCTGTGGTGTTCATCTCCTGCCTCACTACATGACAGGCCTCTGAGAGCCCTTCTCCTGGTTGCCAAATTTTCTCCAGCTTTTTAGCCATGCTAATACGCAGTGTGAGAACAGCAGAGCAGGGCCAGCAAAATTATTTCCTTGAAAAGAAGGAGATATTTTGTTTTTCAGACATGTTCCCTGCATGCCCAAAGGGGCTCCTGAGCCAGGGTGCAAAATTGCCACTGAAAGGAGCAGAGAACAGGAGAAACAGAGTGAAACAGAGTGTGATTCCACTGAGGTCATCTCAGTTTGGGCAAGAGAAGGGTCAGAGATATGACAGCTTCTTGGTGCTAAAGACAGAGGAAAGAGGTCGTGCTCCTGGTCATGAGAGCTTCAACTGCACCTTGGAGCTGCAGCTGGAGTCCCCGTCCCTGGAGGAGTCCCAGGAATGACTGGACGTGGCATTCAGTGCTCTGGTCTTGTTGACAAAGTGGTGGTGGGTCACAGGTTGGATCTGATGATCTTTGAGACCTTTTCCAACCTCAGTGATTCTGTGATTCCAGGCATTGAAAAGGACTCAGCTGAATTGTGCTGGTGCTTTTCCCGGGTAATGCATCTCCCAGGGGCAGGGATGATTTTTTAATGTAACTACATCACACCAAAGACATAGTTTTGAGCATTGGGAAAACAAACCCTGGCTGGTGCTTTATCCACTGAAACTCATTCTTCACAACTACCAAATAGTGTGAAAGTCTCAGAAATCCCGTTAAAATAAAAAGTACGGATTTTATTTCTGTAGTGTGACAATTTGTATGACTCAACATACAAATCAGTATTTGAGTCATAATACTCAGTATTTCCCCTCAAGTCATCCCTCCTTCCCTAATTTCATCCCAAGAAATCGATCTTTTTATTCATTAGCCTTAAACAAGGCTGCGGCAGAACCAAGTGTGATAAGATCAAACACATCTGCGCCGTAGGTACTTTTGCAGATAGCGTGACTTACAGCAGACAAAACATCTTAATTAAGGACCGTTCTCACTGCATTTCCCTCCATCTGCTCGGCAGAAATTCCCATGAATCCTGCAGGATTTTCCTCTCTGTCAAGCAGAGGGTCCTGCCGCAAAACAAGCTTTTGAGAAGTCCTTGCCCAGTGTGACTCAGAGATTAAGGAAGCGAAGTCTAGACAAGACCCCGGGTTCGCAAGCCACAGCTCTGAGCGGGAGTGAGAGAAGCCAAGCGGTGTCAGCAAGAGGGATGGGCTGTGCTGGGTGTCTGCGAGCCTCGGACTGCCCTGGGGCTCACACGGCGTTTCCTGCAGGAGGACGGCTCTGCCGGAGGGCAGCACACCCCGAGAGGTGCTGGGCGAGGAGAGGACGCGGGTTCCCGGTCTGCGCTCCCGGTCCGTGGGTTCACCGCTGCGGGCGGTGGCGGCACCGGATCCGCTCGCTGTGGTACCTCAGCCCTTCGCTCCATCCATCCCTGTCCTGCCCATTCCCAGGCACGCTCCGGGCAGCGCCAGCGCTGCCTGTGGATGAATGTTGGCTCTGGCACGACGGCACGAGGCGTCCTGAGCTTTCAGTTGTGCCCAGACGCTCATTCACAGCCGCTGCAAGTGAAGTACAAGCGCGGTTATTCACTTGTAGAGAAAATGTCTTTTTAATAATCATTAAAAAAAAAAATCTAAACCCTGTCAGAGCCAATAAATTGAGTTTTACACCATCTCATCATCTGGCTTCAGAGTAGGATTCAATGAAGGAAAGACTCTCAGTATTTAGATGGTGAAGGGTAAGAAAACTCAACTCTAATTAATTTATGGAATTGCTGGCTCACAGTAGAGAGACCATGGCTGCATCTACCCAAAGAAGTGACTAACAAAGGAAACAGCTGAACTGGGACAGAAAATAGCTTAGCATTTGCTAAACAATGCCTGCCTGGCAAAAACCCCAAGGCAAGGCTGCCTTGGGACTAGTTACACCATTCCTCTTTCAGCAGCATGCATTTGTCGGTGTTCAGACATGATTAAATATCAGATAAAAGGATCATGAAGTTGAGTCTGTGTTGATGATTCAGGTTTGGACTAAATTTTCAGCACCTTTTGAATTGCAGATAGTTTTTCAGATGAGTCTGGACAGAGGGAGATCCTTCCAGTGTGCACAGTGCAAAAAAATAAGAAACAAAAAATCAAAGCTTTGAAATCCCAGCTGGCGTTTCCTGCTTCTAAACTGCCCAGTTTTGATAGAGGAATGGATTTTCTTTCATAAACTCCCAATTGTAGTCAACCGAATGGAATTCTGAGATTTTATTTGGCTGAGTTTCCAAGCCAAGTCAACCACTTTGTTCTGAAGAACTGGAAAACGACTTGGTGGAGCTCAGAATTGCCTCCTAGGTGTTGTCTCACTGCAGAGAATCCTTTTCCCTTCTGTGTAGGAGCAGACAGATGTATTTCTGAGTTAGCAAAAAATCATTTGAAACTTAGGCATAGCAAAAAAAAAAAAGTCTGCAAAGCAGTGGTATCTCCTGAGCCAAGGAGGTTTTTTCTGCCAAATGCTGCTGTTTGGAAAATCTTTGAACTTTTCAGGGAGAGATCCACCAGGATATCTTTCAGTAGGAATGATTTTGTGCTACAGAAATATTGTAAAGGAGTACATGGTGTGGAGAAGTAATTACACATCTTCAAATAAATCCCTAACCATTTCAGGGTTAAAGAGTCCACAGTGGTTGTCTAATTTTATTCAGATTTATATTCTTGTGAAATTCCTCTGGCTTCAATTTTTTTGCATATTACTCTTAAAAAGGGAATATATTGTCCTTCCATTCCTCCCCCATCCATCAATCTAATCTAATTTAATCTAATCCAGCCTAAACTAAAATAATGAAGACAGACAACCCTTCAGAGCCAAACACAATTAATTCATCCACAGTTAAAATAAAATTTCTTTTTTCATTTGGAATTTCCTTTAGAGTTGGATGAGCCCTAAATTATTGCCATAACTTTAGTAGAAGCAGGTTATCATGTAATCCAACATACAGCACAAATATCTGGGTGTAAATAGAAAACATAGTGCTACTTTTTCCAAGTTAATTAATGAAAATTCAAAATAATGGAAAATGTAATGCCAGTGTGTACTTTCCTTCAGGCATTCACTGCTAGTGTGAGATGTCTTAACAGGAAACTCTGAAAAGACAATTTGGATTCAATCTTTTCATCCTGCTGCTTGGATTTATTGCAGAGAATCTCTTGTATATGGGAGAAATGCCTTTTCCTGTGCAGTTTTCCTTCCAGGGGCTCGTTTGGTGCCCGCAGGGCTGGGGGCACAAAGTGCTGCAGCAGAGGGAGGAACGTGCAGGTCTCAGGGCTTGTCTCACTTAGGAAGAAGAGGTTTAACATTCTGTGCAGAAGCTGTTTCTTTCCTCTCAAAAAACAATTTTCAGGTTATATCATGTCATTTTGGAACAGGTTTAAACTAAAAGTTTAAGTGAAAGGTTTAAGCTGAAGTAGGCAGCACATGTGCCCAGCCCCTGGGCTGCGGGGTTGGCTCCCGTGAGCAGGTGCCTGGTGTAATGCAAAAACCTGAGGTGGGCAGGCAGTCAGAGACTGCCTTCTCTGAGACCTGAGAGCAGGCGCTCCTCCAGTGGAAGAGAAGAAAGGAAAAGTTAACTGAGCTCACCAGGGCCTGAACAGGTAGGAATCCTCAGAAGTCCCATCAGGGTGGACAACAATGTCTGGAGGATCCCTCTCTTGACCAGAAAAGGAACTGGAGTGGCTGCTGGGCTGACCCAGGTGTCCCAGTGCCACAGCTGAGGTGGGATTGGGGCTAAACCGGTGTCACACAGCAACGCCGGCCACACTCATCTCCCGCTTCTGTCAGGAGCGGAACTGAGATGCAACAAAGGCGCTGGGGAGGCCGGCACGGGTGGGAGTTTGTTGCTCATTTTCCAGCCATTGGAGGAAGGAAGTCTTGCTTTAAATTGAGCCTGTATGTGCAGAATATTATGGGATGCTCTTTAAATGTGTATGTTACAGGGTTTCCCTGGGTATCTGCTCTCTCCAGGCTGTGGCAATTTCCTGTCCCACGTGTGTTTATCCCACACGTGTGGTTATCCCACGTGTTCAGGCAGTGCTGCTGTGCGAGGGGAGCAGGAAAGCCCCCTGCACTGAGGCTCAGGTGAAAAAACACACTGGGCTTGACTGATTGGGGTAAACATACTGAATTTACCAGAGTTATCCCTGATTTTTATGATTAGAGTGGGCTTTGCAGTCCCCTTCTGTGTATTTAATGGATCTCCCTGTGGAAGGGGAGGGACAGGAGATAGGAGAAATCCCCACGGGTTTAGGTCTGTGAGGAAAAGCTTGTGAACTCTCCCTGCGTTGTGAACCCTGTGAACTCCAAAATCAAAGTGCTTCCATGAACCCTCAAACTCCACCAGGCTTTGCCTTGCCCAGTGGAAAGGCCTCAGTTTCTTGTCATCCCCTTTTTGTTACTTTGGCTGCATTTTATGAGCAGGGAAGCACAGCTGTACAATCTCCCCCATCTCAGTGTAATTGCATCAGACACTTGGAGGCCGTCAGATTGCCAGTCAAGCTGGTATATAATGAATTTACTTGACATGCAGAGGTCCTTATGTCACAAAAGGTTTCCTCATTATATCTGAGCTTTTACTTGTTTATCAAGAGTCTCCAAGCCCTCACCCTCTCCCCGCTCACAGTGGGAGAAGTGCTGCAGGAAGCTGCCTTTTAGCTCAATATTCATCAGAAAAGGCCCACCTGGCTGTAAGTTTCCAGTTTTATTTGCAGCTTGCTGGAGAAGATCTGGCTGCAAATACCTGCTGTGAAGAATCAGCACTGAGGAATGACACGGACAAGGTGATTCTTTATAACTGGCAGTGTAATGCTCTTGCTGAGGTGTGTTGGGACACCTGGGGGGTTTATCTCCCCTTCCCAGTAAGATTAGGCAGCGTTAAATGGTGGGTGCACCTTTGTCCTCACTGAAGGTAGCAGTTAGATCTGGTCTTGATAAATTTATCCCGTAACACACTCAGGCACATGCAGAGGCATCGTTCCTGGATCCTGGATTTGTCTGGTTCAGCACAGGGCACAGCTTGCAAAGAGCTCCTCCGAGTGCAGGAAACAGAGCCTTGAGCCTTCTCCTGCGGCGAGGTGGGAACAGGGATCTGATATCACGGCAGGAGCAAAGTTATGCCAAACCCCGCGGAGAGCCGCAGGAAGGGTGTGACTGTGCCATCGCCCTGCTTGGGACTGTTTGTGACCGCACCCTCCGGAGGCTGCATTGGTGCTCAGGGGGAACCCGGGACCTCCAGTAAGACTTTCCCTGCTCTCAAAGAGCCTTCGGTGTGCGGGGCTGTCACTGAGAGGGCAACTGCAGGCCCAGCTTCTGGACAAGGGTCCCTGCAGAGCAAAGCCCAAAGCCCCCTCTCCGCAGAAGGGCTCAGGGAGGGGATCCCAGCCTGGCTTTAGCAGCCCTCTGGCAGCTGGTCCGGGTGCCCAGGCGCGCAGGAGAGCCCCGGTCCCCCCGATTAGCCCGGATCCAAGGATTGGCTGCAGCACCGCGCTGCCCATTCCTGCCCGCTGCTCTGGGATGCGATGCTGCCGCTGCTCCGCAGCGCTGGGGGCTCGGCCGGCTCCTCTCTCCAGCGAGGGCCGGGCTGGGAGCAATGTCTCACATGAATGAGATAAGAGAAGACAAAGCAAATGGGGAAGAAAGGAAGCTTGTAGCTTTTCAAGTTCAATGAGGCTTACCAGGCTTTCGGGGGCCTCTTCAAACCAGAGGCCGAGTTAAAAGAACATGCAGAATTCAAAGCCTGTCCTTTTCCAGGCCCTCTGCCGGCTTTGAAAATCCTCCCAACTCATGTTTACTCTTGTTTCTCTCCCTCCTCCCCCTCTGCCCTACCTTCCCCACACAGACACGCACTCAACCCCTCTCCCCACGAACAACTGTCCCCGCAAAAGCAGCTCCTGGCAGAGTGATGCCCAGCCTCAGGAGCAGGTGGGGTGGCTGTTTCCATGCCCCCAGATCCTGAACGTGGGATGTATGCAAATGGCAGCAATGGTGGGCAACATCAGCAAAGGATACAATGGACCCCCTAATCCCCTGTTGCCCAGAGCTTTCTCTCACCCCAGAGAAACCAGCACCAGAATAAAGAGTTCCTTCGCAGTGCAAACATTAAAGTGTTTCTTTTGCTGGCAGACACACACTTTGGAAAGTGGCTGTGATGAGGAGCACAAAGGCTGGGTGCTTTCATTCCAGGAATTACAGTATGGGCCACCAGTTCCTGGAAGGAATCAAGGGCTGCAAGTGGGGGACCTGGAAGGACAGGAAGGGATGGAACCTCCATTTTTGCTGCTGACAGTGTGACTTGACTTGCAGAAGGAGGTCAACACACCTGGGACACTTCCACAAGTAAGGGCTCTGCACTGAGGGGTGTTACTAAGACTGGCTCAGGTGGGATCCATGTCTGGCTGTTCAGAGGAGAACTGTGCCTGGGAGAGTCAGCCCCACATCCAGCTCACCCTCATTTCCTGGGCAGACACAAGGGTTAATTGTTAATTAATTAATTACAGGTCTTTGTAAGACTGGGGCCTCAGAGGCAGGCAGGTAAGTGCAGAGGACTTTTCCCCATCTGCAGCTCCACTCCCTCTGCTGCGGGCACAAATTCTGCTTCTGCCCCACCCGTATTTCTCTTGTCCACCCCAGCTCTCAGCTCTGACAGTCTGCCTGCTGTCACCCAGCTATGTGTGAAACACTGGGAAATACCCCTGCGGGTTATTCGTCCCCTCCTGTGTCCAGGTGGCAGCGGGGAGGTCCCATTTGACACAAACCTCAGCACTGAAAGGAGCATCAAGCTCCAGGACCAAAGCCCTGCTGGTCAGCAGGGACTTCAGAAGGATGTTTGGTTCTTGCTGCACACCTGGCAGACACCCCAATTAGAAAAGAGCTGCCACTTACTGTTTAGAGGGCTTTTTTTTTTGCAACAGGGCTGTAAAAATATCCATCGAGCACTGCCCCTCCAAAGCCTTTGCTGAACGACACGAGATTTGCCTGCCAGCTCCCGACACTTTTTAGGACATTGTCCACAGTCAGCAGCTGCTGAGCTTCTCTCCCTTCCCAGCCATGCAAATGATCTGGAGGGGCTGGTGAAGGCACAGGGCTGGGGGCAGAGGGATGTGACAATCACGGAGTCACCAGAGGGAGGGAGCAGCCCCGTGCTGGAACGCAGCAGAGCTCACTGCGTAGCCCACTGAGCACGGGGAGGGCTCTGCAGCTCGGTGACACAGAGGTGGATTGTGCCTCGTGGTCGCAGTTGTCAGAGAGCAGCAGGATCAGGACCAGCTCCTCAGCTGACATGAGTTGCTAAAGTGTTACTGACCTTGCGTGGCCCTTTGTCACCATTGTCTCAGCTCCTCTGAAAAGAAACCCTTGGTCTTGTTCTTCTCCTCCAGGCTGGCAAAGTGATTATTGTTATGTCCTGGCCTTAGGCTGATGGAAATATGTGCAGCTTTTGTCCCACATTTCTCTGTCCCAAGTGCATTTTCCCCCTTTTTGCTACTCACGCTTTGTGTGAAGCGGGTGTTCATTAGCCTGGCGGGGTTGGGGAGGTGCAGGCAGGGAGCCAGGTACACCTCAGACCTGCTCCAGCCTTGATGCCCACAGGGTCCAGCCAATGCACCCCACACCTGACCCAGAGCACAGGGGTCCCCCTGACACGAGCCAGCTCCTACCCCAGCCCTTCCTGCACCTCCACAGCCTCTCCAGAGTTGCCTTGTGCTGCCAGGACGAATGCTGGGACAGGGGGGCTTAGGGGGAAACAAACACCAGGAAGAGATGAAGAAACTCCTCAAACCCATTTCCGTAAGCTGCTGAAACCCTGGCTGGGATCTGGGCTGCTGCTCCAAGGTGGCTGTGCTGCTGTGTTTAGGTCTGGGTATGTTCAACAGCCTTGCACAATGGTTAGTGAGGCCCCTGCTCTCCCAAATGTCCCTGAGCCACAGAGCAGAGAGGGGATGTTCCAGTAAACTGGAAACATCTCATTTCTAGACCTTTTTCTCTCTGAATATATAGGAGGATTTTTTAAAATCATGATTTCAGTATCGGTGATACCATGAAGGAGGCGGCAGAAATGGCTTTACACACATTAGGGAAGGAAGGGCTACACTGCCCTGGGTGTGATGGATTCAGCTGGAACTGTGTAAATTGGGCTGTGGATGGATTGCTGTTTAATTGCCTGTTTGAGCTGCAGTTCAGCCAGAGCTGTCTGCTTAACACTCATGCTGAACAAAATGTTCGTGTAAATTTTAAGGGCCACAAGCCTCCCTGGAAATGCAGTTTTTCTAAGGGGACTGGTGTGCAAAATGCTCCAGATCATGTCTGCATTGAATAGAATTAGTGAGAGCCACAGGCAGACTGTCAGGCAGGCAAAGAGAGCCCCTCCCTAAGAAGATGGAGTTTGTGTCCTGGACTTTAAAGGCCACATGATGCCGATGGACGACGAGAGAGAGGTGACGCAGGAAGCATCGGGATCCTGCTGAGGCGAGGGTGGACATGCAGCTGGAGCTATTCCCAACACTGCCAGCAGATAATGGCCGTTTGATGTCACCCAGTTCTTTTGGGCTGTAAGGCCAATGGCCTGAATCAAACTATGGTAACAGCACTGATTTTAGATGACTTAAATAAAGAGATGCATTTGGCTCTGCAGTTGTTCGTTGTCCCTTCATGTAACACAGCAAGATGAAGTCCCCGATCTGGCAGCCAGTGGTGGGGACAGGAGAGGTGTGTAAGGTTAGGGATGTGCATCCTTAGGGAGGAGAGGGTAAGAGGGAAGAAGCCCAGCAAAGCAGTCTGACAGCAGCAGCAGGTTTAAAACAACCCATTTTCAGCAGAGGGCTTTGGCAGTGCTCAGCACAGCTCAGGACAGCGAGGCAGACAGAAGCTGGAAGCACACGATGAAAACCACAGAGCTGTGGCTGGATGAAACCCTGGAAGCTGACATTGCCCAAACCCAAGCCATGGGCCCTGCTCTGTGTCTCTGACCCATTGCTGTGCCCTGAGCTGCCAGGGAGGCTGTCGTGGCTCTGCCTGCTCATCCCCCTGGTCCCACCGGCCAGTTCCACCCACATGTAACCAAGGGTCTGCAGTCTCAGAGAGGGTGGCACACAGCATGGATACAGGGAACTGAGCAGTGGGACAGAGCCCCAGGAGGCTGCAGGGTGAGCCCAGCCCTCAGGAGACACAGATGAGCACATTCCATGTTGTGGTGCTTTAAGTGAGGAGCAATTGCCGTGCTGGAAGCTACTTATTGCTAGGACTAAAGCCAGTGCTCAAAATAAATCTCTGTGGTTGTAACAGTTCTGCTAATGCTTGTGGAAGAAATAGACTTTAGTGCAATTACTCCTGATTTATGCAAAGTGGGAGAAGGATTAGATGAAAACCTGAAAAGTAAGAGTCAGTGTCCTTCAAGACACTTTTAAATGGGGTCAGGAAAAGCAATTTAGGGGGAAGCAAAGGTCTAAATATGAATCCTTTGGAGAAAATCCTCCTGTGAGATGTTCAGTGTGAGGCACTGGATCAGCTGTACCAACACAGCTGTCGGGATGGAAAAGGCTTGAACCATTGCCTACTTCATGTGACAGTCTGAGTCCTGAACAACTAGATTACAAATAAAAATTAAAGTAAAATTAAGCCAAATGTCATTTATAAAACTGTTCTCAGATCCTGGCAGTGAGTTTGCATATATAAAATAAATACAGTTTCGTAAGAAATGTTGTGAGTGAGGTGGCCCAAAGCCTGGCTCACCTTCCTGCTGGGCTGCCATCATGGCTTTGGCTGTGGTGCATTGCCAAAGAGCATTTCCCTTGGAGAGATTCCAGCTTTCCCCTTCACCAGGGCAGGGATTAGGCAGCCATGGGCTGCAGCTTTTTTTGGTGGTCATTTTTTTGGAGGCTGTGAATGCAGCTGTCTGGTAGCAGATGTCTTCGATCTGTAGCTCATGTGTGCTCATCCAGAGGTTAAAGACAAGATCAACTCTTCCAAGAGCAAGGACTGAAATGTGCCCTTTTCATCCCAAAATTCTTCTGCATTGCTCTGGTGGTTGTTGTTATCCTTAACAGCAGTCAAGCCGTGCTCGGGGGACTTGGCTGCACCAGAGACCACCCTCTTCTGTTTCCTTGGAGGGTAGTAAAAAGCTGCAGGGAGATTTCAGGTAAATCTGAGAACAGAGCTTGTCCTCAAAAAGGGCCAGGAGGTGGAAGGAAGTCAGCACCCCACCCTCTGGAGGGGACAACTCAGCACTTCTCTAAAGCTGCAAAGGTAAAACCACCAGCAGAGATGGAATCAACCTGTGGCTGCAGCTCTGAATTTATGCAAAATTTCAAATTTCTTGTGGTTTGGAGACAGATTTTGCTCCATTGCCACAGTGCAAATCTGAACACAACCTTAGAGAAGTTTAGAGAGGGTTGTTAAGTGTGAATGACTTTTGAAAGATGGTTTGAACTTGTTTGGGTATCTTGTGTCACGGAATTTGGATCAAAACTGTTTCTTTCTGAGCTGTCAGGGCTCCTGCTTTCTGTCAGAGCCTGGGAACAGCATTGCCCAGGGGATTTCCCCCCTTCCACATCCTTCTGCCCTCCCTCCACAGGTGGGGGGTTGCAGCAAAGGCCAAAATTCACTGCAGACAATACTGAGCACATTATTCCAGTTCACTGCCAATGGCAAGGCTGTGCAGTGAGTCTTGGGATGGATCCTGCTGGAAAATGATCCTGCTTTCTCAGTTCCCACATTTTCCACAGGCTTTTTCAGCAGCCTTATCAGAAAGCCAGTGAATAAACAGCCTGTCTGAGCTGGAGTCTTCCTTTGCCCCAGGAAAGAGCTCTATGGATGAGGTGACAGCCAAGGGATGCCCCGGGAGGAGCTGGCATTTGGCTGCCTGCAGTGCTCTGGCTCTGTGAATAATAGGGATCGTTTCCTTTCCAGGACTGTTGGTCTTCGCACTTAATATGTCATTTTTTCCAAGGGCTGTAATGATGAGGAGAGCCAGAGATGCTGAGGAACTGGCAGGTCATTCCTTGCAAGCACCAGATGATCTACAACACACGATTATCAGGGCAATACACTTCCTTCATACAGCGAGCAAGGTTTCTTATGTAGCCCATGGGTTTGATCTCCACCAGGCCAGCTCTTTTTATCATGTTTGTCAGTTCCAGTGAAGCAGAAGTATTTCTGCTTCCTTGTCTGTAATAGATTCTGATTGGTCTTGTGCTGGCTGTAAGGCTAAAACAGAAAGATGCTCCTCCCATGACATTGAAAGCAGCTGAAAAGAGGGACAGGAGCAGATTGCCAGGCAATCAAATAGCCCCGAGGTAACCTGTTCTGGGGGATTTGCTTTGGTCTCTTGCTGGTGCCTGTCTCCTTTTTCCTCTCCCAGCATCAGTACTTTCTGCCAGATGGCTGTTATTTTTTACAGGACTACAGACAATTATAGCTGTCAAGGGCATGCCAGAGTAGTTAGCATTTATGGTGTTAGGGAGATTACCTTCTAAATGTTAATAGCAGGCACAGACGTGGTAACTTTCCCACTCCAGATCCGTGTTGGAGCAGAGCTTCGGGTGCTCCGAGAGTCTCAGACGTACAACGGGAGCACTCTCGGTTTGGGAACGTCTGTAGCCTCCACACACGCCTGCTGCTCGCACACCTGGTCACCCCTGTAAGGATGATGGGCTTTCCCACCATTCACATGCAACAAAGCTGTGCAGCTGTCAAGCCCAGAGAGGTTTGACTTCACTGGGTTCTCTGAGCTGGGGCACATCTGCAGCTATCCAGGAGCTGCTGTGTCTTTCCTGGGCATTCCCGTTGCCATCAGAGCTCAAATCTGTGGGAGCACACACTCAGTTTCAGCCTCTGCAGCTGCTTGCCTGTGTTTTCAAAGGCCACAGGGTTTGATCAGCTGTCAGAAGCTTGGGAAGGGCTGCTCCATGTGGGTGGACATGGACATGGACATGGAATGGTGTAAGACGTGTCTTATGCCCCCAGGGCTGCTGGTGAGTCACAGAATCCTCTCAAGCCAGGATCTGCTCAGCT
This sequence comes from Gymnorhina tibicen, assembly GCA_013399875.1. Classification (NCBI taxonomy): domain Eukaryota; kingdom Metazoa; phylum Chordata; class Aves; order Passeriformes; family Artamidae; genus Gymnorhina; species Gymnorhina tibicen. The sequence continues at coordinate 299,358 of VXAZ01005014.1, read as the reverse complement.
CAGATCACACAAATCAAACAAGAGCCAGCTCTTCCTGTTTGTTTGATGGCACCTGGTGCAGCAGGGCTCAACCAACACCTCCAGCGGAGCTGCAAGGAGGAAAATCCAAAATAGCTGCTGCCTGAAATGGCTCAGAGACATAAATTTAGACCAGAACCCCCAATCTGCCCTAGGTCCATTGGGAAACATTCCTAACTCGCAAACCAGAACAATTTTCTGACATAACACTGGTGTTCACGTAAGAGACCTCACCACCTGGTACCTCTCGGGCCCAGATCTCACTGCTGCCGGGTTGTAAAGCAAAATTCTCATTCTGGCTGTAAGAGGAGGATCCCTTGTCCTGGCTGGCTGGGGGGTGGTCCCACCACTCAGTACCAGCACTTGCTCAGCGTGCTTTACACAGACAGTGCTTTGCATTTGGGCAGATGGAAGGAAGCCCATTTCTTGTCTTGTTGGGTTTGGGGGTCATGGAAAAGTGAAGGCTAAGGCTGAATAATGAATTCTCATGGCCCCTTGCTGGGAGTGCAGATCTAAAAGGCACCCATGTTCAGCCTCAAGGAGATGGCCTTTTCGCCTGGTCCCAGGAAAGCTGGAAAGAAATTCTCATAACAAAATCCCTTGGCTTTTCCTGCTGGTCTGCAGCCAGGCTGGTCAGAGGGTGTTTTAGCTTTAGGTTGTTTCTTCTGCCTGAAGGCTCTTGTGCAGACCCAGGGCAGGATTCGTGACTGTTGACTCCAGGGAACAGCAGTGGTTTAACAGCAGAGGCAGCCTGGCCCTTCCTGTTTATTCTTCCCAAGGGCATCTGTCCTCCCACGGCTAAAGGGGAAGGTAAAACAGCAATGAAGAGGAGGGTGTCCCACACACTGTCCTTGGGGGAAAGAAAGAAAAAGTGAGTGAAGAGTGAAGTAGTTAAAATGTTCTGCTCGTCAGGTCTCCTATTTCTGCCCTTGATGTATTAAACAAAGGCAGAGGTGAGGGGGTTAGCAAACCTTGGGAGGGGGCCCCCAAAACCCAATTTGTTTGACACTAATTTGATTAAAGAATAAGGAGATTCATTGCTGATGCTTATGTGTGGCTGCCTCCCGAAGCAGGAGAAATCCCACAGCAACGTCGTCAGCTGAGAGATGCCCTTGGCAGATCATGCCCTGCTCTCTCTGGGCCACATTCTGCTCTCAGTTACACCAACACTGCAGGCTGACTCAGCTGTGCCCAGTGTGATGGGGTGTGCAAGGACATTTTATGCCAAAAAAAGAGTCTGGCTTGGCAGGGTCTCGTTTTTCCAGCACTGTGCTGTGCTGTCTGCACTGGGATATCTCCCCCCACTTCATCCAGGAATCTGAAAGGATGGGTTCAATCAACTGATGGGAATCAAGGCCTACTTTGAGCAAATGGGGGCAAAAATGCTTCAAATAAAGCAGAGTTGTGGCTGCTTACAGGCAGTGTCTGCATTTTAAATGGGAAAGATGCTTTGCAGTATTCTCAGGATGATAATGGAGCAGGACTGTGACGGGGTGTGGGCTGGCAAGTTAAGTTGCTGCGCAGACAATCCAGCCGTGCTGGTTCACCAAAAGCCAGATCTGTGCACAGCTCTGCAGAGCGTTTCCAGCCGGTGGGACGAGTTAATAACGTCACGCACATGTGAATAAACACCTCAGGTGCTGCAGTGTCAGCGCGGCTGCAGCAGCTCGATTGTATCAGAGAAGGGAGTGTTTTGGGCCTGCCAGCTGAGTACCCTCCCAGAGGAGCAGGAAGGAGGGAAGGCTCCAAGGACTGGCATTCTTGACACGGAAATGTAATTAGTCCAAGCCACAGCTTTGTTACAATGCATTAACTCAAACCAAGAAAAAAGAGGCTCCAAATCCAAGAACAGTGAAAGGAAAGCAAAAAACGTTTGCACGGAGTCTATCTGCCTGTTCATCAGTTTGACTGTAGATGTTGCAGGATCACCCCACTCCAGAGGAACTTTTCCCACCTGACAACATTCCAGCAAGTGCAATGGCTTTTCAGGAACACCAAAAACTCTGCCAGTTTTCCAGGAATAAGCACAGATACATGAAAGGTCTCGGACTGGTAGCAAATGTGCCATTTGCAGAGCACAACAGGATTTGTTTTAGAAGTAGAACGAATTTCACAAGAAAGCTGAAAGGCCTTGGAAGTGCCCCCTGCTTTCCTGAAATCTGAGGATAACTAAATTCATTGAAAATGAGGGAAGTGGCAACATTTCCACTGGTTTGGCAGGTTCTGGATGGTTTGATATTTCAGTTGATCCTCCCATTTTAATGGAGACTTGGGGACTGGCAGAAGCAGAATTCAGTTCTTATTTCTTCAACAAGGACATTTGGTTTGCCAGCTTGGGATGTTCAGGATTTAAACTGGGATTCTAATGATAAAAATCTATGTCCAGAAAAATCAGGACAAGTTTTTTATCCCAGTCATTTTTTGCGCTGAATAAGAACAGTCCCAGCAGCTGTTAGCCACCATCTGCACCTTTTCTAGAAGGAATGTTACTGTTCTTGCTATTTTAAGAGTTGGTTGAAGGTATCTCACGTATTTTACACCCCATCAGAGTTTTGAAAGTCCAAATTTTGGTAGTAAATATTACGCCTCTCCTCCACTGCCTTTAAGACTGATCCTTTATTATTTTCTTCTTATTTTATCACTTTTAGCTTCAAAATATAGAATGATTGAGTAGAAAAACCACTAGGGAGGCATTTCCAAAAACTGTTTATCCTTCCTCCACGCTCCCTGTTTTGCAAGACCGTTAAGGTGAGAGAGGCAGCATCCTTTCTCCTTTGAATATCAAATTCTCGCTTTGCAGAAAGTGCCTATAGAGATACACTGCAACCACCATCTTTAAAGTACTGAATCAAGGAGAAAAAGGCCCCTTTGAAGAGCAGAAGCATCTTCTTCGCTTTGCTGTCGATGCAAGGCTGTGCAGATAGGAAAACACTTGGACTGCTGGCTGCAAAAGGGAAGCACTGCCAGAGCTGTGCTCAGACAGCTTTACTTGAAAGACCTTGGTGTCCATCTTTAATTCCTTTCAGGCTGAAAAGACTCTGCAAAACCTCAGCTGGAAAAGCAAAATCCCAGCTAAAAAAGCAAAATCTCAGCTAGGAAAGCAAACTGTCTATCCCTGCCTGCAGCTCCTGCTCACTGAGGATTTTCCATGACAAAGCTCAGCCCGGGTACTCCAGTCTGCTCCTTTATTGTTAATGAAGAAACAGAACTTCCTACAGCCCAAAGCATCCAGAGAGCTGCAACTTCCCAAGGCAGATGTCCCTCTCTCTCTTTGTGCTTGTTCGCACAGTTTGATTCCCTGGATACAGCTCACGGGAAAAAGACCTTTTGGTTTCGAAGGGAGGCGGTGACACCTTATCTACGATAGTGCAAACAGCTGTTGGTTCATTCCCTGCAGTCATTTAATGTGCCAGTGAAATGCAGTCAGCTGCACAGTTCGAGGGAGGTATTACACTGTGTTTTGATCGCATTTTTCCTGGTTTGCAAAGCTTGACCTGGAAATGAAAACCCTCCAACCCATGGGTATGAACCACTGAAGGTTTGTGTGCTCTTTTCTAACCCTGAGTCGTGCCGAGTTCCCACCCATTCCAGGTGCTGTACCCCTTGCAAAAAGAAGCAGTACCTGCATCCAGTCTGCTCAATATTATGGAATCATCGAGTCACAGAATGGTTTGGGTTGGAAGGGAAACTGAAGAACATCTGTTTCTGCCCCCTGTCATGGGCAGGGACACCCTCCACCAGACCAGAATGTGCAGAGCCCCATCCAGCCTGGCCTTGGACACTTCCAGGGATGGGGCAGCCACAGCTTCTCTGGGCACCCTGTGCCTGGGCCTCAGCACCCTCACAGGGAGGAATTTCCCCCTAATATCTATTTCTGTTAGTGTGAAGCCATTCCTCCTTTTCCCGTCACTCCAGGCTCTCGTCAAAAGTCCCTCTCTGGCTTCCTTTTAGGCCCCTTCAGATACTGGGAGGCTGCTCTGAGGTCTCCACATAACCTCTCTTCTCCAAATTATTTTCCGTATTATTTAGGGTGTCTCCAGTCTGGGGCACTTCATTTCAAAAATAAGGTATGGAACAAGAATTATAGCTCAAAGCAACAAGTAAATGCAATTAGAAGCCCAGAAATCCTCACCTGCAAGAAGAGTCTGTAGTTATTAATCCTGGACAAGAAAGAACAGTGTTAAAATAAAGGCCACCTGAAAAGATGTAGTGAGTCCTCAATACCCTCTGCCCATGGAAGGGAAAAGCCCTGTCCTTGAATTTCAGCAAAGATGAAGGTTAGAGTGGCAGGATAAGCAGGAAAGGAGCAGAGCACGGACCAGACAGGGAAGACAGAGTGCTCATCCTGGGTGGTCTCTCACATTGATGAACCCCCACCTCATTTCTGAAGCCCACAACTGCTGTGTCCCAGCCTGGTTTTTCTGCACAGAGAGCTCTCTCTAAGTGCCCTGGTCCAAATTGATCAGTGTCACAGCACGGGGAGGGAGCTTTCCATTGCTCTAAAGAGCATTTTCATTGAAGGGCACCTAATGCATTAGGAGAAGGAGAGGTGCCACCATTCACTCCACTTGTCACTTTACATCTGGTCAGTGGTGCCAGGAGTGAAATCCAGCAGTCCAGGAAACAGGATTAATTTGTTAATGAATGACAAGCAAAGGGCCCTTCTGCAGAGGGGTGCTGGAGGGAGCAGCGAGCAGAAGTGGTCGTTAAGGAAAGAGCTGTTCCATTGATGCATGAGCGAAATGTGGAGATAGATGGATACTGTTCAGAGTCAAATGGTGAAGTATAACTCACAGACATAAGGTGCCTCCTAAAGAATCACCGTGATGTATTCGGGCTTGGATTTTCAAAGTCACCTAAAGGTAATTTCTTCAGGGTTTTAAATATAATACATTGGTTTGCTTGAAAAAAAAGAAACCTATCCATTTTAAACAAGCAAGAGGAGACAAACAGTCAGCTGTAACTGAAAAGCATTGAGGGCTACATATCCTTTTTGAAGAGGAGAGTCATTTTTCAGAGCTGAACGCGACGAAGCATCCGGCTTCTGTCATACTTCGGGGGAATGTCAGCACCTACTTCCCTTTAGTCAAAATGGAAACACGATGAATTTTTTGTCAAACCACTCCTCTGCACTGAACAACATGTAAAAAGGTTTCCAGAGGATGTTTAGAGGATAACACAGGGCTATAATATGAAATACATGGCAATTTAACATACAGCTACGGTTGTATTACGCAGCCGTTATCGACAGCAGGACTGACACAATGTCCAATTACCCAGGGAAATGACATCTCTTGCAGCTTAACAGCTACACTGTCAAATATGGCCACTCTGTGCCTTGGGAGAGTTATTAAAATGGCAGAAATTAGCGTTAAAGTAATTGATTGGTATTTCCTTAAGATGCAATAATATTCCCATAAATCTTCAGATAAGAGGAATGTTCCTGAGACATTAAAGGACTTTGGGTATAGATGTAGTGTGGGTGACTCTCAAGGAATAATAAATGGCTCTAGGTGACTTGTTGTTATGGCTCGGATACTGCATGATATTAACTTTAAGGGCTGTCTTCAGAACTGGGAAACTTTATGGACTCCTGTGTTTTATGATCTTGTAACCTCAAGTCCTTCATCCTGGAGAGCGCAGGGTTCTGTTCCATCTCGTGATTACCAGGTAGCTGCTGGCACCGGGCCCCTCCCGGCACCTTTCTCTCCAGATCAGCTTCCCTGATGAATGTTAGTTTTACTGGGTTGGAATTGAACCACTTTAGACCATATTTCCTCAGCCATAAAAAGTTATCTGGGGTTTTACTGATCCTAAGTAATGTATTCACATTAGCTAATTAATTAATCTTGTTGAGTAATGTATTAATTTCTTTTAATTTCCTATCCCTACTTGAAAGGCAGCATTTTCCTGAAACCAGTGTGGTGGTGTAGGAAAGGATTTGTAGGTTTGGGCTTTCACAGTCAGTTTGGAGGCTTGACTCTGTTATGCAGCAAAACATACGCACACGAGCGTGTGCGTGGCCAGAGACAGAGAGAGTCCTGCCTTCACAGGCACCACTTCTGTCAACACAAACAAGAATTATGGCCCAAAAAGGCCTTTTATTGTAAGCAAGTGGCCCAGGAGATTCCCTCCTGTTTCCAAAGATGCTTAAAGCCATCTGCAAAGGAGGATTGAGGTGCCTTGGAGGAACTTCCACACCTAAATCCATCCCAGGTCTTTGACGTCAAGCAGGACCCGAGTGAAGCATAATCTTCACCACACTCTGTATTCTCACAGGGGTGATCCCAGACATGCCCCAAATCAATCCTCACCTACTGCTTTCATTCCCCTGCCGTGGTCTGACAGGTCTTTATAGGCAAGGCACTATGATTTTTGCATGAAATGTTCTACCTTGGTGCTGTTCTGGCTCTTCCTCCCTAGCGAGCCCATGCTACTTCCCAAGACCTAATTATGTCCCTCCATCCTTCTCAGTTGTCCGGTGCTGAAAGGGGTGACAGGACTGATATTCCTTCGTTCAGGTCCTTTTCTTCTTTTAAAGATTTCTCAGCAGTTCTCATCAACTGTTTATATTTAAAGGTTGTCAAACTTAAGTTAGCAAGAGCATTCCCCTCTCGGAGGAGGCTGGAGGAGGGCAATGCTCCCACTTATCTTCACTCTAATGCCTTTTAATTGTCCTCAGTTTAAAAATGCTGATAAAAAAAAGATCAAGAAAATAAAGAAACAAGCAAGAAGTGTAGGTATTTTTCTAAATAAGTGACACAGATTCAGATCTTCCTTGATTCTGGGCTGGGCTTGATTCTGGTTGGTGGCATTCCTGCATGGTGGGCGAGACTCCTCTATTCTGTATTTCTGATGCAGATTGAGACTGCCAGAGTCAATGAAATGGTGCACTCATCCTACATAAAGTAACAGGTTTGGGGATTTTGCTCAGTTTCCTAGGGAAAAAAAAGGAGTTCAGGGCATGCAAAATGTTCCATTTTATTTAGGACAACTGGGTGAATGGAGTGGGTTCTTCCTGAGAATCTGTTTAACTGAACTGAAGTAAGTTTGGAAATCAGATTCCTTTCAGAACTGAAAATTTGCACCATGTCACACTGAAAGCACACCTGGAAATCACTGTACCGCTGGAGAGCACAGAAAACATCTGCAGGGATAGAGAAAGGGGTCTTGAACCCATGTACTCTCATGTAATTCCTTCAACGTGAACTTTGAAAATGATTTAGTTGCACAGAGTTTGCTTTTTATGAGGCGGGTGCAGAAGAACCCCACCACCTTTTAAACGCCGTGAGCCCGGTGTGAGAGCCCTTCTCCCGCGGCCACTGAGGCAGGACAGCGGCACTGCTGGAGCTCAGAGCCCAGACCCAGCGCAGCAGTGACCGCACGGACACGCTCCAAGCCACCCCGCCCCCGGCCGTGCCGGCCACCGGCCACCTCTGCAGCTGCTCCAGAGGCGCTGGCCGTGCCCTTACTGTGGAACTTAGGGAGAAACTTCTGTCACCTCTCCCTCCCCCACCGTTTTCCCCACCACAATTTGCTTTTTTGACATGAAAGGACTTCTCCCCAAAATGGCATAAACCTGTTTGATAACTGGATGATGTGGGCATTCAGGGAGAGGTAGAAAACTGGGCTGGTGTAAACCTGAAAAAATCAAAACTTTGTTCAAAGTTCTTTCTCTAATTGCATTTTCCTTCCTCCAGACACTTTTGTTAGTGGATGGGACAGAGACACGTGTGCATTGCAATACAAAGGCAACATCTTTCCTACTGAGAGTGTGAATTACACACACACACAACTCTATGTACAGAGAGGAGGGGGGAACACAAATCAAACCCAAACACTGGGTTTTTTGCAGGGAGCTGTCTGAGTTGTCAGTTAGGGAAATTAGCCCATCTATCACAGGCCTCTAATTTCCCATCACTTTCCCTGAAACGTGTGGGCTTTTAAAGAAACTTCTTAATTTTTCCTTCATTATTGTTTCTTTTTTACTTCCTCCAGTTCTTAAGTAGAAAAATCCCAGAGGATTTAAATACCTAAACAAGAAACTTCGGAGCTCTTCTGTTTCTTGCATGAGCTCACACAGAAGTGCCAGGGAACAGACAGTGAGGGATGAGCCCATGCTTGGGGAGGGGAAGGATCCCCAAGCCCATGCTTGGGGAGGGCCATGCCCAGNCCATGCTTGGGGAGGGGAAGGATCGAGGGCCATGTCCAGCCTGGTGTTGATGCCCTCACGGTGTTAGGGGTGTTTGGGAATGTGTTACAGGGTGTTTAACACCCTGTGTACATGTTTGCCCTGTCTGGGGGATCTGATGGTCCCAGCTCCTACAGACACCTTTGTTTGTGTCTCCTGGTGCTCCGGGGGCTGTGTTTGTGTAGGGCTCTGTGCCGGGCTGTGCGTGCGCTGTCCCCTGCACTCACTGTCCCCAGCCAACCCCCCGCGGGTGCAGGTCCCTTACCCTCCCTTCGTGTTTGCCCCCGTGCCTCCATTCCCTTCTTTATTTGATGTTGTGGCTCCCCTGCAAATCCTTTAAGTTCCTAAATGTATGAAAATGGCAGAGTGGAAAAGAAAGCTGGAACAGCTGGGGATGCCTTGGGGACGGCGCTTCCTGGCCCCAAAGATTGCTGTGCTATCGCGTTGCACTAAATTGTTCCAGTGTTTAGCAAATTGCATTAATTAAAGTGGCACATCTGGCCTCTTTATCAGGGCCTGGGCAGTCCTGGTTTTGATCCTGCAGTGACAGACTCTGACGCTATCAGCACCCCCGGGTAAACACTCGTTACATGAGGGGAAGGCTCCCTTTATTCTGGAAAACCGGGTCCAGTGGAAGCACAGAAGCCTCATTGAGGAGCCTCCAACAACCTCTGGAAAGGAAAAACCAGTCATTAGTAAAGTTCAGTCACCAGGGCTCTGTTGATAGCAGCAGCTACCCTGCCCCTTTCTGGGCTTTTCCCTCTTCCAAATTAAACCAGCTCCCACTCATGTTGTAAGTTTTTGCTCAAAAAGTAACTTCATCAAATGATCGCCAAAAAATGAAGCTCTGCTCACCTGGGACTCCCCTTCCTCCTCCCCTGGGAGCACCCCACAGGCTGTACTGCAGCCCCCTTCTTGAACCAAGAAGCTCTCAAGCAAATACTTTGCTTAATTTTAGCTGTCTAACTCTGCCAAGCCTCCTAGAGCCAAGAAAGGGAGCTGAAACTCTCCAGTAAAGGATTAATGCACTACAAAAGATACAAATTTCAGTTCTGAAACGAACCAGTTCCTTGGGGGGGAAAAAAAGGGAAACTTCCAGCATAGGACTTGATCCCTGCACTGCCAAACCACTGAATACTCACTCCATTGTTTCATCCCAGGTATTTTTAAGAATACATCATCTTAGCACAGGTAAAAAATACTTCGCCACTACATCAGGAGCTATTCTTAAAATAAAGGGGCACGAATTACCTGATGGAACAAATTATCTTAACAGGTAATGATATTTAGGTAGTTTTCCTCTAACCAAAAAGTTTATCTGTTTTTTATATTAGTGACGTTTATGTCCCGGTGCATCAGGCACGGCATTAAAGGCCTCATCAGCCAAGCTTTGAGGGAGAGGTAGGGGACAAGAGAGAAATAAAATAGCAGCACTCATCTCAACACACAATGTCAGAACTGACTCTTGTGTTCGCATTTTAGGCTAATAAGGGACTGAAGGAGTGGACAAACTCACGTAATACAAACATGTCTGGGTGACAATTAGATTAACATTTTTAACTTCCTAGTTAGAGTTGAGTGTATTTAGGGGCCCTTCAGAAGACAGCTTCTGAAAGCCTGCAATTTGTGTGCTAATAGAGTCAGCCCCTCTCTGAGCTCTGCTCTTCGCTGAGCCCCCCCCGTCCCGCGCTCCACAATAATAGGGGACAACTGACCCCAAGTGCTATTTGTGATGGCCTGGAAATTGTAGATAATGACATGGTGCCTAAGACGATTGCTCCACCCGTCTAATCCCACACCGCCAAGGCAGTTCTTCCTTTGGGATGGCTGCCTGTGTGCTCCATGGGGTCTTTTCTGGGGAGGATGCTGCCAGCAGCCAGCCTGGGCTCTGTTTGGCCTGACACGCTGCGACTCAGAGCCCTGAGCCGCAGCAGACACAGAGGCTGTTGCAATGGGTGCTTGCTTAGGAGTGCACCACCTTAACAGTGCAGGTGATGCTTTGCACCTCACATCAGAAACTATTTTTAAAATAACTGTAAATTGGATTGTAGATGGAGCCAGAACACCTCCTGAGCTGCAAACAAAGCTGAGTCACCGCTCGCTTGCTGAGATCCTCCAGATGTAGCTGAAATGTCAGCACAGACTTCAGTCCTCCAAGAAACCCTTGGCCTGAGCCCATCTTGTAGGTCTGGATGCTAGCCGACACCTCAGCACCCTCCCAGATCTGTGTGACCTTTGCTGCGGGGCCCCGAAGCGATGGGCACAGCAAAGGCTGTTCCCTCACCACAGTAACCCAGCATTTGGCACTGCCCTTTCAGGAGCTTGATCTCAGGTCAGAGCAGACTCAGCACAGGAAAGGAGAGGAGATGATCCCCATCCCATGAACAGCATCCCAGATCTCACCCTGCCATGAACATGAGCGGTTTATTTCCCAAACACCTGGAATGGACAGATGCTCAGCTCCCAGTGTGACCGGTCCTCACTGCCTCCAGCAAAATCAGACGATTCACGCAACCAGGAAAGCGTTCACTAAATAACTGAGGGGTGAGGGAGGAGGGAAGGGTAAACTTAAACACAGGAGCCTAAGAAAGCCTCCACTTGTACATTCAGCCGCAGCCAAGCCCCCATCGGAGGCACAGGCAGAGGGGTACAGTCGCACAAGGCTGGAGCAGATTTGCAGTTGTATGGGCTAAGTGTTTGCTTCCCTCGCTGTACAATTACTGTTACTGATATCATTACGCTGCTCCACTTGGCACATCCGTTCCCTTGGCAGCTCTGGCTGAGGCGCTGGGCTTTCCAGCCTTTAGAAATCTGTGCAGCTCTTCTCCTCGAGCACACGCTCTGCAGCTAAACGAGTCATTATCTGGGAGCTTTAATCAGCCCTCATTTGAGCTGAATTTGCCACTGTATTTGTAGCAAACCCTGGAGCCCCTCTGAAGCATCAATGCACGCTGGCATTTCATGTGGGGAAAGCCTTCAGCTGCCTCGCTGGTCTGAACAGAAACTTTCTGTCTCCTACAACTCCTCTCGCCTTGCGGTGTTTAAATGAACGGGGGCTTGGGAGCCGGCGGAGGAGCCCCAGCAGAGCTGTGTCAGGAACAGCTCAACATCTGCCCTGGTGTGGAACGTGTTATTTATGTTCCCCTCGGCAAAAAAAAAAAAAAAAAAAGAATCTGCAATCAGGGGTGGTAAAAAAAGGTGTTTCCTAACAAAAACAGCCATGGAGTTTGGCTGGGCTGCCTGCAGTCTTTACGAACAAATTTCTTTTTGTGCTTCCATCATCCTGCAGTGCCCTTGGCTGCTGTCACAGCAGGTGCTGGAGGGCAGGTTTTACCTGCAGACAGGCAGCTTTGCCGTGAGGACCCTGGTGCACCTCCATGGTGAGGGCAGAGAGAGCTCAGAACTTGCAGCTGGTGTGGTCAAACCTCAGGCAGCTGCTGGTCCAGGGGGAGGAGGGGGGCTGAGGACAGGTTTGGTGGCCTCCCAAGCCTCGTTCACCCATCTATACAACACAATTCCAAAACAGAAGTTGTAGAACTGAACATTTTTGCCATCTCACCAAGCAGGTAAGTGCAACATCAAGAACTGTCATTTTGCTCACATAGAATCATAGTAATTTAGGTTGGAAAAGTTCAAGTCCAACCCTTAACCCAGCACTGCCACGTTCACCACTAACCCATGTCCCCAGGTGCCACAGCTACACGGCTTTTAAACACCTCCAAGCTGTGGTGACTCCACCGCTGCCCTGAGCAACCTGTGTCAGTGCTTGACAACCTTTTTGGTGAAGAAATTTTCTTGTTTAGATTTTCAGTCTAAACTTCCCTACACACAGCTTGAGGCTATTACCTCTTGCCCTGTCACTTGGGAGAAAAGACCAAGCCCCACTTGGCCACCATCTCAGGAAGCTGAGGAGAGTGAAAGGTCTCCATGAGTAGTTCCTTCTGAAAATGCTGGCTTATGTCCCTCATTAAGTCTTGTTGTCCTCTCTCTTGTCAGAATGAATTGATTTCCTAGCCAGAACAACACAGGTAGCTGAGAACCTCCTATCCTGGTACTGCCCTCTCCTTGTCCAGCACTTGCAGAGAGAAAGAAGGGAGGAGCAGCAGAAACTGGGTCCATTTTATCCAGCCCCAAGTCCAAACTGTGAATTTCCAAACCAGAGTCTCTTCTACGCTCTTGCTCAGTTTCCAATATATGCTGATGATAGAAGGATTCGCAGCCTGGATCACCACTCCACGTTCAGGACTGCGGAGCTCACATCCAGAGAGCTTTATTAGCTGGTAAGACTCTGCTAGAACAAGGGTCATAAATATAAAGTTGTTTCAGCTTTTAACCTAGTAATATGCAGCTTCCAGAATTATGAAGATTTTGTTTGCACACAACAGAATCCATCAGCTCACTTGATCACTTGTTCCAATAGTTCATTTTCCTCATCTTTAAACATTTATGCCTTATTTCTCTTTTGAATAGCTCTAATTTTAATTAGAAGGCTTTTGCTCTTGTTAGTAAATTAAACAGTCCTCTTGTCTTTGATGTGGTACATATTTGCACATTTCCTCTGCTAAACTAAACTTAAAGATTTTCAGATCTCTCACAATAACGTATCTGAGGTTTTCAATGATTTCTGTATCCACTGTCAATACATAGATCAATAGACCACCAATAGGAAGTGCAGCACATGGAGTTACAGCTGGATCTGTAAATGGAGAGAGATGGATCCAAAAGCAGAAAGACAAAGGGAGCAATGGATAAATCAATAAATTGCAACTCTCCAGGCTGCAATGAGTCCTTCACGTTAGTGAACACCTCTTCTTACCTGAACACTATGAGCTGGGTCATATACTCCATCGCTCCGGTGATGAAGACATTTTCCTCCTTAATTTCCCTTGGAAATCACCTCCTCTTACTGATCACATGGGAAGCTGCTTCCCTTTTCACTCCCCAGATCCCTGACACCATTATTATTATATTTAACAGTCACTTCCTCCCATCCTTCACCAAAAGCGCTCCATATCCAACACATCCAATTTCACATTCCCAATTTGCCAACTGGCAGGAGCAAAAACAACCTTTTTTTTTCTTTTTTTTTTTTGGTCTTTCGTCGCCTCTGGCCCCTGGCCAGTGGTGTCTTCATTTATTGTAATGAATTTGTGTCATTAATATGTTGGATTTGCACAGCAATTGCAAAGCAGTACATTAGTACAAAAGCTATTGCTCTGGATGCCAGCGTTTTATTGCCACAGCTGATTTACAGGCTGATAAGCAACTTTGCAGCGTCCTTGAGGCCGGGAGAAGGACAGGTGGCGTGGCAGTGGTGAGGCGGGCACAGCGCTGTGGCTGTCTGGGGACAGGGTGAGGTTTCCCCGGCCTCGCACAGCTGGGGGTGGTTTGACGAGTTCATCTTTTCTCTCAAAATGTCTTTGCCTTGGCGCGAGTGCTCAGCCATCCCAGAGAAACGCCGAGCACAAAGCCTGTGTGAAAATCTCAGGCACTTGGAAAGGAGATTAAATGCCACTACAATACTGCAGGTTTGGGAGCTTCTATGGGAGTAGCTCATAATAGAGCCGTGTCATCACTTTATTGCAAAGATACGATAAAGACAGGCATTATATGGTGTTAACATTTAACAGCCATAACTTAGCTTTCAAAAGACTTTGCAGGCCAAGTCACAGTGAATTGTTTCTTTCTGTGCATTAATCCTTGGCTCACATGGTAGAGAGCAAGGGTGTTTGCAGAAAAGATTGAGTGCTAAGCAGACAGACTGACAGACCTGTCTGTCTGTCGGCTCTGGAGGGTAATCCCTTGAAATGCCACCTTAACAATAGCCTTTAAAAGGAAAGCATGAAACGGGACCAGCACAGACAACATATCTGACTGTCAAAAAGACACATGAAGCATCCCCCTCCTGGGACTGATCCTGTGCCCAGAGGAGTCAGTCATGAGCCCCTGGACACGATGCTGTGGGCAGTTTTAGTGAGGCAGAATCAGGCAGGAGGGTGAGAAACACAAAAGACTTGGGCAAGGGCAGGGCATCAGCTCAGACCCACCTTTGGCACGAGCAAACTCTGCCTGTGGACAGGGAGGGATCTGGCCAAGATGTTCCATACCCTGGTGTGACTCTCCAGAGCTCATCCCAGCACAGAGAGGATCTCTGTGAATCTCTGAATTTGAAGAGTGAACTCTCAGTCAAACCGTTTCCCAGGAAATATTTCCTTTGTGGTACTCACTGCTACAAGGTAGGACCAAAGCTCCGTGAAACAAATCATATGGTCCTTCAGAGGAGTAACTGGAGCAGAGTTAAAGAGGGATGATTCAACAACCCCTTCAGTGCTGGATGCTCTTGTTTTGGGCCATGAGTCAAAGTTTCACCCATGAGGAGGAAGGAGGAAAATTCCCTGTAGATGGAGCAGGGGAAGGAGGATGTTATTGCTGTAACCACCCAGGCCTGCCTCTCCTGCCTCTGCTTCCCTGGAGCAGCTGCTGCAGGGCATGGCTGGGATGAGCTATTGATCCGGGGGAGCCCTGTTCTCTCCCATCTGGCCACCTGGAAGGCAGGAGGGATGATCTCTCCATATTCCACAAACCCTGAGAAAATGGAGTGGGCAGTCCAGGGACCTCCAGACTGTCAGTCCCCATTTTAATTAGGACTGTCATCTTGCCTTGCATTTTAGGGAGTTAATTATGCTGCTGCATAGCTGCATTTCTGGTTAACACCAGCTCCTGCTGATGGGCTGGGGTGTGGGTTTCCCCAGCTCCCTGCCACCTCTGTTTGTTTGTACTTGCAGTCAAGACTCACACGGGAAGGGTCCGGTGAGCGCTCAGGAGAATATTCAGTGACATTATCTGAGTTCCATATCAAATAGATTTGGGCCAGAAATGGACTCAGCTGCTGAAAACCTATTAGCAGCATCTCAGATTTCTGTGTACCAGCAAGTTACGGGGCAAGCACTTTAACACTGCCCACAGCTTGTGGTTAATTACTGTTTGTAGAGTTACCGCCTGCGGTTCTGCTTGACAAAGTGCCCATGAAGACAAAAATGAAATGCCTGCCCATTTTGGATGGATGCCACCTGGTGCCCCTGCCCTTCCTCCCCCACTGGGTGACAAAAAGCTTGCCAAGATAAAGCGGATTTGTTGCAGGGTAGAACTTTGTGCCGAGGGGAAGCAGCCGTGCTGAGTGGGACTCCGATCCCACTGTGACCCAAAACCCCACACGGCACCGCCCTGTCCCTGCCTGCGCTCCGGGATGGCTGATGGGATGGGCAGTGGCACACCTGGATCTACCTGCTGGGAGAAATTCAGGGTCAGTGCAGCAGGAAACAAACAGGTCTCTTCTAGCCCCGAATATTTTCCCCTCTTAAGGTCTGCGGTGCATCCTCCACCTGGGAATGGTGCCTGTGGCTGGGAAGCACACACACCAGTGTGGGAAATGAGCAGGGCATGAGCTGGTGGGGACTGGAGGTGTGAGATGGGCTGTGCAGGGAGCTGGGGGTTCTTCAGCCCATGACTGGAGGGTGAATATGAGCAGGGCATGAAGTTCAATAGCTGTTTGCTGTTTCCTCTAATGACAAAATCTGTGGGGAACATCAAACAACTTGCTCCAGGGCTGGGTTCAGAGCAGAAGAAAGAGGAAAAGCAACAGGGAAGAAGGAAAGTGGTAGGAAAAGCAGGAAGAAGAAAGAGGCTGGTGGCAGGTACTGTTGTCTCTCTGTGTTTATATAAATTCCCATTTTTTCTGGGACATTGCAGAGTGACCATGAGAGCAGGAGGCATGACTTTGGTGAAGGTGGACAGACAATTTCTGTGTACCCATCCCTCAGACTCTGCTCAGATCTGCAATGGCAGACTCCCAGGATCCCAGTCATGACAGGGAAAATCTAAAAGGCTCCAGCAGAGTAATGTGCAAGGAAAAGCTGGAAATGGGTGTAAAGGGGGCAGCCAGCCCCAGTACTTGCCCCCAGCCCACCTCTGCATCCCCGACTAATGGGACAGGTAATGGGTTGAGGGCCATGACCTGGGCTGGGTATCCACTGCTGACCTCTCCCAGGGGTTGTGACCTGAAGGCTGAGAGTGACTAATGCAGAGATTTATGTCTTGTTAATAACAGAATTGAGCAATCAGTGTAATGAAATCCATGCTCTGCATTAATGAGGGGTTGAGGCAGCAGGGGCTGAGCCTTCCCTTCTCCCAGGATGGGCAAAAGGGGTGAAATCTGGATGAATTTGTCATTCCCTCCAGAAAATGGGGCCACACCCAGGACAGGTACTTGAAGGGACCCACAAGGAAGTTGGAAAGGGACTGTAGTAACAGGACAAGGAGTAATGGGTTCACACTGAGAGAGGGGAAATTTAGGTTAGATATACAGAAGGAATTCCTCCCTGTGAGAGCGGTGAGGCCCTGGCACAGGGTGCCCAGAGCAGCTGTGGCTGCCCCTGGATCCCTGGCAGTGCCCAAGGCCAGGCTGGACAGTGGAAGGTGCCCGTGGCAGGGCTGGCACTGGATGGGCTTTAAGGTCCCTTCCACCCCAAACCATTCTATGATTCCGTATGATTCTGTGCTATTGAGAAAGGTCCTTGCATGGAAAAAACATGCAGGAGAAAGATGCTAAAGTGACTCAAAGTTTTCCTAATCACCGCCTCTGTAACCAATTTTAAATTCTGGCATTGTGACTCAGACACAGCTAAAATTAGACCATGGTTCTGCAAGTCACTTGATTTTTGCTTCAGGAGGATTCTATGACTAAGGCAAAGCTCTCATGCTACAGCACAAGGATGCATCTCCAGTCCCAGCTGTGCAGCCTCATCTCTCGCTGGAATATGGCCTTACTATGATAATATCCCCTTCCTAAGGATGCCAGCTCCATTCCGTGTTGCCCAGCAGGACTTTTGGCTTGGGGAGTGGAATTTAAAATGCAAGAACATGTGCACATGTTTGGAAAAAATCAAATTAAAAAATTATTTCTCTATTTCTTAGAAGAGAGGGTCTATTTTAGATTTTTGGGGAAAGTAATAATTAACTAGCAGAATCGGCTAAACTGCTAGTCATTCCTAAGATTCTGTCATCAATGATTTAAAAACCTCTTCCAGATGAAAAGTGGCGGTGCTTTAAGTTTTTTGGGAAAAGAAATTTTGAGGAAGCAGCCGAGATGCTCCTGGGAGCTTTGTCAGCATCTGCCCCATCGTTTGGGGTTGTCACCCACCTGAACAGAGCATTTGTCACTTTACCTCTGCCCAGTCTGCTGTCCAGCAGGGAAACTGGAGGAAAAGCGTGCTGTGAGCTTTGTGTCCAAAGCTCTGCAGTGGAGCAGAGAAGAACCCCGGGAGTGGATGTTTTTGCTGCAGGGTTTTCCCCAACAGCAGGAGGAGGTGGAGGATGAGCATCCCCAGGGTGACAGGCAGCTGCCAGCCTGTCTGTCACGGGGAATGAAGATCTCCAGCAGCCTGCAGAAGCCCCCCTGTAACACATCCTTGGTGAACTCGTGCCAGGGCATTCGGCTGAGGTTCTTCTGTTGCCATTGCAGATGAAGAAGTCAAAGCCCGGGGGAGACCTTGGGAAGGAGAGTGAGCTCTGAAACCTGCACAGCCCTCACTGCTGAGACAGGAAACATCCCATCAGCATTTCAGTATTTATTTCTCTTTAACCTCCCAGCCCTGCTCACCTCCCTGCACTGGAGGGGCAATTAAGCCGGGTTCCCACGGGAGCAGGGGGAGAGGGGAAGGAGAGGGGCACTGGAAGCAGAAAGCTTCCCCTCCCTGTGTCATTAGTATAAATTGTGTTTGTGCAAGTTATATTTTACGGCAGGCGTGTCAATTAGTGTGTGAAATTTAATAACCCAATTGAGCTTCCCTCGCTCAAAGCTAAATTGAAATCTGTTGCCTGTTTGGGAGAGGAAAGGGGCTGTCATGGATGGGAGGCTGAGCTGGTAGGCCGGGCAAGGGCGTTTTTCTGTAGGTTAAAAAAAAGGGAATGGTTTTGTCGTACTTTGCCAGGAGATAAATACCAGCTTTGCTTGCAGAGGGAACCTGATTTCATTTTTTAAATTTCTTTTTTAAAGGTGATGACTTTTTGGTAAGAAAATATTGGAAGGGAGAAAGAGAATAATATTTATTTGATTACATTTGGTTCTGCTTCTAGTGGGGGATTTTACCTCTAGATTTTAACTCTAATGACTGCAGCACTGAGGGTAGCTTTGGAGCAATCCCAACTCCCAGCATCTGAATCCTTGCCATGAGGAGAAGGAGGATAAACCCACCTCACCAGCACCCCATCCCATGGCAAGGCAAGGGGTGTGATGGGTGTCTGCCCAAATCCCACCAGAGAACAAGCACCAAATCCGAAACTCGCAGAGTTTAGGGCAGTAGGACCAAGACTGAGAGCACAAAGTGATCAGGCTCTGCCTATAAAAGAGGCTATAAAAACTCCTAAACAGGGCGCTTGAGCAAGTATGTAACTTTTTGGCTGGTTTAGCTTGCTTCCAGCTTAGGATGGATTGTGGTAACAACTGGCGTTAGCATGGGTGGTGGGATCAGCTGGCCCCACCCTGAACGTGCTTTGTCTCCACCACTGTGATAAGAACATATTCAATGCAACCATGAAAATCGGTGCTTTCACCTAAAGGCAAGACTCCAGGAGCTGAAGGCTGGGGGAAAACATTAAAATTGCTACGCTTGCATGAGCTCATCTCAGACTTTTATCCTCATTCTAGTAATATTGGGTGTTTTTTTCAACAACCCCCGTCCCAGAGTCACAGTGTTAATCCCTCTCCATCAAGGGATGGCCTGAGAATCACAGCTTCATTTTGAGGAGCTCCCTGCTCTCCTCTCTTCCCGCACTTCCACGTTACTCCTGCCCAACAGTAATGGGGGAGTTGCTGCGCTTTCCCTGTCCATATCCCAAAGGACAACATCTGCCTGTGAAATGATCCCTTTCTGAGATCTTTCCCCCCTCACTGGCAGACACTCTCCAGCCAGGCTGCCCTCCCAGCCTCTCCTGGGTCGCTGGTCTGAAAGCTCTCCAAAGAGACCCATTATCCAGGAGACAGATGTTCAGGACTGCTGGGCTTTCCTGAAGGAAAGAAACACCAAGGTTCATTCCACCAAGGATCTTTCCACCCAGCCCTGCTGCAAGCAGGCAGAAAGCTGGAATCGGCAAAGGAATGTTTATAAAATTGCTTTCATGGACACTGCACATGTGGTGATATGTTTGTAAATCAGGTCATGCCATTCCCTGAAATATATGGGCAATGTTCAGGATATTTAATGAAATAAAGATGTAATTAGCTTCAGCTTTTTAATGCTTTGGGAAACAGCATTACCCTGGTTTGAAGGGGACTCTTAAATAAGATTGAATTACTGCACTGAGTAACCCACTGCGAAGATACAATCTGAGGAGGGAACCTGACCCTGCCAGGATTTCCTCTGTAGTGTGTTTGCATTGTATCAGCATCTAATCTGGAGCGCATATCTGCATTTCCCTGTGTCCCCAGAAAAGCAACCTGAGTATTCACTGAATGCTAAAAGAGAAGAAATTTGCTCCAGGAAGGAAATTTTAAGGCTACAATCTGCAGGGTCCAGTGCATGTTTTTAAAGCATCGGAAATATTAGAGGTCTGTCATGTCTTCCAAAAACCTTGAGAAGAAGGACAAAACACTGCACAGCAAAGGCCTTTAGGAGGGATTGCAACGGGAAAAGAGATTAAACATAAGATTTGGAATGTCAATGACCTGTACACATTTTTCAGTGAACAGCAAAATACCATGAAAGGCTTCAGCGGCCTCCATGCAGTCAGCAACCAGAGGATCCCGAGACACCAAATCCACCGGGATCTTTTAACTACCCAGCTACTTACTCTGGTTCCTTATCTTTTGACCAACAAGGCTCAGTTTCCAGAGGAAGGGGATTAAATATTCCAACAGGATACTGTGGAGGCTGGTGAGAGTTTAGTGCGAGATTCAGAAGAGATCCCACAGCCTCAGGTCATGTCCCCAGCTGGGTGCTGGCTATAAACTACACAGATTTGTTTTAAGACACCCAAAATCAGCAAAAATATTATGCAGCACAGCAATTAGATACAATAACTCATTGCATTGTCCACTTCCCAAACCTTCCACCCTTCCACAAATAAAGCCTAAAATTAAAGAGCTGAAATACATGAATTTGAAACATAATAAAAGGCAGTTTTTGTTTTGTAGGCAGAGGGAGGGCAGATCTTTCAGCCTTTCACTGGACAACCCCAAGTTTAACCCTACTCCAAGATACTCTGAGATAGTCACCATTACCTGGTGGTCCAAACAGGCACGAGGACCCAGAGGACTTGGAGACCTCCCAGCCAGGCAGGACTCATCTCCATTTAGGAGTCACAATTTTTTTAGACAACCTTCAGGCTCCTGGCTGCAGAAATACAATCTAGCACTGTGGGACCAGAGCAGTCTATTATGCAGAGAACTATGTTGGCAAATAATACTGCTTTTAAAAGAAATGTTCAGTTCTTTTTCAAGAGAGAAGGAAACCTGAAATTTTTTCAGACAAAAATAAAAGCATCATAATTTTGTAGTATTTGAAAAGAACTCCCAGGAGTCAAGGAAGATGGCAATAAAAATGAGAAATATTGACGGTGGAAAGAAGTGGGGAAAGCTGCATGAGACTCTCAGGGCCTGGGTCCAAGGGAGAGAGAGGTTGATGCACAGCCTTGGGAGAAGCTGCAGTTACTTGTCGGAAAATGAGGGCACTTGTGAGTTTTTAGGGTGTTTCACTGAAAGTTCTCTGGTTTGGAGAAACACTGAACATCCCCTGAGCCCCTGGCCTGATGTGAAAGCAGCTCTCTTGCACGTGCAAAGCACAGGTGAAGCACAGGTGCTTCCCGAGAAGCACCATCTCCTTCTGCCCTTCTCCTCCCCATCCGCTGAATGTCTGTGTTCTCAGATTGCCTGACGTGCCGTTTATGGCAGAAAGAACCTGCCTTGGCACTGACACCTGAAATTCACTTAAGGTTCATCACATTACTAATGACAGATCAATAAAGCTGAAGCTGCAAGAAGAGCTCTTCCCATTCATCCTCCTCCCACCCCTCCCTTCCCCAGCCATGCTTTCCATACTCCATCTCTTTCCAAGGGTATTCCTCTCAGCCCTGGAAGGAGACTCGCCCGCTGCTGGGACAGTTCATTTCATCCCCGACAGCCCCTGACTTATTTCTCCCAAGCCTTGAAAGCTGAGTGATAAAGCTCAGGAGCGGAATCACCCACAGCCTCCCTCTAATCAGCCGTGGCCTTGCTGAACTCTCTCACTGCAACGAGGTGATCACGCTGCCAGACAAGGCTGATTCACATCGTTTTCCCATCAGCAAATGAAATCTATCACCCCTACGACAGACCTGTTATTGCCGCAAGCCACTTCAACCTACCCAGTTAAAAACCCCTTGTAAAAGCTAAAAAGGGACGTGGACATATTTTATGGCAAATTAACTTTTAACATATTCTTTCCCTCCTTGCATTAAGATCACATGCACAGCCGACACGTCCAATAATGTCCCTGCTCCTCACCAGCTGCAAGGACAGTGCTGGATGAGGCCTGGCAGCTCCCCCATGGCATTGGAAGGGATTTAGGGTAATATGAAGAGATTAAATGCCCTCTCCTTTTGCTCATCTGCCTTGATTGACTCCAGAGAAAGCCCAGGAAAGCTCATATTAGTTCCATGAGATGAACCCTACCCCAAGGACAAGTCTCTGCCCCACAGAAGGCAAAGGCACCCAAACTCATGCTGAATTTCTCTCTGGTCTGTTGATCACAGGATCCCAGAATGGTTTGAGTTGGAGGGACCCTAAAGTTCCACCCCCTGCCATGGGCAGGGACACCTTCCACTATCCCAGGTTGCTCCAATCCCCATCCAGCCTGGCCCTGGACACTTCCAGGGATCCAGGGGCAGCCACAGCTTCTCTGGGCACCCTGTGTATCAGGGAGTTGATACTGAAATCCTTTAGCTCCTGCTAGGCCCCTAAGACAAGTCACTGAAGACACTCATGAATTCAGACAAACTTTGGGTCAGGAAATAAACCCAGCCCTACCCAGTGCAGGCTCTTGGTCAGAGATGAGAGATTCACTGTGACCTCCAGACTGCAGCAAGTTCTCATCTGCTGCCATCCAACAGATCTTGAAGTCCCGTCCTCTAATTCTGCTTTTATTTCTATTCTGGAAATGTTGTCTGGTCCTGCAGACATTTGGTCACTGATGGTTGAAAGGACACGGAGCTGGTTTAAAGTACATGGAGCATTTCAGTGGCTCCATGGACCTCAGCACTGAGTCTCAACCAGGACTCCTTTGAAGGCAGACAAGGCTCCTCTTCAGCAAAGCATTTCAGTTTTTTCCTGAAGGAAATGTCTCACAAACACAAGGCGATGGGAAATTGTATCTTTGTCATCCAAGGCCATGCATATTTTTACGAAATTTTTTCAACTCTGCTTTTTTTAAAAAAAACCCATTTCTTCTAGACCTGTACCTTAACAAAGCCAAAATCTGGGGCATCAAAGTGCAGCCAAGCCATTCCAGAAAAATACCTTCACTAGAGAACATGAGCATCCCATTACAGAGGCTGTGTGTGTGCACTGACTGATCCCCAGACTGACATTTCAATTTGTTTCCCACTGGAGGACTCATTCGTTATGGAGAAATAAGACCATTAAATGCATGATGAAGCATAGGCATCAATAGATGAGGCTGGTGGTTACTGTACCTATCTAAACAATAACTGGTAAACAAATCTATTTGTGATCACACAGGACCTTTTAAGAGGAAAAAGGAAGCAGTAATTATTAAGCAGATATATATATAAAAGAATTGCTTGCCAGCGTTACCACCCTGTGCACACACATATTTTGCTGTTGCAGCTGTGACTGCAGGGCAGAGGTGGGTCAGATGCTCAGATTGCAAACAAGCTGCCTCCAAACGTGCTCAGAGCCCATGTGGCCTCTCCAAGGTGCGTGCAGGTATGTGTGTGCACATGGGAGCAAGGTCTTATCTCCAGCAGCAGGGAAAGGTGCCCAGAGGAGACCATGCAAGATGATTTTTCTCTACTCTTTTTTTCTTTTAACTGATTTTCCACCCAACCAGCCTCTTGGATGAAGCAGGATGATCATGTTCTATAAAGGTTTCCTTTCTTTAATATATATATTTTTGCCCCAACTGTAGTGGATGAAGAAAAAGCAACAAAATGCCTGAGCATGTCCATAGTAGTGAAAGAATCCCTAAATCGTGTCTTTCTCACCTGGTCAGTGACACTTTGGCCTCTCCTCACCTTCTCCAGCCAATTTCTCTTCACTGTGATGTCCTGCAGGATCTCCTTCCCAGCCTTTGGCCTCCCATCCCACTGTTTTTTATTGCTTCACCTTCTCACTTTCAAGTGGTGCTGGAGGCCACTCTGCGCTGGCTTTGGCTCACCCTCATGCCCCCGTCTTGTACCTGTGTACAAACATCTGCCCTGCCTGGTTTTACCCTTCACCCACACTCACCCAAAGATAGAACAGCTTGGAATAAAACCAGCAGCTGTGGTTGGGTTGGGTGCTGGCTGAGGAGGGATGAGGGTGGAGCAGCTGGATGGGAGCACAAGCAGCGTGCTCAGCCCCTGCTGGTAAGGATTGCCTGCTTTCCCATCTGTTTTGGTGAGTAAAAGCTTGGCACCAAGGAAACATATCCCGCGTCTGATATAAAGTTACTGCTCCCATTCATTCATTTAGGTTTCTTCAAAGTTTGAGAAAATTAAACAAAAGCCTGAACACAACCCCAGATTCTGGAGATAAAGAGCTTCCTGAGATTTTCATAAAAGTCATGGATTTCAGATGAAACCTCTACCACTGAAATAGCTAAAAAGTTATTTTTCCACTTGTGACCACACTTCCTTTTACTGATCAGATCTAATTTTACCTTGCTGGAGAATCCAGTTATTAGTGCTCATTATTGAGTGACACTGGAGAACTTGGGAAAACCCGTTGTACTTGGGGTGCTCAGCAGGGACAAACGAAAGGCAGCAATGGCAGAGACAGGCCAGACAATGAGAAAGGAAGAGGAAGGGAAAGAGGAAGAAATGAACACTTCAAAAACCAAGAGATACAAATAAAGACTCTGAGATGGGACATAAGAAACACCAGTGGCCAAAGCTTTCTTTGAAACTGTTTTACAAATCAAACAAGTCTGGTCCTTTCTAGACCCATTTCCAAGAACAATGACCAATTCCACAACTGATGGAATAATCCCTTAAAAAAATATGGTCAAAATTTTTGTTTTTTTCTTTTCAATAAAAAAGAGTGTTCAAGCCCCCCCACCCCCCAAAATCCCAACCAACAAACACCCAAACAAAATAAGCAGCTCCATTCCCCTTTGGCCATGTTCTTAGACCTCCAAGAAACCAATGTCAGACTAAATAGATGTGACACAACTCAGCTGATTACCCTGAGCTCTAATTGAATTATAAGCCATGACTTTACAGCTGCTTGTTCCAAATCCCACATATTCCCTGCCTGGCAGAGGGTGATTTACTGGTGCAGCAGGACACAGTGAGCTCATGGGGGTGTGGGTGGGCAGGGTGGGCTCCGGACCTTCCAGGGGCTGTTCCAGGCTGTGGTGGCCGAGTGACATCTCAGATGTGCAGGTTGGTGCTGCTGGTGCCTGAGGACAAATTGCAGAGCCACAACCAAGTGCCCTCAGGCGCTGAATTGAGTGAAACAGAGGGGGGAACTCGTGACACACGAATGGCCACGTTTGTCTCCATTCTCAGATAAATCAGTTCTCTGCTTTTCATCACTGCAGGCAGAGGCAGTTTGTGCAGCAGCTGCCTGAAAGGAAATTTACTGGACAATTAAAAGTGCTGACTTTCAAGCAGCGCTCTCGAGGTGGAGTTGAAAATTATTGGGTGTGAAATGCAAATAGATTTAACAGTTTTACTGCTATTTATATGACGTTCACCCATTCCCAGCTATTTTCCTCCCTTTTTTTTTGCTCTGATTTTAAACGGTCCCAACTCTCACAGGTTTTAACAGTCTCAGACACAGGCAGTATAACCCGGAGCACCCTGCAAGGCTCAACAAACCCAGATCAGTGCTGTGTGCTGTGAGGGAGGGTGGGGGAGAGTAAAGTCTATCCCACTCCCTAAAGAAATATTAATTTAAAATTAAGCTGGTAATTACATTCAGCTTTGGGTCTGCCCCACAATCCTCTGAGGTGGTTCTTATTCAATCAGCTTTTGGCCAGTCCCCAACAAACCTCCTACTTCAATAATCACAAATTGACCAAACTAGCTGATCTCCAGTTCTAGCAAAGTCTTCCCTGAGGAGGGGTATGGGAAACCCACAGCGTGGCAGTGGGTCAGGTTCCAGAGAAATTTGGTTCCCATGGGCATTCCCATAGAGCACCCTTTTTCCCTGATGTTCCCCTGAGGTTCAGTGTGATCTATCAGAGCTAGGATGGAGTTTTTATGAGGTTTAATTCCCTGCCTGATACATTAAATTAATGACCAAAACAGTCCATGGCTTAATTAAAGATCAACTGTTAAGATCAGTAAAGCAAGATAGTCTTAGATTGGCCAGGCAGGGCCCTGGAAGAAAAGTAAAGGAATGGAAAACAGTGGGAGAAGCAAAGTGAAGCAACCCCTCCGGAGCCTCCAGCACCGAGAATCAAGAGTTTCATGACTTTTGGCTCATGTGAGTTCATAATCAAGGGCAAGTATCTATTATTCCCGTCTAACTCCTCCTGGATCTCACTTAATAAAAGGTGACACTGAAATGTTTTCTACAGAGGGGGATTTTCTGTGCTACTTGTAATGGACTTCTTATATCCATACTATTTGGTGCTGCAAGATTTACCACTGCTGGGGAGAGATATTTGTTTCTCAGACATTTCAGGTCATTGTGTGAGGTCTGTTGTACCAAAACAACTCTATCTCGACCTCATTTGGAGCCAAATGTACACATTTGTTGTTTATACTACTGTTTCTGTGCTTGTGACCTTCATTATCTTCTGCGAAGGGGACCAAGAACCTCCCCTACCAGACTCTTCATCCCTATCTCATCTGGGAAATAATATTTGTTACTGCTGAAAAATTCCCATGGCTGAATTCCGCTCTCACGTTTGTGGGTGCAGTGTGTGTCATCAGCATGCTCAGGGATATCCAATCCAGCATCCATCCATCCAGCTGTCCGTCTGTCACGTCACCACCGCGGCCTCGGTTCGGCACAATGAGCTCTAACAAATAGATTTACCTACATCAGAGTCTGTACAAAACTCACTCATTTGCCTCCCTCTTAATGGAGAACTGTACTCATTTTGCTGGATTTCTTTCCCATCTCTCTTTGAACGTAGGCCTGGTGAGAAAGATCTGTCAGACAAGTGTTTAAGTAGAACCATAAATTTGATTTGTCTTGATTTACTCTCACCAAAGGTCTCCCATACCACCATACCTCCTCTGCCCTAAGTGTCCCCCAGCCATGCGGACATGAAATACTTTCACAGGTATTACAACATACCTGAACCAAAAGCAAGGTGCAAGAAACACTCTTTTTCTCTTTGCAATTATGTTGAGGTGACTCTCTCCTCCTCCTCCTCCCATCCTTCCCCCAGTGATCTGAACCAAAACTCTGTGCTTACAGCTGCAATTTCAAAGATCTATTCAGGTGTTTCCTCTGTTTCTCCTACAGAAATTAAATCTGGTGTGGGCAAAGCAGAGCAGTGTCTTGAATGTAAATGCCTTTCCCTCCACCTCCCATTACAGAGCTAACACTCCTGTAACTCACCCATCAAGAAATCCCCCCCAAGATCCTTCCCTGCAAGCCAATAAATAATAATAATAACCATTCTATCAACTCATATTTCTGCAAGCTGGCACTGATTTATTTTTTTTGGATCTGGCATTTGAAATAACTGAAAATATTCAAAGGGGTAATGAAAAAATCTCACTTTTAATTTTGAACTGAAGTTTGCCAACCTGGAAAGCCTTTAATAATGATTTTCTGATGAACATGTACTCACTGGGTCTCCCCTTGGCAGCTACATTTTGATTAAATCTCTTTATGTCTGTATATCATATATGCAAATGTAATTATAATCACTTGCGGGGCTGAACAGTACAAATTTGGGGACTCACTCATATACCTTTGACTTAAAAGAAATTGTGCTCCTGTTACAAATACACAGGACAGGTCAGTGAAAACTGTGCCCATGCCAAGGGGATTTTGCTCCTGGTGCAGGACAGAGAAGGGCTGCTCACAGGCACTTTTATCATAATGTTATCTGGGATTCCCCAGCTGGAAATGTCTGTGCTTGCCCCGTGCAGCTCGCAGGCAATGAGGCCGACTGCTCCGAGCAGCAGCACAACCACTGCTCCACCTCCATAGGGATGGGGCGTGCATCCAGCTCTGGGGTTCAGCACAGGAGAGACATGGAGATGTTGGAGCGAGGCCAGAGGAGGCACCAAGATGATCAGAGGGATGGAGCAGCTCTG
This sequence comes from Gymnorhina tibicen, assembly GCA_013399875.1. Classification (NCBI taxonomy): domain Eukaryota; kingdom Metazoa; phylum Chordata; class Aves; order Passeriformes; family Artamidae; genus Gymnorhina; species Gymnorhina tibicen. The sequence goes on along the minus strand of VXAZ01005014.1, from coordinate 271,670 downwards.
CCGTGAGGAAAGCCTGGGAGAATTTTAGGATTGTTTGGCCTCGGAAAGAGAAGCTTTGGGGTGATCTCACTGAGGCATTTCAGTACTGAAAGAAGCCTGCAAGATATATGGGGAGAGCATGTTTACAAGGGCCTGGAGTGACAGGAAAAGGGGGAAAGGCTTCACACTGACAGAGAGTAGGTTTAGATGGGATATTGGGAGGACATTTTTCCCTGTGAGGGTGGGGAGGCGCTGGCACAGGGTGCCCAGAGAAGCTGTGGCCACCCCATCCCTGGAAGTGCTCAAGGCCAGCTTGGATGGGGCTTGGAGCAACCTGGGACAGTGGAAGGTGTCCCTGCCTGTGGCAGGGGGCTGGAATGAAATGGGTTTTAAGGTTCCATCCGGCCCCAGCCATTCTGAGATTCTCTGAGTGCTCATGCTGTGTGGCTCTTTTGCTCAGGAGCTGTCAGCCTCAAAAGCCAATGCTCTGAAGGTCTGATGTTCCCTGACAGAGAGAAGAGGCCTGTTCAGGAAACACGGCTGAAGGCAGTGGCCTCTCCATCAAGAAATAAGGATTAAATTAAGTGCTTTCTGCATGCAGTGGAATACTTGAACGCACTATCTCCTGCCATGTGTCACGTGCTGTTGGGTGCAGTTCCCAAAACTTGGGGCTCCCTGAGACTGGTGCAAGCCCTGCATTCCCAGCCTGGTTTCAGAGATCCCTGGGCAGGATGGCCACAGCTCTGTGCAGACCCAGGAGCGCTGTGCCTGCCCCTCGTACTCCAAAGGAAAGACGCTGCACGTCTGTTGTCAAGTGCCAGACAGGATACGATGGACAGTCAAGGGGTCGGTCCAGCTGAGTTGGGATTTGGTGAAAATAAAGTCAACAGGGACTGAGAGGGCAGTGGTGAGAGCAATGCTCTGGTTCTCAAGTGCTCTCTTAGCTGCTACTTGTGTAGGGACAATGGGGGCTCTTTGCTGTAATGTGGAAATGTGATAACCCCAAATCTAATGTGGTACGTCCCAAACAGGGCTGCAGTTCCCAAATCCCTAAATAAATGGAGGGAAACCTGAAGAATGGTTGAAATTACAGGATGGGCAGCATAAATGAATGCCAAGGGTTTCTCCTGTACACCATGGTACCTCTGGATTCATTCCATGGACTCTTGTGGTAGAACAAAGCCAGTGCCAATGAAAAGAGAGTTGGGCTCTTCATAAATACACATAAACATATGTACATAAATATGTCAATAACTGTATGTTATTATTTTGCTGTGAAACAGTGGTCTTTAATTCCTTTCCTGTGTTCCCTAGCCTCCCATCCAGCACGACTAGATTGTAACAGATCCCATATTGGCTTCGTGGTGGAAATAAAAATATAAAGGTCTTTATCTTTTCCTGTTTTGCTTTTCCCAGAAAGAGCCATTCGAAAATAACATCATGTTTGGATTGTATGCAATTTTGTATTAACCAGAACAAATTAATACAAACTTCAGGTCATGGTCCAAATAGGGCAGAAAGTAAAAGAAAGGAAAGACAGAGCAGAGCTAAAGGGTTGCCTGGGGCATGGGATTTCACAGCTGCTGAAATTCCAAAGTAGGAATCTGTACCATAGGGTGGGGGCAGACACTGGATGGGCTTGTAGGGGATTTCTAGATGGGATTTCATGGTGAGTGGAGAATATGGCCGCACCAACAGACAAGAAGTATTTTAACCAAGAAAATACAAACAGAGTTTTTGAGAAGAAATTGAGGGTGAGGAAAGAAAGGAAATCACGTCTAAAGTTGTGTTTGACTTTTTTGGATCAACATAGGAAGAAGTTCAGGCACCACCTGCTCTCCTACCCGAGGTATGAGCCAGCTGTGTTTCAGTAGAGACAAGCCATGGAAAATCAGGCACCTTGGACCTATTTGTTTAGGAAGTTTAGATCATGGAATTCCAAAAAGGCTGGGGTTGGAAGGGACCTTAATGTTCATCCCATCCCACTTCCTGCCATGGGCAGGGACACCTTCCACTATCCCAGGTTGCTCCAAGCCCCGTCCAAGCTGGCCTTGGATACTTCCAGGGATGGGGTGGCCACGGCTTCTCTGGGCAACCTGTGCCAGGGCCTCCCCACCCTCATAGGGAAGATCAAGTGAGATCAAATTCAAGCAAGAGCAACACAAAGAAAGGGACTTAAATACGGTCAGCTGACTTTCTTATCAAATGTGGTCATTGGACAAAAAAAAGCCTGGCCACCACATCTGGAATGAAACAGCTGGCAGGAGTGGGAGGAGGAACAGAGGGGTAAAACCTCTTCTATAAGAGGTTTTTTATTTTTTTCCATTTTATTTCAACAGATGGAATTTTCAAAGATTCTGTTTCAAATGTCATGTTGATTCATTTCATTTTGAATTTTATATTAAAACACTAGTTGTATTACATATAAATGTTGACATTCTATTAATATGTTAATACATTAATATTGTGGGACAATGTAACAGTCGATGCAAAATGAATGGAAACAGTGCACGTACCAGATGTGTGAGTCCAGAAGAAACTGAAACTTCTCATGGCCTCAGACATTTTCACAATTTGTTTCTGCTTCTTATTTCATCTATTCCTCCCACACTGGATCAGCTTAAACTACCTCGGAGTGAGCTGCAAGGAATAAAAATCTTGCAGGTTGTACTGGTTCCCACATGTTCTCCCATATCAGGATTCGTGACAGAACTTGGCTGTAGTGAAGTACCCACTAACACTTATTTTTTATGGATATCTAGAGCTGGTTTGAAAGAGGGTCCCTTCCATCACATGGAAAATATGTTCACATTTTTCCTAAATTTTTAAACAGAACTAAAAAGAAAAAATCTTTTTGCCTCTTGGTTTTTCAAAAACAAAACCCTTTTTTTCATTTAGATCCTTGAGATCTGTTGCCAAAACCCCAAAACTTTGGGATTTTTGTTCAGAAAACAATACAGTTGAGTTTTGAGGTATTCTTTTGGCACAAAAGCAACATTTTGAGGTGAGCAGATGCTTTCTGTTGAAAAATGTCATCTTGTCAAAAGCACAATCTCCCTTCTTAAAGGACTTTCATGCCAGGAAATATTCCATCAGCTCTGTTAGCACCCCTCATCCCTCTCTGGGAGAGCGACACGGTGACTGCTTTTTAACAAGATGAGCTTTCCAAGAATAATTATTGAGGAATCAGGAATTTCTGATCATATCAGAGCTTGGTACACAGGATTACAAAAGGAGCCAGTCTCATATTCCAAACCATGGGATCCACCTCTAATATGGCTCACTCTTAATAAAGTGATTCCACACTCCAGTGCAGTTCCTTTGTTGTATAAATATATATTTCCTTGGCGGGACATTGTGGTTGCTTTAAGAAGCTGGAAGACATCAGAGCATCACATTCCAAGCTTGGCATTGAGCAAGAAGCCACCAGAATTAAATCAAAGTGCTTCTTTCTGGCAGGCAAAGCAAGTGTAATGAAAATTCCAGCCTTGATCCTCTGCCAGGGGTAGGCAGCAAATTGAGTGCATGCCTACCACTCCCAAAGCCCAGTCCCTCCGTCTTGCCCGGATGCCAACTACCAGAAGTACAAAAGATGAAAACAGCCTGCCAGACACAGCAAACTAAAGTGCTCCCTTCATTAAGGGGAGTTTATTACTCTCTTCCAGCTCCACCCATGAGCAAATCCATCCTGCTCCGTCATGTTGGGACTAATGAAGGGAGGTTGACTGCTCATGGTGAGCTTGGCATTCCAGGAAAGCTTTGGAGATGTCTCCCCTACCCAGGAGCTGACTGGATTACTCCCCCAAAAGATGCACATTCTTTCCAGCTGCAAGGTACAAGGTCTCCACAGTTCTGAAGCCAAAACCCAGTGGGGCCGGATGGAGAACTGAGAAGAATCATCACCAGGAGGAGACCGAGTTTGGAGAGGAGGCAGGTTCACAAGGCTGCCTTACTTTGTCTCAGTCACAAAGGTCTGAGTAAAATCAGTTATCAAGAGGAAGTGAAGCTGCCTTTCTCCAAAGAAAAACAGTTTCAGTGTGACTTTTCCAGCTAAGCTGGAGCTGTGGGGCTGTGTCAGACCATGTGCTGTGCTCACCCAGGCAGCTCCCACTGTGAGAGAGGCAGGGCCCAGCTACTTGGACAGTATGGAGCCTCAAATGTCACCCAACCCCCAAGACAGAGGCATCACACAGCCACAAACATTAAGTGGGGAATTTGTGTTGGAGAACAATATTCAGATCAGCTGCCTTTTGATGTTGGCACTCTGAGAATTCCCATCCCACTGGTGAGTCTCTTCCATTCTGTTGTCTATGAAAACCAAACCCTCACACACCTTCATGACAGTGCTTGTCCCACCACCCCCTCCTGCCCCGGTCATCCGACCCTGACCCAGGCCAGCTGATGGGACAGGGGTGAAAAATCTTTAGTTAGATGGAAAAATCACACTTTGCCCTCATATGCTTTGTGCCTCCAGAGCAACTCCTCTGAGGTTACGGAATTGCTCCAAATGAACAGAAATGAGGCTAAAAAGCCAGCCTTTCCTGCTTGCTTACCCCTGATGTAACTGCAGAAAAAATCTTGGGAATATTGCTACAGTGGTGGATTTGGTGGGGGAGAGGAGAGGGTTTTGAAATGGGTCAGCCCTATTTTCTTAGGGACTGTGGTGAGAACAAGGTTAGATCAGCACTGAGTGCTTTTGAAGGTACCATCCAGCACTGAAAAAGAAAGTGAGGCTTTGAAAATGCTGAATAGAAAAAGGGACCTTTGAGATTTTTATTTGAGATTTGGAGGAGCAGCATATCCCGATTAGTGAACACCCCCTTTAGAAAACACCAGCAGCTGTCTTGATCTATACATTTAATACAAGAAATGTGGCCATTAAATAATTAATGTCTATAAGTGCCTAGCTATGAAAATGCAAAATGAAATATTAAATAGAGTTGGTACCAAATGGAAGGACTTCAGAAAGGGAACGAATGAGAGCCATGTCATTCACTATTCCCAGGAAACAGCCCCAAGGATCTGGAGCAGAATGAATCCGGGTGGACGAATATGAAGTGCTTGGGAGCAGAAGAGAAGGTGGGTCACTGATATTATTGTCAGCAGCCCTGACCCCTCACAAAGTGAGGAGATAAATCCCTCCCTGCAGTGACCGCCTTGCTCCCTGTGCCAAATTCAGCCCAAATTTCATCAAGGCACAGCAGAGCATCTTCTGAGCCACAAGGTCTGCAGCTGAATATAAGTAATGAAGAAGGCAAATCATGGAGATAGCAGCACAGACTGAGAAGTGTGTTCAGTGTCCCTTCCGTGCCGTCAGAAGATCCTGATCCACTTCTGATGGAGAGGATGCTTTGGAGTGACCTAAGAGTAACCAGCATAGGTCAGAACAAACCATTTCTCTTATCACTGCTGGCAAGAGCTGGGGTTATTAATTGCGTCAAGACTAAGGGAACCCAAGTAGGATGCTGATACAGCTATCAGGAGTATTCAGTGGAATAAACAGTTTGGAAGTGAAGTTAAACCTCACACTCCAGAGTTCAAAATAATAGCTGTTAGAAACTAAGATGAAATTACTGTGGGTCACAGATAACCATGTTCTGTCTTCTCCAGGTATTTCACATCTTTGTCTGGCAGAAGCAGCAGTTTTAGGGAGATTAATTTTTTTAGGTTTTCCTGGACATTCCTTCTCTGAGATTTTTTTTGGGGGGATACACCTGTGTTTCTGGTTTTCCAGGTTTCCTGATCAGAGCAGGTGTGCTGTGTTCCCAGCTGGGCTGATGAATAGCAAGACACAAATGCTGTGTCATGTGGTAGATCCAACACTTCTGGTAAATGCTGGCCTTACCACAAGTGCACATCAGCCTCCAGAAAGGCTGGACAGGAGCCCCACAGCTCACATCTGCCTGGGAAACCCTGAGCAAACGAGCAGCAGCGCTGGGTCCTGGCAGTCAGAGGGAAAACACCAGGTTTGACACCTCTGTTCCCATGCCTAAACTCCTCTCTGTGATCTCACAAAGTGCTGCTTCATGGTACAGAAGCTCAGCCTGCCCTACCACATGGACTTTGGTTTCCATCTGTGCACTGGAAGACTCCATGGCAAGACTGCCTGCCATCCTCTGCCCCCAAGAACTGTCACCACCAGAAAATAACCCCAGAGAAAGGTGCTGTGTGTGAAGGGAGAGGAGCAAATGCAGAGATATAGGAGGAGAAGCCTGTAAAACATGGAGATTTTGGCTCTTATGTGGGACAGCTTTTTCCAGCAGGCAGCAGGAGCTGACCAACAGATTGGATTTTCAGGGAAAAGTAAAGACACTGTGTTGACCACGAGCAGAAGGGATCAGCTCTGGGTCCACGGCAGTTCTCCCTCATTTGAGCTTCATAGTCCAATTACACACATCAAGAAGTGCTCCCTTGAAAATCAGAAGAGACTGTGATCTGACTCGTTTCATAACATGGGGCCGCACTTACAGCTGGCTGAAATGTCCACAAGCCCAACCCAGAAAACTTACAACCAGCTCAGATGTGTCCTGTGCAGCTTGAAAATGGGAATCTCCTTCACATGATGCCCTCCAAATCCTCACAACATACACACAACAGGGAAAGCTGGAATGCTGTGAACCATCCCCAGCCAACTGTATATTCAGTATTTTCTGTGTTTATTTCCAACTCCAGGATTAAGCAAACAACTCCAGTCCTATGACGTCCATACAATTAAATGTATCATTTTCCCATCAACTGCCTGGCTGTGCCAAGCTGAGCAGCTTGGATCCCTTTGCCATATGGAATGAATCTGCCTGCACAAGGCTTGAACGTGACAATTAGAAATGGGATGGATTCCCCCCAGCCCCCATAAGCAGCAAAGATGCCTGGAAGCCTTTAGTAGGGCTGGGAGGACTTTGCTGTATTAGCAGAACTAAAGGTAAACTGGAGCTCGACCAGGAGCTTTAACTGCTTTTCCTCATGGGTGGTGGTGTGAAGGACCCATGTGGAGACTCTTGCCCAAGCCTTCCTGTCCTAAGCAGGACCAATGGTCTTGTGAGCTCCAGGGGAGCCCCCTCCAGCCACATCCTGGTAGAAGGATTCAAAATCTGAGAAATTACAGAGTGGTCAGTCCCCAAGGCCATTCAGCTGGTGCTTTCCTAGACACCTCTTAGAGATGAGGTAAGTTCTGATCCTTTTAAAGCCATGAGAGCTCCAGTTCAAAGCTGTCTAATTCCCAAAAGACAATGGAAGGTACCAACCTTTGCTCCCTGTCCCCTTTACTAAAACAGAAAGTGCTCTCTAAAACAGTTCCGTGAAGGTTTAGCTGCAAAGGAAGTGCTTGGCACTCTGCAAACAGCACAAAGAGACTTCCCTTTTCCCAGAGTTACTGCAGGCCCTGCTTGTCTCATGCCCATCTTCTAGCTGATGGTCTCTGGGGAAAACGGGACACTGCTCTGCAGGACAGGCTGTGCTGCCAGGGCTGAGCATGGCAGTTCCTTTCACAGCCATGGATATTACAGAGGAATTAAACCTGAACCCCTCTGCACTTGCTGAACCACATCTGACCTTCTCTTTTGCAACCTTCTGAGATTACCTTGATCTTCTTCATGTTCCCACTGCTCCCAAGGTTAGGTTACACCCTTAGTTCTGGACTGTTTTAAGTCTCCCATGAATACCAGTGTCAGATCTGCACAAAGCTATCTTAGGAATGTGGCCAGGCTGATCTCCGTGCTTATTCAAGGTGACATTGATTCATTCTCCCTCTCAACTGCCCCGATTACATTTTGAGAATGTGCTTCATAACAACCTTGCTCATCCACCACAACCGCCCAGTTTCCATCCCTGACCTCCACCTTTGTCAGCCCCCTGCTCTGGGGGATTTAGGATTTTGTTATCAATAGAACATGCAGCCAGAGGCATTTGGGGTTTGGGAATAGGCAGAGAAGTCACATTTAGTGACGTATCCAAAGTCAGGTTTTGAACTGAGGTTCTGTCCCTACACTCTACTCATTTCCTGCTCACACACCAAGCAGCAACCAGGCATAGCTCCAGGGAAGGCAAAAGGGCTGGAATGGAAGGACCATCCCCAGATTCAGAGCCCAGGAACCGTCCAGAGGGGAACATTTGCATCTGAAGCAATTTGCAAGAAATTGCTTCCTATGCCAGTCCCCTCGTATGGGACTACAGGCTACTCATGGCCTGGACCCACAGCACCTGGTGAGTGTCTGTGCTCAAGGCAATGCTGGAAAGAGACACCTCTGCTTAACCACTGAGGTGATCTATTTGTACTGTGTGGCTGAAAGGTGTTTAGGCAAAAGATGAAGGTTTCTGAAACTTCCAGGTCTTTATTTTTGCCAGGTTCCAGGGGAGGGCTTAAATAAAGGATTCTGCTTTGGAAAAACTAAAAACAGCAAGGGAAAAAAATAGACAGATAGACATCTGGAGGGCTGAACAAAGCCCTCTCCTCAGGCTGACCTAGTTACAGTGTTTGGGGAGAGCTTTGCAATCCTGTTCAGCAGGAGGAACAAGCAGCTGAGGGCTCAATTCAGCCTCAGAGTAAACAAACAGAGTTCTCACCACAGCAGCCTTGCACTTTTCCCTCAGGTCTCCATCTGGTCATGGTCACCAAGAGCTGCAAACCCTCAATCCAGCACAGAAATGGCTTGGAGCAAATGCCCCTGCCCAGTGATGCCAGGAGATCCCAGATAAATCATGGCTGATTTATATGGCATCTCCAGGGCTGACCGATGTGCTCGTGGCTCACAGAAGGCAGCCCACGGGGTTCTCTTTGCGGGTTGAAGTCCATCCACAGGCTGCCCTGGGAGAGCTGGGACAGAGGGCAGGTTTCATTAGACACTGCTAAGCAAGCTGCAGGGATTTTTTCATACTCAACTTCATCTCTTTCAACTTGCTACTAATAACCTTTTACCAGAACTGATTTCAATTTAAAATCATGTTATTTAGAGTAAAAGATGCTATTTATTAATGATTATTATTACAAGGTGTTATTCATGCTACTTTGAGTAAAAGCCTAAATGTTTCCTGAGATGTGGCTTTTGTTCACTTAAGAAAGGCTTCTGAAAGGCAACATTTTGTAAAGCAAGTTGCTCGAGGTATTTTGGCACAGACCCTTCCAGTTGTGCACAGGAGGGCAACACAGTAGTGAGATAAACAAAAAGGGTGTTTTGGAAACATGTGGTTCTAAATCAGTGTTTTGGCCATCATGCTGATTCAGAGCTGAGTTGTGCAGTTCTTGCCCAACCCAGAACAACAGAGGAAAAATTATCTCTTATAAAACAGGGTCAGAGGGATGAATCTCTGAACTGAAAAAATGAAGTCAAAGAGAAGAATTCAGGGTGACGCTGCCGGACCCAGATGAAGGGTCACAGAGGAGAAAGCCTGCTGGCCACAAGCAAAACAAGCCCCAGCGTCCCTATCAGGGAGACCTTGGAGAGATGCCGGGTACTGTAAACGCCACCTCCCAGGTCAGTGTCCTTCAATTCATGACCAGGACAATTTGTACTGTTAATTTTGCTGCAAGGGATGTGCACTCTGGACTGACAAGAAACCCAGTGTTTGCTGTAACAGCCTCCCCTTCGTGATAAGAGCTGCCCTTGGGACAGTCCCATCGGTCTCCTCAACCGCCAGACCTCCTGTGAGTCCTCAACAGCACCCCAAAACCAATTTATTTCCTATTAGGTCTTAAGCCAGCTCACAGTACGCCAGTAGACTCCAGCATCTTGTGCCAGACCAAACCCATATTTCTGCTAATATCTTCAGCCCCTCCCTCCCCCAAAACCTGCTCGATTTTTCTTCATTATAAGCACAGAAAAGACTGAACTAATAAAAGTAAAAGCTGAGGAGGAAAGGCAGGAATTGTCTTCAGATCTGAACACTGAAATATTTCATGCTCCTTCAGGGATCTCGGAGCTCTCCAAACCTTGTCAAGATCTGGTGCTATTTGGGTCTTGCTTTGCAGCAGGTCCCCAGAATATTTCAATTTTAAACAAACAAAGAATGAAAATCCCCAAAATCCCAGTTCTTCATTTCCCCAAACCAAAAATGTATTCTTTCTCTTTTAACAAAACCCCATCACTGTAGATGAAAAATGTAAGTTTGGGAAGAAAATGTGCAGCCTGCTGATAAGATTTGTTTGTTTTTTTTTCTGTAACAAAACAAACAACAAGGCTGGATTGAAACTTTCCAGCCTACTTTGCATTTTCCTCTGCTGCTGAACTTCAGATTGCATCCACACAGTTTGGAACCCTCCATTTTTTGCTAAGGGTGTTTGCTATGGGTGGCCTAGAGCTGTGCCCAAGTCCCTTCCCCCATTATCCCCATCCCATGTACCCTACAGATCTTACATATGTCTATTTCAAGTCTGTGTCTAAATACGTAAATTTATTTTTTAAAAAATTATAATAATTGATGTCTAAATACACAATAGACCTGATGATGAGGCCGACTTTGTCTGCATCCACGGGGTCTGAGGTAGAGGTGCTCTCATCCGTCTCAAGCCCAAGCACATGGGGACGAGAACAAGACAAGGGAGTAGCAGATGTCAAACTTTCCAACAATTTCTGTTGATGTTCAACCCCTTTCTTCTACTGCTTGTGAGTGTGGTGTCCACCACCCAAACCCACCTGGAGACCTCACAGCACCTTCCAGTGTCTGAACGGATTACAAGGAAGATGGAGCTGGACTCTTCATCAGCAACTGGAGTGTCAGGACAAGGGGGAATGGCTCCAAACTGACAGAGAGTAGGTTTAAATTAGATGTGAGGAAGAAATTCTTCTCTGTGAGGGTGGGGAGGCCCTGGCATAGGGTGCCCAGAGCAGATGTGGCTGCCCCTGGATCCCTGGAAGTGTCCAAGGCCAGGCTGGACAGGGCTTGGAGCGGCCTGGGACAGTGGAAGGTGTCCCTGCTGGACTTGGATGGATTTTAAAGTCTCTTCCAACCCAAATCATTCCATGATTCTATTTTTCTGTGAACCCAGGGCAGCCCCAGGAAACGCCGCCCACAAGGCAACTGTCCCAGGGTGGAACCGTGTCCCAGCCGTGCTTGGCTTTGAGGGTCACTGAGAAGGGAAGGTCCTTTTTGTGCTGGTGATGAACACGCAGCTTGTCCTTGCTCAGCACGGGCTGTGCCTCCCGCTGTCCCAGCAGAGGTGGCCCAGTGTGCCCAGAGCTGATAAAGACACACTGTGCAGTCCAAACAAAGGTAACTCTGGGGGCAGCAGGTCACAAAAAGCTGGTTTTTCCTTCGGAGTGAGCCTGTGTAAAAGAAACGAGCCAAGCTTGTTTCAGGCCAAGTGGGAACTTGTATAAAGATCCTTTCTCCATGCCCACTGGGATGCCAAAAGCTTATAGCAACTTTCCCAAACAAAGAGCAGCAATGAGAATGGAGTGTTCCGGGCAGCAGAGCACCCACTGCTAGGAAGTGAATCAGCACTGATCAAAGGGAAAGGGTCAGCCTTGAAGGCTGTAAAAGCCAGCCCCAGTTCCTCTCCAGCAGCCAGGACAGGTTGCACCAGGAGTTAGCAGGGAATTTTCTACTGTAATTGTTTTTTTCTGAAAGAAAACTACATTTTTACAAAGTAAAACTATGGCATGAGAAACACTCTTTTTCATTTTTTTCCCCAAACAAATTGAATATTTCATTGGGCAAATCAAAATGAAACATTTCCTTTTGGACAAATTTAAGCCAAGAAGGAATATTCCATTTTGTTGGAGTTACCTGAAATACTCTATTTTAAAATAGCGCTCTAAAAAACTCCAGCTCAGTTTCCTATTACTTAATGGAAAGTTCCTTCTCCCACGTGCTCCTGTTTTCAACCTGGGACTGATCCCTTTGAAAAACTACTTCTCCCATCAAAAACCTTTCCCAGCACTACCAGTACCATGGACTTGGGGAGCCATTTCACCCCAGTGTTTGAGCACACATCCCCCAAACTCAGCACAGCAAAGCAGAAAACATGACCCACACTTCAAGATCTCCCACCCCCTGAAGCAATCTCTTCAGCTATATCTAATGTTGCTTTAAAAAGACTTTCAGCTCCATTAATAATCTAAACAGATACTGGGGGTCTAATTAGCAGGCTAATTAGAGAGCATGGTTAGGCATGTATTCAGGCAAGAATATTTTATCAGTGGAATGAGCAAAGAAGAATTGTGGTCTGCACCAGCGTTTTATCGCTGAACTCTGCGCAAGATCTCAGCCCCATGTACAGAGCCTTGGCCTAAAGCAGTGTTTGCCCACCACAAAAAATAGCCAGGCTGAGGAAAACCAAACCCTTCACCTTCACCTACGAGGATTTTCTACACACATGCATTAATTTCACATCCCACACACTATTTCAACTTTCCAAGCAGCTTTCCAGTTTATATGACGTCGAGACGGGGGGTTAATTTTCTAAGAGTTTCCAGAAGTTTCAATTATGTCATATATGTGTCACACAAATGTATAGCACAGGAAATAGCTGAATTTCAACACCTAAAATTAAAAATTTTCCAGGGTAGCATTTCCCTTAGCAGCCTGAAGGAAAACATCCTCTCTTTTCAGTCCTGGAGGTTGGCATTAGATGAGAAATCCTACCAGAGACATGAGGTCCTTACAGGGAGGATCTCTCACTATAAACTCATGCCCATCCCCCCCATCTCTGCCTGCAAATAATTCCATTTAAACCCCAGTTTCTCTCCCTGGGAGGTTGAAATTATGACTATTCTGTAAATATGTTTGTGGCTTTACCAATACCCAAGTCTGCTCAAAAATAAGAATTTCTGTTTCACTGCCTGTTTTGGCCAGTTCAGCCCCAAATTGCACCCAGACAGATAATGATGTCTCCTGTTCATGTCCTCTTGGAACCAGGTGTCCTGCCCAGGCCATGGGCCAGCTGCTCTCACAGCAGCAAAGCCCAGGAATGTCCTCAGGGACATATTTCAGGTCAGGAGGTGGCTCACAGGCAGTAAACATGAATTACTCTTGAACTGAAATTTTTCCATTCCATTTGAGAAATGAAACATTTCAGTAAACACCGAGTGGAAGACACTGGCATGTTTCTCCTGATAGGAATTTGTTTTTTAATCAAAGTTCTGGTTTTGTGGGAAGCATGTTTTCTCTACTGCAACCCCTTGAGCAGTAAATCCTTGGTGAGCTTCACTGCTGTTATATCAAGGCCACATCTGACTGATTTTAAAAGATGCCACAGCCTTGGGAACACCACATGGTATTCACAGCACCACCCATTCTCCAGCACTGTGGAAAGGCTGACAAGAGCCTGTGAGCCTGGTGTGAAAATCCATTGTTTTATTAAATGTCTCTGCCAGCCCGTGTTCGCTCCTGCTCAGGGATGGCTCTGGCTGCCAGTGGACAAGCTCAGGGGCTCCAAGGATAAGAGACAGAAGCAGCACAACGCATCTTCATTGTGCAGTCGAGCATATGCCAGCAAATACATCTATTTTACAACAAAGACATGATTTTTGCACAAAAAGACTCTCTGTTGCAGGCAGTCTAAGTGGTCGAAGGTTCACAACTACCCTGGATGGGTTTTGGCTTTGGGCCTGGGCAGAGCCAGTCTTTGCTGAGGTGCAGAAGCTCCTCCGTGTTTGGACAGCCCTTCCCCTGGCTCTGTCCCAGCCACAGAGGTTTGGTGGCCGTTCCCGTGGGCAGCACCGGCACAGCTGGTCACTAACTCACCCTAGCTCACCACCAGTGCCAGGCACTGACCTCTCCAACCAAACAAAGACTCGGTCTCACATCAGGCAGTAGATTTGAATTAAAAACCCCAATTCCTGGAATCACAGAATATCCTGAGTTGAAAGGGCCCAAAAAGGATCATTGAGTCCAGCTCCTGGCACTGCACATGACACCCCCAAGAATCTCACCATGATGCCTGAGAGTTAATGAACACTGTAACCTGTGATTTTTAATTAGCTCTGTAGCTAATAAGCAGTCTCTGAATTTCTCTTTGCATCACTTTGAGATGAGTTTAATCTGTGTGCAAAGTTTACACTACAGCTTCTATCAAGACCAAGCTTGGTGTGACAATTACTTGTCCTCTGCTACCCCTGAGGGTTTCCAATGCCAGGAGTTGGGTTTGGAGTGACTCCCCAGTGCAAAGAAGGCCCCAATTTTATCTGTAACTCCTGAAACTGACTCCAGTTCTTCTGATTTCCAATAAATATTAAATATGCAGCAGCTCCTGGGATCCTGTAAATATGGTCCAAGAAGAGCTGTGCAATGGCACAAACATTTCTCATCCACCTGTCAGCTGTTCAATGGCTTTTTGAAGCCATTAACTACCACACAGCCCTTCATTTCCCCCAAAGATATTCATCATTTGGAGCAGGGAGCAGTGAGGTGAACCAGGAGGCAGCAATTCTGCACCAGCTGGAGGTGCACAGAGCTGGCAGAGGAGGCCCATGTGGCTGCCTGGGCACCAAAACCTCCCAGGACCAAGTTCATTAGGCCATCAAGTTGCCACCAAGTGGAGGTTGCCAGTCCCCAGCAGAGAACAAGAATTTGGAGAGGCAAAGAGGCTTTTGAAAACACCAAGGCTGTTGCAGTCTCAGCTGCCTTCCTCGTGCAGGAACTTCTGAAAATCCCAGGTAATGTTTAATTAGTGTGTGAGCTACATGCCAGTGCTCAGCAGGCAGGAAACCTCCCTCTGGTGTCTCCTGAGATCACCAGGTAAAATCTCAGCCATCACAATGTCACTGGGAAGTGATTAATCACTCTAATTTCAGATTTCAAACTGCCAGTTTACCACTGGCAGCACAGACTATCCTTTACCTGAAAGATAAACTCTGAATTTTGGCTTAAATCAGGGGTGGGGAAATGAAGACAGCCTTGTACTCTGCCTGTGGCTATAGATGCCCCCATCACTTTTTATTCCAGGTGGAAGAACAGCAAATCAACACAACTACATGTTGTCTGTATTTAGGGTTGCATTGTAGCATCCAAGCTGTCAACTCTGACCGCATAAAGACAGAGGGAACCAGGAGCCTCCGGGCAGACTGTGGTGCCTCTGGGCTCGGCTCAATCCAGCACCACAGCTCCAGGATGGATTCACAAAACAGGCACCAGCTTGGGTCAGTTCAGCCCCAAACCTCCCCCATTTAACAGCTCCAGTGTCCAGCAGGTCACCTGAGGCCCCAGCTGGACCACAATGCACCCTGAAGGCACAGACACCAAACACCATCACATCAGACACATGTAATTCCCAGCACCCAGGTTACATTGGCAAGCAGCTGATTTGCAATGGAAAAGGGAGAAGTGAAGCCACCAAAGTGCTGCCTCCTCTTGCAGCAGCAAATCCCACGGCTGGTGGATGACAGGGCCCAGCCGGGGCGATCCCGCGCAGCGAGGGGGGAAACACACGCACTGTTATTCTCAGTAATAAGATGCCTGTCAACATATAAACCAATTAGGTGCAGCTTTTGTGTTCATAATAAGGCTGGGCAAGATGCTTTCTATGAGCAAGTGCTTTCAAGTGAAAAATAGCTTCTGAAAGAATCTGACAGTTTGCACATGAGGTTTCAGTTTGCTCAGGGTTTGGTTGGGTTTTTCTTTCAAATGCAAGTAATGAAAATTCTCACATTGTTTCAAACCAAGAAACTGTGTCTCAGTTTTCAGCAATCTTTCTCTCTCACACACTCACATGCTGCTGCTTTTAGCTTTTTTCCTGCCTCTTTTTATTTTTTTAATCACAGTAGAAAGATGAAAAAGAGGGAAGAAATGAAAATCCATGTTTTAGAGAAACACACTGAAAACAATTATTTTCTTCATTTTAGTCATATGAACTTACTTGAAACCAATGTTTTTGTGTGCTTCCATGTGTTACCAAGAAAGACCCACATTTTGGGATGGGAAGTATTTATCATTCCAGTTTCATTTTTCAAATTGCTGGTTAATGTCTGGCAGCACAGACTAACCTTTACCTTAAAGACAAACCCTGTATTCTGAGTTAAATCAGGGACTGGGAAATGCAGGCACCTTTGTACTCTGCCTTCAGCTACAAATGCCCCCAAACACCTTTTATCCCAGGTAAAAAAGCTGAAGAACAGCAAATTAGTCCCATATATAACTTCTCAGAGAACATGAATAACTCCCAGTTAGGGTAAATGGAAGCATCAACCAAGTTTTGGGTTCGGCATTCAAGCACAGAGTGAGGCTGTGTGATTTACATTAAGAAAAAACCCGAAGATATTTCCCAAAATAAGGACCCAGCAGATCTGGCTGAGCTCCTCCTTCCAGGTATGGAAGGTCCTGGAGAGCGGCTGGAGCCTTGTTCCAGCCGTGCAGCTGCGAAGGTTAATTGTTACTTGTCAGAGAGAACAGGACAATTACAGATACTGGGAGTCATTCCCATCTCCCTCTAGTGGCTCCCCAGCTGCCCGGAGCCGGGCACGGGGTCCGTGCTGCAGACAGCTGTGCCCGTGGGGCAGAATCGTCGTGGCAAGCAGGAGCCACAGGCGAAGCAGAGCTTGCACCAAGCTGCTTGTCCAGAGCCCTTTTTGCACAGCTTGGAGATTAAAAAAAGCGTTTCTATTTGGCTGGCGAAGCACCGAGACTCTCCTCCTCCCCGGGATGCTGCAGGTGGCCCTAAACCATCACACAGCATCTCAAAATGACTACGGAGCGTAAATCACCGAGCACATCTGAGCCATCTGCTGCTACAGAGGAGTCAGCAGCATTGCTGGGGTGTAACCACAGCAGCGGCTCTGCCCCGGGCTTTTCCAGGCTGCCCAGATCCCTACGGCTGTTTGTGCAGTGCAGAACCAGCAGGAAAGGAAGGCAAGGATGGGGTGGAAAATCACCTTCAGGAAAACGTGTGCTTTTTATACAGGGATCACGAGGGAGCTATTTTGTAACCAAAGGCAAATCACACCCCTGGCACCTGCAATCCCCTTCCAATAGATGTGTAAGTTGCAGAGAGACATTTGCTATGGAAATCTCTTGGTTTAGAGCTGAATCAGTTCAAGGAGGGAACTGGCAGGAATGCCTTGTACAAGTATCCAACCTCACGAGCTCCCTGCAGAGCTCCGGCACCCTGCGGAGTCTGTGTGTTCCCTCTTGGGCCCACCTGTCACAGCTGAAGAGGTTTTGTTCCACCTTCCAGAGAGAAAAACTCAGGGGAGGGAGATATGAAACCTACCCACATGTTTAAAGGAAAGGAAAACCCTCCCGTCACAAGACATAGCAAAGCTCACCACGTGCAAAAGTGATTTCCAGAAACAAATGGAATCCAGTTCCGTCTTCATAAAACAACAGTGAGGAAAGAGATGGAATTGTAACAGCACAGGAAAGGAAGAGGAGACAGAGCACTTGGGATCATGCTTGATGTTTGGAGACAGACACGTCTTCAGGCGGAAAGTACTTGTAGCCCTGCAGCCTGTAGGACTATGAACAGTTTTGTAAAGCAGCCCCGTACCTGTAGCCTTTGCTTCCCATCATGGGAAGACCCTAACAAGCACCATTCAGGCTGGAAATTCAGAGTATCCCTCTATGCAGGACCAGCAAAGCACAACCAGACACAGCAATTCTTGCTCAGGCTCATCACAGCAAGATTTTTTCTGTTTGTGTGAAGAAAGAGGAGGTGGAGAGGGGGGCCAAGGGGCTGAGAGCAATATGTACCTATGCGTGTGAACAAATAGATTCCAGTTTTTAAGAAAGGATCAGTAAAGGTCTGTACAGTGTGAATGAACTGGGGAATTCCCAAGGGCTACTTTGAAATCCAAAGTGTTGTATTTTGAAATGGACACAGATCTTGGCGGGAAGTGGGGGAGCAGACAGTAATGGTTTAATAGACTGTGGAATGGCTATAAAAAAGAAAGGGGGTGGGGAAGAAAAAGCAGATGGCAGCCCCTTTGCAGGAGCCATAAAATTTCATGGTGTATTTTCTATCCATGGCTTCACTGTAATTCAAGCCTTGGGGGCCAACTTTCTCTGGCGGTGGTTACTGAGGGGCCTTGGAGGGCAGAAGTAACAAAGGGTGGACACTGCTTGGGCGCACTGACCAAATGCTCCCTCTTGGGAGATCAGGCAATAAAAAACAAATCATTTCAGAGAAACACCTAGGAGACTTCCCAAATGCAGCCTCAAAGTTCCAGGTCAGGGACATAGAAAGGAAAACCCAAAAAGTTCCAGGAAAGAGAAATGGAAAAGGGGCTTTTTACGTCTACAGATAGAAAATAAAGATCAGAGGGTGGTGAGGCCCTGGCCCAGGTAGTCCAGAGAAGCTGTGGCTGCCCCATCCCCGTAAGTGTCCAAGGCCAGGTTGGATGGGGCTTGGAGCAACCCGGGATAGTGGAAAGTGTCCCTGCCCATGGCAGGGGGGGTGGAAGGAGATGAACTTTAAGGTCCCTTCCAACCCAAACCATTCTGTGAGTCTGACAGCTCCTCAGGGGTAACCTGGCCCAGTGTCACTCAGTCACCATTGCAGGTACAGGAGAACATCACCAACCCCAGAGCTGTAACACACCTGCTGCCATTTCATCCTCCCCTAGCTAGGGCACGGTCATTTGGGATATGAATACAACAAGAGTGATTATATGTTAATCTGTCCATGATATATAAATAAAACAGAGCAATTACTATGCTGGAAGAAATAAGGAGAGGGATTATTTTAATTTGATCTATCCAGCAAATATGTTTTGACATTTTAGTTCAAAGATTAAGCATTCCACACACATTAGAGATAAAAAGCAATAATTAGAAATGAATGCAATGAAAACTCAGTTTTCCTTCCACCTGTTTCCCACTGGAACAATTGCTGTGTGGAGCATAAGGAGAGAAAGGAAAGGAAAAACATCAGCCTGGAGAAACTGCGGTTCAGTTGCATTGATTCTAATTATTGCAAGATCTGTCTCTAAGAGCTTTGCTGAACTATTTGTTTCCAAATGATATCAACACAAGTTGGAAAATGAGAAATATTTTCTCAAGGATTAATGATTTTTTTTAAAAAGAAGCTTCATTTTAAATATTCACTACTATGAACAGTTCTCTGTCAGGAGTATTTCAGTAACTTCACACAGGTGCTTGGACTCTGTGGTGAAATATGCATATGTGGGGTTTAATTCTTTTTTTGGGGAGGGGGTAGAGAGCAGGAGTCTTCTGCCTGCATGAGAAATCAGAGCAGCTGGAGATGCAGTCAGTAAAGGAAACTTGTGTTCTCCGTTAGGAGTCCAGCATTTCAAGGCACTCAAGAGTCTAAAATTAGGCAGCAAAAAAAAAGAAAAAAAAGCTTTTCTTATCATTCTGCTTTTGGCACAGGACAAAATGACCCATTTTCTCACTGAGGTGCAAAGGAGGAAGAACGGGGAGAAGCAAAATAGTTTTTCCCCTCCCTGTGCATCAGTGGGATCCCTCCCTTTATGGCTAAAGACCTGAACCCAGAGATGCCATCATTCTGCAAATCACTCATTTGAGCTGTTTCTTTCAAAAGATCTCACAGGTGCACATCATTGGC
Organism: Gymnorhina tibicen; assembly: GCA_013399875.1. Taxonomy (NCBI): domain Eukaryota; kingdom Metazoa; phylum Chordata; class Aves; order Passeriformes; family Artamidae; genus Gymnorhina; species Gymnorhina tibicen. The sequence goes on along the minus strand of VXAZ01005014.1, from coordinate 252,241 downwards.
AGGGCACCAAAGGTCTATTTTTGCCATTCCTAAGCTATCAGCATCCATAAGAATGGGACAACTGGGATTCCTACTGCCGGGAGCTGGCGCCATCCCCCCTGGAGATGGGTTTGGAGAATTCTCTGCCCGTGTGTACAAACCAGCAGCAACATTTCCCACTAATGAGCAATTCCTCAGGAAGGTTAAAGAAAAGTCAAGGTTTTCATTAAGGGCTCTGGCCACTTAATTGGTCTATTCTGACAAATGCAATAATATTTGTGGGAAGGCCAGGCAGATAAAGGAAAAAGTAAACAAGGTCAGGAGTAAATCCATGGGTATGTGACTGGAAAACCACTACTGCTGCTGCCAGGACGGGGATGTTCACCTCTGTAGTTTGCTGTAGTTTGCACTTGGGGGTAAGTTGATGCTTGCTGCTACTCAGGAATTTGCCTTAGGGATGAGCAGACTTTGTGGAATTAATGACACCTCTCCAGACACCTGGGGCACAGAATGGACAGGCACTGCTGGACCACACACTGCAGATGGTGCCCCAGAGGTCCTTGACAGGTCCTTGGGCAGGAGTAGAAATTACCTAAGAAAATTTGCTTTTCCTCTAAACTAGGATGTGATAAAATAAAATGATCACAGAATCACAGAACAGTCAGAGGAAAGGATTTTAAAGCTCATCCAGTTCCACCTCCTGCTGCAGGCAGGGACACCTTCCACTAGGCCAGGTTGCTCCAAGCCCTGTCCAATCTGGCCTTGGACACTTCCAGGGATGAGGCATCCTGATACAAGGCACTGAAAGTATGTCCAGGAAAAGAAAGAAAACAAAGCCCCCAGAATTAATTTTTCTGCAGTTTTGTGCCCTCCTGCCCCATTTCATTTCCCAGTTCACCTTCTTTAACAAAGCAAACTTTCCCCATAAAGGTGTGAAAAGCTGTGTCTGTTATTAGACATTATCAGTAAAATACAAGCAAATGCAAAATCTGGCAACAGACCAGACGGCATCATCTTGTCTCCACCTCCCCCAGTCCTAGCCCTGTTGTCACTAGCATTTTAGGTCTCTCTCAGCTCTTTCCAGGAGGCCCCTCCATGGTAACACCCCAAAAGAACCCTGCAGCCCCTGGGACCCTTCTCTGACACAGGACACCCGGGAAGATGAAACGCTAAATGTTCAAAACAGACCAAAGGAAGCATTTCTAATGTGAGTAATTATCCTGTGGCGCTTCCTGCCATGCGATACAAGAGAAGCAAATAATGCAGAATAATTCCTCAAAGACTCAGTTACTGAGTTGAATAACAGCATCAGCTGCAGTTTCGCTGCCTAGGTCTCATATTATGAAGGCTCCTGGTCCCTGTGCTTCAAACTAATCCCCTGCTGGGATTAGAAAAGCAAACAATATCTCTGTTTCAGTGACAGTCACAACTTCAGGTAATAAGGAGGGCTCAGGCGTGGGCTGGGGAAGGAGATAAAGCATCACTTTTGCACTCACTTCTCCAATGGACCACTTTAGTTTTCCCATGTAGTGGAGGAAGCCTGTCTCTAACGGGGATGCCTCACCTTTCCTTAAAGCCAGTTACTTTAAGGAGTGCTTTAAGGTGCTTAAAAATCTAAAGCACCCTACAAGTGTAAGGAACTTGCATTTTTCTGAACAAGCCACCACCTTGGGCTGCGGGGAGAGGCCAGTTCCCACTTATCGTCTGCCGGCAACTCCCGGGCGTGGTCAGGTGGCTTCATATCACAGCTTTTTGGATGCGGAGCTGCTCTGTCCCAGCCCGTGCACAGAGCAGGTTTTTGAGAGCAACACAGCCTCGCTGATGAGGAGGATGCCACGGCTGTGCCCTGCCCAAGCTCAGAGGAGCTGCTGTTTGCATGCCCAGGCTGGCACATCCCTCCTCCCGAAGCAGGTGCCGGGGCTGCTGCTCTGCAGTGTCATTAAGGAGCAGCTATTTCATGCCCTTACAGAGTAACCTCGATGCTGCTACATGAGTAAATGGGGAAGTTACACATTAGGTCGTAACATCTCAGGCCCTATTAGGAACAAAAGTGCCATTGTGAACATGCGGGTTACTGAATAACCTCCTCCATCCCCATAAAAAGCTGCTAGTGCGATCGAGTTTTTTCTTCTTTTAAAAAAAAAATCTGGTTTATATACAAGTCAGGATCTTGAGGCTTCTTTTCATGTCTCCACAGCTTGCTTGCCTTGCTCTCAGCCTATCAGCTATCCTCAGAGCAGGGTTTTGGTAGGACTGAGCTTCAAAACAGCTTTTGGGTCCCAAGACAAAGGGGGCTGAGATTGTGCTGTATAGGGGAGGAGCAAAAGTGCCCCTGAAACACCCAAGCTCACCCATCTTTGGGTGTGTTAAACCTGCTCCATGCTGCCCGGAAAATGGGAAAACAAGTCAGGGTTGGTTTTGGGTTTTCTCCAAAAAAAAGCAGAACCACTCTGCAGAGAGGGAAGAGGTGAGGGAAGAGGAAAATAACAACCCATGTATACATGTAGTCATGCTGCTGCTCATCTGCTGGCACGAGATATCCTAGTTAACAACCCTGAGGTCAGAGCTTGACCTTCTCCCACCCCACGGTGGTTGGATGGATTCAGTGATCCGGGTGATAATGGGGCACTGTGCAGTTGCTGACTGGGCCAGCAGCAGGGTGGGAAGGTGTACATAACCTCTCAGCCCGTCCCTGCCCTCTGCCATCCCCCAAGTACATCCCTGTTTAGGGACCTGACATGCCTGTTTATCGGAGGAACATTTCTCAATCACTGTGAACCCACCGGAGAGGACCCTGAACTGCTCTAAGTCCAGACTCTGGACCCTGTCCAGCAGCCGCTCACTGGGCACATCTGAGCACTCGCAGGCTGCTCCTTCTCCTGCTGCTTTCCCGTCTGCTGCCTCCTCTGGGCCACCTCCTGCCCAGTTTTCTTCCTCTCTGTAATAACCATGGTTTTTATGGATTAGCTGTAGCAGAGAAACCGATGTGCAGCAAGTGCTGCCCCCTCCACCCCTTTATTGACTGCTGCTTGTTCTCTGCTGCACCTCCTCACACAGACCCAGCCAGTGCCTTAAAACTGACTGAGACGGGGCTCCCTGGGACTGGCAGAAGTGACCTGAGCTTGAATTCTGTCTCCCTAAAAGTTGGTCAGGGGGACTGAAATGGCACAGCTCCTGCTCTTGTGCTGAACTGAACTCTTACTAGGTTCTCCAAACAAGCCCTTGTTTTCACACTGAGCCAGATGGGTCCTCTCTCCCTTCTGCCAAGCTCCCCACTTTCCTGCTGGAAACCTCCCCTACACAGAGCCCTGGGAACTCCAAAGCAACAGCTCTGTGCTTTTTGACCCTCGTTTCCTCTTCTGAGCCAAAGAAAGTGATTCTCTCACAACCAGACTTCTCAGACCTTTCCCGTGAAGGAACATTGACGTTTCTGTAACTCTAATTATGTTACTGGCATTTCCCACTGTCTGCATGGGGATTGTGTTGGGCAAGGCTAAGCTGCTCAGGCTGTGAGACCCAGGAAAGATCCACAGGCACACCTGGCATCAAACAGTCACCCAAAATCACAGCAGAGGCAGGAGCAAAGTCAGCCCAAGAGCTCCCATCTCACAATTCCCAAAGCAGCACTCTCACCACTGGATAATGCACTTGAAAGCACATCTATAAATAAACTTAGGCCTTGTGTAAACCCAATTAGAATACACTGGCAAGTTATTCAAGGAGGCTGGCAGACACATTCTTTACCTCAGGTGTCAGCCACAGCAGAGCATTATGGGGCTTGCATTACAGGGAACGCTTTGTGACTTTGAGTTATATTGCACTTAACCTGTAAGTGAAACAATAACAGCTTGGTCTATGGAGATAACACCCCAGATCAACTCCCTCCTATAAATTAGGGAAACATTCCACTCCCCAGCCCTGCAGTCTCACACCTCTAAATATCAACACAAACTTCAAGGGTTTGATGGAAAAAATGGTGTTAAGTCTCATGGTGTTTGAGGAATTTCCCAATATGCACTAAATTAACTTTCTGGCTGCACTAACCATAGTGGTTGAAACCAGCCCCATCTGAGACAGATGCAGGGCAAGAGATGCAAGCAGCTGTTTTGCACATGAAATCAGATTGAGATTAACACCCTTGGAGTTCTCATTCTGGGGGTAAAATACAGCTTCAGGGACCCCTCTGTCTAAAAATACCTCGAGTTTCTTCAGTGGACTGGGATGGACAGGCTGTGAAAAGTAAAAAATAAAAACCTCCCTCCAAAAGAAAATCACTGACATACATTCATCCTCTTTGATTCCTCTGGCTTGGCATTTTAAGGATTAGGCCTAAGCCATGGAAATAGAGTTCATCAGATTCAACTGGAGAAAACCACTCACTGCTGCACTCCACTGCTGCAGGAGGACCAAGGCAGCACAAAATATGACAAAAGGATAAGGATAAAACAAGGATAAAAGTGAAGTTTTGTACAAGGAAGTCTCTTAGTGAGGAAAAGAAATGGGAAAAAGGAAATGTTTTCATGGATACAAGCTGGTGTAGACTTGTGCACTGGGGACATCAACCATGCTTTTTTCCCATTTATTGGTATTTACATAAATTTAAAATTCTGGAGGAGAGAAGGAACAGTTCAGGTGCTGACCACACTGGATAAAATAGATCAGAATTCCCTGGACGCTGGTCTCTTTTACCCCTTCCCTGGTTAAAGGCGAGCCTGAACACTCCAGTAGCCAGCCAGTGCATCCCCCGTGGCCTGGCAGCACATCCCAGAGGAATCAGCTCATTTAGGCCACTCGGCAGATAACACGAGTTTGTTTTCGGAAAGGCAAAGCAATCTGTCCATAAGGATTTCTCACGCTTCATGTGCCAGCCCTGGCCAGGGAAATACAACATTAACTACATCAAAAGATATTGTTGAATGAATAAATTATAAAAGCATCCAGGGTACCTATCTGGGGTATTATTTTACACGCTGGTGCTGAGCAGGTTAAAGGAGCATGTTTTGCTGTTATTGCCTTCCCAGCCCTGTTTGCAAGGACTCAGCATCGCTGTGAAAGTGAGACTATGGACACGAGCTCCCTGCCCGCACAGCAGGACCAGCACAGAATTTGCCAATGTCACCTCTCCTCTAAGCATTACCCTGCAGAGACAGACAGCACACGCTGCTCCCGGGCAGGACAAGAGGAAGAAGAGCCCTCCAGACAAAGCCAAGCACGAGTCCATTGGAACAAGTCCTCAAATTGCAATTTCACAGCCCCATGCTGCCAGCGAAGCCCCGGCCTCCTCCTTCTCCTCCCGCTCCTCCCTGCAGTCAGCTCAGTATGAACATCTTGCTTAGCCAGCATCCACCTCCCAGAGACACAGCTCTGGTTCAGGTACGCTGGTGCAGCAGCACCCGTGGGCCAGCCCACATCTGAGGATTTCCAGGGGCTTTGGAAACATTATACAATTAAGCCTCACAACTCTTACGTGGATGGGCTGAGCATTATCCATCACAGTTTCTTAGCTGTGGAAAGAGAGGGAAGAGAGTCCTTAAGTGCTTTATCTAATATCGCACAGAAATCCTACAACAGAATCAGGATTATCACCCAGATCTCTGGATTATCAGCCTTTTTATATGCAATTTATTCCTGATCAAAACCATACAGTCCATTTCAGGGTTTTGCTCACAGGAAGATTTCTAACCAAGCAGAGTTAAAACAGTTGCATTTTTTCTAAGAAGAAAGAAAAAGGAAAAGGAAAAAAAAAGAAAAAAGAAAGAATAAAGGAGCCAACTACCATTTCAACTGGCAATAAAACACAAAGCTTGTGTTTGTGCTAAGAACAGTTGTTGGGAAACTTACAAATCAAAGTTTCCTAAATAGTACAGGGAGGAGCACCCAAAAGTCTTACTGCTAATCCCAGAATTACCTCCTTTGCTGAGCCCAAGTTCCATTCATGGAGCAGTAGGGTGAACACCCAGCCCCATAAAGCTCCGGGATCACAGCCATTCCCATCAGTGGGACAAGGGTCTCACTTGAAGTTGCTTAGTGGGTGAATGCTGTTGTCTTTGGCAGGATAGACCTCTCTGGGCCACTTTAAATTATTACAAAACTGTATTAATTTTGGCCTTTTACCCAGAGAAATAAAAGCCTATTTGGGACTAAAGCCTACCCACACGTAGAAAGGCTACAAAATTCAGTGGTAGTGGGGGAAAAAGCAGCTCAGAGCCAGAGGCAAAAATGGGGATCTGCTGCTGCCTGGCAGCAAATTCAGACTCCTCATCACAAAAGATTTTAATTTGGCCCCTGCTGTACAAGCACAGCCCCTGTTAGGCCCATCTCCCCAGGCAAGGCAGTAAATTACGTGTGCCCACATCTGGCCCCTCTGGCCCCCTGTCCATATGTCAGCTCTCAGTGCTGGTTACCAGGGCTTGGGGACCCCCAGCCCTGAATGTCCCCAGCTCCCCCAGCCAACTCTGGGGTGATTTCAAGGTATATCATCCCAGCCACCTCCCAGAGGTGTTATTTGCCATCTGGAGCTGGGCAAGCATTCCCAATGAATGTATTATCCATCAAAAAGCACACTTTTCTGCAAGCTCAAATTGTTTATATTTGAAATATATCTTGCTTGGGAAAAAAAAATCCATAAAATGAAATTATTGGTGTTTGCAAAGCAAAATACTTCCGTTTTCTTCTGAAATGGTGTCCTTGTTTTTGAAGTGAGAATAATCTTTATTTATAGAAAGAAATTAAAAGAATTGAAAACTTAAATCCAACAGAATATTTTCAGAGTTACTCAGGATAAGGTGGTCAAATGAAAAAAAAAAAACAAATCAAACTCATTGCAATGATTTCCTTCTTTCCATGCCCAAAAAAGTTCTGACCAATCCAATTCAGCTTTAGCAAGTCCCACTAAAACCAAAACCCAGATTAGGGGGCACAGACAGTGCTGCAATAGGACACATATAATTGTCCCTATTCCATTCTCCCTGGAACTATGTGGTCCACAACCTGTTTGACCCTAAGGTTTTGGGGAACCCGGGATTTCACTCTGAGCTAATTTACACAAGGACTGCACAAGGGGGTGACATTCATTCCATGAGCCTTTCTGGTCCATAAATGCTGATGTTGATCCCCCTCTCCCTGCTCTTCCACCTCCCAAAACCTACACTGTAAGGACCTGCACAGGTGCCAACGACTGGGCTTGCCTGAAAGCCACTGTGGGTCCTGCCAAAGCCCAGCCTGTTGAACCAGCACCCTGGGCCAACCTTTCCCAGTGCTCAGGGATCACTGCACAGAGGGTGCTCAAGGATGGGGAGTGAAAGTATCATAGCACAGTCTAAGGCTTTTTTCTTCTTTGAATGTGTCTACAAAATGAAATAATTTTGACTCCAGGCTGTTTACAGCTGTCACATCTGAAACAGATTTTGCCACTTTGGTGTCAGAAGGCTGGGTCTGCAAAAAGAGACATAACATGAAAACCTTCATGATAAGGAGCCAAATCATTTGTAAACTGAGCCATAGTGTCTCTGGTGGTGTGACATTAATTTAATTCTCTTACTGCCATGCTTAGGCAGAAACACTCCCTACCTAGCTAGTGATCACAGGAAAAAGAGTAATAACCACATAACAAGGATCCCCAGGAAAAAAAGCTGGGCTTTTGAAGGGACTATGCTTCTGAGTATTTACATTTCAATGGGATGGAAAACATAGTTTCTCAAGTATGCCTTGCCAAACTCTCTGAAACACCCTTTTCTTTCTGTTTGATTAATCATTTCAGGCTTCGAGTCTTTTAAAATACGGCTACTTCTAGAGAGCAGATAAATGTTCGTCCCCTCAGATAAATGACAAACCTTAAGACTCTGCTTTGCTCTTTTCCTCTTTTAGCTGCTTCAGCTCTTAAATCAGTAAATACACAGCACAGATTTTCTGGCTGTGTAAGAAGAGCTGGTGGATTAGAAAGACTAAAGCAATGTTGCAGGTTTTCCTGCTTCAAGTAGGGCTGAGAAATTACAAAAGCCAATCTAATAAAAAGGCATTTCTTTCCAAGTGTTCAACATGATTAAAAACCAGCCAATTAAAGTTGTGATTCAATATAAAACCTGAATGTTTCCAAATGTATAAAACACTTGACACCAGCCTGACATCTGCCCTTTCCCTCCAGCTTTCCATATGGAAAAGAGATCTACCTGCCATCCCTGGGCTGCTCTGTAGCAAAGGAGTTTGGACTGAGCTAAACTAGATTTGCCAGCAAAGTCTTTGCCTTTAGCACAGGTCCTAAACACAGATTTGTTTCACTCCTCCATAATTCCTAAAGCTGCTTTATATCACATAAAAATGCTCTACTGGCTCAAACTCCCTTGCCCTGGACAGTCATTGGTCTGACAGTGGCAGCAGGAGATGCTGTTTAGAGAAAGCCCATGAGCCTGACCCCTCCTGCAGCTCCTTCCCTTTGTACAACAGGCATCCGCAGCTGCTGAATGTGGAATTCCAACATCATATCCCTGCCCAGTCATTTTAGTGTCCATTTATTAATATTAATATGCTGCTGTTCATGACTTCTCAAAACTCCCCTTTGAATCTGCTGATTTGCCACCTTCATCATCTTGCAAACTTTCTCATACTGCATTTCAGCATTTTCATCTCCAAACTGAGGTCATAGCCACAGGAAGCAGCTTTTCCATTCCCATATTATTACAGCACCTTCTCCAGATACACCACGGTCTTCACAGGATTAATTTTACTTCATCGTGGAACTAGTTTTAAAAGATGAGTGGTCAAAGTGCAATTTGGCCACGTGCTGCCAAGGGGACCACAAGGACTGTGCTGGCACAACCTCAGTGCTGAGTGAGGAGCTCAAGGGGACAAGTTCAGGTCTCAGATGCTGTAAAGTTTCCTAATCCCAATGTTGCTTTTTTCTGAGCCACTTTTCTCAGCACCACGAAGTCCTCCAGACACAGGATGATCCTCCTGCTGCCAGGTTACTTCCAATCCCAGAGGCAGTTTGATCCTGCTCATCAATCCCAGCTCCATGCTGGGTTGCACAATGTGGACATGCCCACCCACAAATGCTGGAGCATCCAGTTCTACTCCCCTCAAAGAGAGGAAAAGTGCTGTGTCACAAACGATTGGCATCTTTAGAGCTGGTTGACATGTTTTTGAATCCCAAGGAAAGTTGAAATGGTTCAAATTTCATTTTAAGTGATGACTCTTCCTTCTGAGGGCTCACATACATCAATGTCATAGGCAGTGGTAATATATCTGTATTCTGTGAGTGTTTACACACTCAAGAAATATTAAATACTTTTTGTGTTCCACTTAGTTATATACAAAACTAATAATCAGCAAAAGAGAAGGTTTCACAGAAAAAAAATCTAAAGCTTTATTAAATGTGTGCAGAAGTAGTCTTGAAAACAAAGAAAAGAGAATTCAGGTTAAGAGGAGGAAGTGAATAAATACACCAAACTGCAAACCAAAACAAATGTTTTGTCCTGAGAGAAAGGGTGGAACCCAAGCTGCATTTCTGGAGAGCTGAACCCTTCATTCCTGCTGGGTGCTGTTCCAATAACCCCCACACTTTGTGGAAAAGGCTCTTCTCCCTTTGCTGTTAACCAGATTAATTCATGACTGTGCACAAATATTCCTTTTTAAAGCCCACAGGAACCGCTGAGGTTTCTCAGGATTGCCTCTGGGATTTCAGACTCTCAGCAGTGTGGACATCAGCCCATGAGCAGTGCCACCTCTGCCCACAAGATACCAGGGAGCCACGCCAAGGAAAAATTTCTGTAGGAAGAAGAGGTCTTTTAAGAGAAACACCAGGAAGCAAAGTCCTGTTCCCTCCCATTTCCTCCTCCAGCAGGCACCCTGCAGGTCTTCACCAGGCTAGGAAGGTGAGACAAGAGGAGAAAATGCATCATTCTCTCACGTAACACTACTCTGACATTGCCCAGAATCCTCCTATCCGTCTGTTAAGGGATTCTAGATCTATCCTGGCTGAGCAGAATTTCCTGGAGCTCTCCTACCTCCAAGCATAAGGTGCAATTCTTTGACTTTTAGTACAATTGCAGATAGCAATGCCTCAAAGTCTCAAAGCCTCACAGGAGGAGGGGAACGAGAGAACACACTTGGCAGGCGTTCATCCTATGGCCTAAATCCTGCCCAGAAGGTGCTCAGATAGTTTGGCACTGAGAACCTTGCTGCCTCTCTGAGACATGAATGTATTCCTCCACCCCGTCCCTGTACCGTAGCTCATCCCGTGGGAACATTTATCTCTGACCTCCTCCACCTTGGAGAAAGGAACAGGAGAAAAGTCCAACTTGATGCATTTTTTCTTGGATATCCAAGGATTTGGTACACAAAAGGCAGCACACACCTTCCTTGTTTTTAACGAGACCTTTGACTCAACTCTCAAAATAAAAGTGAAGATTTTCTTTTACTTTAAAAAGCATAACTCAAGCCAGAACCATTTCTCCCTTCAACTTCACTGCTTTGATCTCCACTGAAATTATTACGAGAACAATGTCTGATGGAAACATTAAATCCCGACCCAAAAGGAAGCAGAATGGCTTTCCAAGGCTTTGGCCACCCCATTTCAAAGCCGTCATATTCCTTGTGGGATGGCTGCTGGATCACTGACACGTGAACTGTCAGCTGCAAGGGAGGGAGATAACTGGAGCTGAAACTCCGAATAAAGCAGACCAGACTCCCAGACCAGGCAGGACTGTTATGGCTAAAGAACTGCTGCAATATGTTGTAATCACAACTCCATTGCAGCCCAGTATTATTTTCATCATAAGCCTGTTTTATTGTATTTTTCATCCAGGTAAGCGCTAAAGGGCTGTTTCTCACAGAGTAGCTCTATCCCGCTCTCAGGGAAACCTCCTCTGTTTAACATCCACACTGCAGGTTAATAAATACCACAGTGTCATTTCCTCCACTTGCTGGTTTTAGCAAATGTCAAAGGGCAACAACATTGTAGCAGAAGCCAAGTGCTGAAAAGGGAAACAGCAGGGACCAATAATATTTGAAATGGTTCTACATCCCTCATCAAATTCTTGTAGGTTTACTTCATATTCATGGCTATTTTGAAGGAAAGCTCTGATTTAGTATCACTGTCCAATCCCATGAAGTACTGAACACGAGCAAGTGGCTGGTGGAAACATTTACATAGAGACTTTAAAAAAATCTACTTTTTTGATACCCCAGACTATCTGACAGCTTCCCCCTTTTCTTGAGTTATACGAAAAAAGGAGCAGAGAAGAGGATTTGATTTAAAGTTTATTAGAGAGATTCACAGGTCCATATGGTATTTCCTTTTAAAAACCAAAACAAGTAAAAAAACCCTACTACCAATGACAAAATCCCCCTAAACTAATACTTTAGTAGCATTTAAAAAAGACAGACTGAAACTCTTTGTTAACTATAATTCTCAGGTTACCATGAGATTCATATTGGAAATACTTGAACCATCCTTCTTCCTCTGTCCTGCATCTCAGTCAAAATATTATTATTGTTATTACTAATTATAATACATAAAAGTGTTTAATGTGTCCAAGTAATTCACTGTGTTTACCAGAAACATGAATTCTACCAAATAAGTGCACAGTGTGATAATTTTTTGGCAGTGAAAAGGTGATTGAGCAGAGATGTCATCAAGATTATATTTTTCCCTGAGGTATTTTAGGATTAACGCATTTGAGCAAAAATCACTGCCCCAAACCAGGCCAATCCTCACACTGCAGGAGTGAGCAGGCACATCCCCAGCACCCAGCTCTCCCCATAGCTGACCCCACACAAGCCTCCACCCTTTTGTAGGAAGATTCCACATTTATGGAAGTGCTGTTATGTAAGAAAGGCTCTTTTACTCACAGTTTGGAAGCGAAAATGCAAACAGGCAATTTGAGTCACTCAGCTCCACTCCCAAGATGAAGCTCTGGACTGGAGCCACTCCTGTCAAGGACCAAAACCCACCAGCATCAGCTGAAAGATTTTAATGAGGATTTCAGCAGGGAACGAGCAGTGGGTGAATGGCAACTGATTAATCATCAGAGAAGGAAGGCTCCACAGTGACCTGCTGGCCCTGCAGCAGAAGGAATCATCGAATGGCCTGGGTTGGAAGGGACCTTGAACAGCATCTTGTTCTACCCCCTGCTGCGGGCAGGGACACCTTCTGCTAGACCAGCTTGCCCCAAGCCCTGTTCAACCAGGCCTTGGACACTGCCAGGGATGGGGCAGCCACAGCTTCTCCGAGCAACCTGTTCCAGCACCTCACCACAATTACAGGGAAGAATTTTTTGTAATATCCAATCTAAACCTACTCTCTGTCAGTGTGAATCCTTCCCCTCGTCCTGCCACTACATGAGCCTGTAAAAGCCAGGATAGCCCATGAGTTTGGTCCATCCCAGCTATGGGAAAGCAAAGACAAATGGGTGGAATGTGATCTTCCACAAAGAATAGTTTTCCACCCATTTGCCATCTCGTGACTGCTGTTACGGGCTGTGGATGGACCATGTTCTGAGCAGAGCCCAGGGATGGATGCTGCCCTGACCTAACAGGAGCAAGGCCTCCAGGCAGGTTCCAATTAGCCAAAATTAGTCAGCTGTGGCCAGGGTTTGTCTTCCTTTAAGCACAAAATAGTGTGAAAGCAATAGCCCTTTTCTCCACGTTGCCCACTCAACCCTTTGTGGCCTTATCCCCTTCCCCAGGGAGCCTCCTCCAGTTTTGTTTCTCCCCTTCCTGAGCCATGCCAATCATTAAAGACTCTGAGCAGCCCCATTATCATCCTGGGCAATTCTTAACTCATTAGGCTTTAAAGTTGTTGGACTGCAGAAAAAAACCCAAACCAAGCAAATGCTTAAGCACGATAAAAGGATGTTAATGTTTTACCACCAACAATGACTGAGTCTGTAGGACAATTATTACGGATATTTCCATGGGTTTAGTGTTACTCTTTTCCTGACGTGAGGTCCTTTGCGTGGCATCTAATTAAAAATAGAGGAGTTTAATCTGCAGCCAACCTCAGAGGTTGATTTGAATTCTCCCACTGTGGACTTTCAAACATGGAAGCACGCCTGTTTGCACCGATGGGATCCAATATCCTGCCTTTGCAATGGACTTTTTACATTTTGGCAGGCTGCACGCCCAGGATTGTGCCAGACTGCAGCATTAATAATTCACTACCTGATCTGATCTTTCAGCAGGAAACACAAGTAAAGATGACGTTAAGTGCTGCTTGGCTTCCCCTCCTCTGCCATTCTCCTGTTGTGTCTTCAGATTGTGCTTAATCTGATGGGAATTTAGTACTAAATTAACACAAGAAGTCACATTTTAGGAGGTCAAAACCACATCTGCAGCTGAAGAGAGAAACTGGATTTCCTGCTGAGTTTACTTTTAAAACCAACATTTTAATTTTTGTTTGGATCTTTTGTGTAAGAAAGAGATGAAATGTGTTTCGATTGGGATGCAGGAGAGGATAGCAGAAATTTTAGATTCCTAATGAGCAGCATATTAACACTTTTCTCCTGGTTGTGTGACAAAACAGGTTATCTGTGGAGATGAGAGAACATTTTCCTTCCCGAGGGGAAGAGCTCCATTTTCTAGCAAGATTTGCAAGTTTTTTCTCTGCATTGCAATAGAAGAAACGCCTCCTCTAGGAGTAAACTCCAAAACATTTTATATGGTTGAAAATGGTCTGAGCCATTTCTCCAGTGCCGGGTAACAGCCAGCTGCACACACACCTGCACCTGCTCAGCCAGGGGGTTGTGGACCACATACTCTCAAAAGCTTTCTTCAGTGACAAAGCTGCTGTCTCAGAGTCCTCAATACCCAAAGTGACCTAAAAGTTTTAGCAAGCTGCAAGTGTTCCCCTTCTTAGAGGCTGGATTTTGCTTTAAACAAAAATAAAAAACAAAACCAACCAACCAACCAAACAAACAAACCCCCTAGAAAACTGAAGAAGATAACCTCGATTTTGACAAAACAGTTTCATTCAGTGTTTTGTAGAACGTGCAGTTTTTCACGTAGCCCTATGTACTCTCTATTTGATGCCTTAATTATTGCATCTGAAAAGCTATTAGAAGGAAGGGAAAATACTTTGCTTTCTTTTCCAAAATAGACTGTGCTACTATTTAGCACTCATCCACTGTTCTGGTACTGTTATCACATTAACACTTAGAGATCCCAAGCAAGGTCAATGCCTTTGTCTGTCAGCCTTTGTACAGTCAAGAGACAGTCCTTGCCCCAAAGACCTTAAAATATAAATAGATAAGACAGACAAAGGGAGAAAGAAAGGGAACATTTCTATCATCGTCACAGATAGGAAACAGGAAGATAAAATGGTTTGCTGGAGGTCAGTGACACAGAGCTGGGGAAAGAACACTCTTAAGTCTCTGTCAAGTGTTTTTAACCATGAAGCTATCCAAAAAAAGCCTGTATTTCCTCCAGCACTTCATTTAGGTCCCTGCAGAGATGCCCAGAAAAGGAGGCTGTAAGAAATCAGTGCAGACATTCAGAGAGGTTTGTTTCCAAGAGGAACTTCTGAAAGGGATATGGCAGAAACAGCAGAAGTTTCACCAAAGCTAAGTCCAAACAGAGACAAAAACTGGCAAGTCTGGACTCCAGTGCTAAGAACACACAAGTTGAGAAAAGCAGCCCCACAGCAGCTCCTCAGTGTCCATATTAACAGGAAAAAATGGGATGCAGTGGTCAAGATGTCACTCTCCAACAAATAAGAGCAAGAAAAATTTAGGGCAGGATGAGATGATGCAAGAGCTTAAATTGATCTGCCTTCGGTGTGCCAATGACAGCACAAGGATACGCCTGGTTTCGTTCCACGTTCCCAATAAAGACTGGTACATTAAAAAGACAGTGGGACCTATTTTGGGCAGAGTCAAAAGAACTGAAGGATAAGTTCATGGCTACCTTTTACACTGCTATACAAAGTCAGGAAAGAAAAAACAAAGGGGGGAAAAAACCCCACCAGGCTTTATGGTATAAGACATTCAGTAGAAGAATTTGCACTTCAGCTCCATTTAGTGACTGGTGTCTGCCCTGTCATGTGAGATTTCCCATCCTTTATTCATTTTTCTTCTTGTGTCATGAAGGATGTCAGAGAAAGATCTCCCCCTTTCTCCCTCACAAGCTTTATGTCTCCATGCATCTGGGGGCAGCTGGCTCTGTGATTAACTGTGCACAGGGTGGTGGCTCTTATCCCCGGCTGTGACATGCCAAGCAGGTAATGTTAGAAGTCTTATGTTGAAACAGAGTTTAAGAGTCTGTTTAGTTAACCTAGGTTAAGTTCTGCAGTTTCTCTCTGCTTTCTCTGCCTTCCTCCAAACATAACCGATGAAGGGAATTTGCATTTTTTGGGTTTTTTTGGAGGCTTTGTCTTCACAGTGTTGTTGGTGTTAGACCACAGCGGGGACATCTATAGTGACACATAAACTAAGCAGCAGTGCAGGAAAAAACAAGTCACATCCATTTCACCAAAATCTTTCAGTATGGGGTTTGCGCTCAGCCTTGTTGCAAGACTCTGCGTGGACACAGGTAAAGGAGATTCATTTTGGCATTACAGTGCAAGAGAGCATCCTAGTCCACACAGCTGCAGGAAGAGTTGGTCCCAGCTCGGCTCTGGATTTTTCCCCTGGCCCACAACAAGCAGTGCTGGGTTTTGTCTCAGCCTGGATGAGTGAAGGAGTAAAGCCGTGTCTGCATCAGGCTGTACCTGTTAGACCATGGTTGTCTTGGTTGCCCCGTGGTTGTAACTCTGCCAGTTTATGCAGCCCAAGTGGGTTTGTGTTCGACTTCCCAGGGACACTGCAGAGCCCTGGTTATTCTCTGCTTTCTAGACCCTTCCCAACAAGCACAGGACTGCACACAATGAAGTCTGAGAAATAAGAGACTTTAGAGCAACAAGCACACCACCAAAATGAGAAACACTGCCTGCCTCACACTGCGCACTATCAGTTTGTCCATTTTTAACGCAACTCTTGGAATACTTTCTTGTCTTTTTTCCCCCTTTCTCACATCTATTACTCTCCCATCCACGCTTCCCCCAAACAGTAATGTCTTCCAACCCCCTCCTCTAATTTTCCTCTCCAAACACGCGGAGCCTGCTGAGCAGGACAGGGAGCAGAGGCCCTTCCTAATTAGACTGGTCATGGAGATCGTTCATCTCTCAAGAGCAGCACCCGCAGGGACGTCCCAGTGCCCTGTCCTGCCTGCAGACCCGCACCTGTCCTTTGTCACAGCTGGGCTGCCCAGATCTGGAACCTAATCCCAGGAGGAGTGGGGAGGGAGGTTATTTTATCTATTTTCTCTTCAGAGAAAGGCAAACAGGATGGGCATTCATCGATCTTGAGAAAGAAACATTAGCCAAGTCAAACACACAGCGGGCTCTGAAGAAACAGGATGTCCATGATGTTATGCCTGGATTCACCCTGGTATCTCCTCTTATAAGGACAGGCTTGGAGAGGAAATTAAGATATGCAAGCACAGGACAAAGAAAATTTTCAAGAAGCGTTGACCAAGTCTGTTCTAATTCAATGCAGGCTCCCCACAAGAGAAAAGGAGTTCAGACTTGCTGCTGGCAACCATCACCATTAGCCCCAGGAACTTA
The DNA here is from genome assembly GCA_013399875.1 of Gymnorhina tibicen. NCBI lineage: Eukaryota > Metazoa > Chordata > Aves > Passeriformes > Artamidae > Gymnorhina > Gymnorhina tibicen. The sequence goes on along the minus strand of VXAZ01005014.1, from coordinate 235,668 downwards.
CCACCACCCATCCTGATGTCCACTCAGCCTGAGTCCCACCTTCACCAGTAGTGCCTGGACCCACTCATGCATTCACCAGAACATCCTTGCAGCAAGATTCTCTTTCCAGAGAACTGTGAAGAACAGAAATATAATTAAAAAACATTGGGGACGACCTAATGGAAATGGGTGATGACTCACTTTGAGCTGAAAGTCAAAGTTTTGTTTGATCTCATTTACCAGTTAGTAAATTAACTAGTTCAGAGAACTGACTACTGGCATGGACCTCAAAAGTTTATTTCCTTGCCAGTATTCTGGGGCTTGTATTACCTTCTGGAACAATAACACTGTAAAATTAGACCTGCATTAATGCTGAATTGCAGAGATTTCACAAAAGAGAGCAAACAGACCTAATCTGACCATCCAGGCACTGATTAAAATGAACACCCCTGAGATCAGTGTAATAAAGACTTGACACTTGCAGGCTTGCCATGAGAGACCTGCACTTGTGTACCAATTTTCCTCATTAAGCCCAGCACGAGGACCTGCCAGCCCCTGTCAGCCCTTCCTGACACCCCAGCAAGCGGGAAGCAACACACATCCCATGGAGGTTTCCCTTGATCCAGTCCACCTCCTGTTTCTGGTTAAGATCTTTTAGCAACTACTTTTAATGCCAAAACACAATGTTTTTCAGCTGATAGGAGATGTGCACATTTCCAGTGGGAAATGAGAATTTGTTTTAGAGTGCTTTTGCTGGAAGAACACATTCAGTAAGTGGGGGGTCTTCCCATTTCCCACTTTTTCTGAAGAAGCAGTTCATATTTCCTTTGGAAGTTTTCATTCTCCCAGTAAAATATAGTTTGTTTTTAAGCTGGAAGCTTTAGTTGTTTTGGCTGAAGTTGTTACCTCTGGGGTTTTAACAGTTTAATTTTACTGTTTTGAAAAAACATTAGAGAGAAACTTACCTAAATAGGAGCTTTTATCACAAAGGCCGTTAAGTTTTGGAAAACTTTTGCCTGAGTAAAAATCGCTCTTAAATAATGCTGTAGCCCTGCTCAGATTTAACTTCTCCCTGTTTATTTTGTTTAGTTTCTGCAGCACAGTCTCTGGCAGGAAATTGGAGGCAATCCCAACCTCAGGTTTATTAACACACCTTTCTTGAACATGCTACTAGACATTTATGATTGTCAGCTTTGACTTAGCAAACATCTGAATGACAAACCTTTCAAATGGAAGAATTTTCAAAAATCTCTGTCCAGGATCAGCACCTTGTAAATTTGCCTGTCACAACTGATTCTGTTTGTACTGTTCAAGTTTATTCTGATATTCAAGTTTGTACTGAAAATTGAACTGTATCTAAGCAGTTATTGAGAAATATTATTTAAAAATAATGGAAAAAAAGTAAAGCAGGTTCATGGGGGCATTTCTGATTTTTTAATTTAAATAAAACAAGCCAAATTTGGAGGTTTACAGAAGATAAAAAATTTACACAAAAGATTCTCACCACGGATCACCTCATAGTGATTTTCCGTTTCCAACCCCCTTTCTTTTCCTGCTGGCCTTCTGTCCTGCCCTGCAGATGAGTGATCCATTTTCACCCTCTATTTTCCTCATTTGCCTCTAAAAAAAGGGAGATGGGAAGGGAAAATCAGAAAAAAAAATTAAAATAAAATTTGAGAGAATATTTGGGCCAGTTTCTTTTTCTTGGTATTATTCTTGCCGAAAATTTTCAAATCTTGGGTTTTATGATTATTTTTTCTCTTTCCAAATTAATCTTCAGCCTGCCGGACTTGTCATACATGTAAGGAAAGAACTAAGGCCATGATCGGTCCAAAAACAAAAAAATTTTTCAAATTTTTAAAAATCTCTGTGGAATATTCATTTACAAAACCAAACATCACCCTCCTCACAAATAAGGAGTGCTTTGCAGTGTCTTCCCTCTGCTGCATTTCTATGATTTTTTTATTAATTGCATTTATTTTTCTGTTTGCCTGTCTAAGGATTGTCCTTTTTTGGGCTCTGGCAGGGGCGGAGTGGATGTCAAGTGCACAAACTCCAGCCCACAGCCATCCTGCTGACCGCAGCCGGGATCCTGTGGATAAGGAGAAACCTGGTCTTCAGGAGAGCTGCAAATATTTCCCTGAGCAGCTCAGCTCACCTGCTCCAAGCCAAAGGAACTGTTGGATTTGTCTTGTTTTATTCTGCTAGAAGAAATAGTGCAAGAGGTGGGGCAGGGGAGGATGCAGGACTGGGCGTTTTCATCCCAGGATGCTGCGGAAGAGGCTGGAGAGCTCCTGGGACGCCCATGGAACACCAGCCCTCAAGTGCTGCTGGCGCTCTAATCCAGGGGTATTTGAAATTTCAATTATTTATGTGTTCATGCTGTGGGTTAATGCTGACTGACACTAAAACACTGCCTAGATTTAGCTTCATAAAATTTTTATCCCCACTATGAACTGCAAGTCTTTCTCCAATTTCATTTAAAGGAAACAGAGTATTGAAAAGCCTACTGAGGAATTCATGAGCAACTAGCTACAACCTCACTTTTCCTCCTAGCCAAATCCTGGGACTTCATTACCATGGCAACATATCATAATTTTAATTCCCTTCCTGATTGCCACTGCAGAGAAACCAATACATCTGCTTGCTTTCCTTGCAGCCTGCCATGCACTTTGTAGTGGGTTTAAAGGTTCACGGCATTTGCTTCCCAGGGCTCATGATCCAGAAAAGGCTGCTGTGTCCTTTTCTTGGGTTAAACACCCAGAAAAGATTGGTAAAATTCAGCAAACCTGACTCAGGCAACTCAGGCAATACCTGTGGTGTTCTGACCTCTGGTCATCTCAGACAGTCAGGCACAGCCCGGGGCAGTGGAAGCCCCTGGAAAGAACAAGCTTCCTATAAGTTGTGGGGTTTTCAGTATTATACAAGAAGGAAGAGCAGCTTACAGCACAGAGAGAACTGGAAAAGGGATGAGAGGTCTTTATGAGGACACAGGGTCTCCAGCAACCATCAGTCCCTGGTTTGAGATTTCACTTATTTTGGAAATTATCACACTTCAAAGCATTTACAGGATTATAATCTCTCTGCTGGAATCTGAAACGAGGCCTGAAACACCAACAGACTGATGATAATCTTAATTATTTATTTAGTTCATATAAAATCACTTGTTTGAGGCTGAAAAGCCTCATTCAGACTCGGAGCCCAACAGGGAGCCCTGGCAGGGGGTCACAGATACTTGGTGCTGCCCCACGTATAGAACATCAGTCAGTGAGCCCTGCAAGAACTCAGACAAGATGAGCCAGGGGTGGAGACAGGTGCTCCATTGCTTGAGCACGATCCATTAACGCTCCATTAACCAACAGAGGTGATTTGCTGCAGCACCCCATCCCCTTCTTAATCCCACATCTCCCGGGCTGAGCTCCAGTGTTCACCTCTCAGTGCATCCCAGCAAGGATGGACACAGTGGGTGTCTCTGCAATAGGCATTCCTGTGGGAATTGGACCTCCCACTGGCAGGAAATTCTGGGGTTTATTCCCCTCAAAACCCCCACAGCAGCAGTTCTGTGCACCAGTAATGTGCACGTGATGGAGCAGCCAGAAGCACAGACACCCCATGGGTAAGCTTTTCCTAGTGTCCATCACACAGAGGCAAAGGTAGAAAGGATCTTCTGGAGTTCGGACCTGCCCTCTAAACTCACCTGAACTGCATTATACATGTACATTTATCATGTGTGTGCATATATCTAATATTTATTATGTATATGTATTTATAATGCCCAATTTTGTTGCAGACATCTGGAGAGTCATAATTCATTTAAGCACAGAAAAGGCATGGAAAATTCACCTTTCTTTAAGGGCAGGAATGAAGAAAAGAGCAGACTGAAATAGTGGAATATATTTAACATCAAGCCAGCCTTGTCCCTCACCTCTAAAAATCCAGCCTTCCTTCTTGCTGAAGGGTTAAATTTTCTGAACAGAAACCACAGTGTTTTCCTTCTTTTTTTCTGAGCTTTTTTATTTAGTTACTCTTTCATTATTGTTTTTCTTCATCTAAAAAGTAATCTAAGTAATTATAATCATAAAATGGATGTGAGCAAAATGGGTACTGCGGGGTTTATAAAACACAAATTTCCCTTTTCTGGGAAATTTGGTCTCTCCTGCACTTAAGCCTTTCAAACTCTGCCCAGACTCCTAAGGTGGCACGAACCCCACAAGGCCTGTAAGGCCTGGAGAGGAAATCACTCCAATATCCAGCTCTCCTCAGCAGACGCGGGATTGCTAACGCAGCACTGAGCTCTGCCGGGGGACGCTGCCCTCGCTGGAGTGGGGAAGGATCCTCACTGACCATAAATTAATAAATGTCTCATCAATGAGTTTGGTAACCCTGGACATGCACAGAAACATCTTTAGTGGGGGAGAATCATGCAGCTGAGCTGGACTTGCTCAAACCTCACTGATTATCATCACGTTGAGTATCCAACCACACATACACCCAGCAGGAATCAGCTCCTCAGCCAGCAAAGGACCACATTTGGTTTAGGCTTTTAAATTTTTTTTTAACTGTTTTCTGAAAATAACCCAAGAAAAACCTTCCTTGATGTTCACTAAGCTGTTATTGGCAAAATATCACCGATGTGAAAACAAGGAATCTTTCTTAAAAGGTGAATGTATCCAAACAGCTCCAGCCTTTTATTTTTTGCTATTCCTTTATTTATTTTTAAACTGATAACTACTCTCTGCAGTTTAATTTATGCAGAAAGGGGGAATTCCACTGTGATTTAGGAATGGAAAACACCAGCTCTTAGCCTGAGAGATCATGTAACCTCCATTAAAAACTAACTTTTATGTCCAAATTACTAGAAAACCCTCAGAGTGTGTCGGGTCTGAATGCTGTGTCCCCTGGCTCCAGAGAGGCTTCTCACCCCCCTGTGCAGTGGCAGGTAAGAAGCTCAAGCCTGGCTTTATGTCAAAATATGACATTACTTCTTCCACAGTGTGTTTGTCACCTCAGCACTGTGGCACAGACCTCATGGGAGATGGCAACGTTGGTAATTAGGTATCCCAGGTCCTCTAGTGTCTGAAATGAGCTGCAGTACATCCCAAATAATTCACTTTGTGGTTATTCGGGGGTGTGGACTGAAATCTTCTCTACAGATCCTTCCAGAGCTGTTATTCTGCCCAGATAACCAATGAGGATTTTTTGGAGAAGATTTTGCTTCATAGCTGCTTCCTGTTCACCAGAGGGTTGGAGCAGCTGTGCTGTGAGGAAAGGCTGAGAGAATTGGGATTGTTCACCTTGGAGAAGAGAAGGCTTTGGGGTGACCTCATTGTGGCCATCCAGTACCTGAAGGGAACCAATAGGAAAGATGGAGAGAGATTGTTTACAAGGCCTGGAAAAGGCCAGTGCCAGGAAAAGGGGGAAAGGCTTCACACTGACAGAGAGTAGGTTTAGATGGGATATTGGGAAGACATTTTTCTCTGTGAGGGTGGGGAGGCCCTGGCACAGGTTGCCCAGAGAAGCTGTGGCTGCCCCATCCCTGGAAGTGCTCAAGGCCAGCTTGGATGGGGCTTGGAGCAACCTGGGACAGTGGAAGGTGTTCCTGCCCATGGCAGGAGGTGGAACTTTAAGGTACCTTTCAACCCAAACCATTCTGGGAATCTGTGATTCCCTGATCCTCACTAATGCTCAGGACATGAAGGACAACCCTGAGCTGTCACACAGTCTCCCTACAGTCAGAGCAGAGAAACAGCCAGTGCCAGAGGATGGTACAGTTCACACTAAAGTAGGTGCCTGAGGTGGAGAAATTTTCCTCCTCCTAATATACAGAAAGCGGTGATTTAGAATGTACATTTACACAAAACTTCCACCTGCAGCAGCAGGTGAGACAAGTCCCACCTTGACCTCATTCTATCCAAGTTCATCTGCTGGGAAAACCCTGCAGCATCTCCAGCATGAGTTTCCTCTGTCCTGGCTCTAGGGGTGAGGATCAGCACAGCTGGATGCAGCACAAACAACCTTGTCACAGGTTGAGCAGACCCTCTCAGGAAAGTGTGGAGCTCTGTGGAGTACTCGGAAGAACACAAGACACGGAGAAGTGCTTGAGCTGATGGCAGCATGCCTGATCCCCCCAGCAGGTTGATTGATCTTTGCTAAAGGCATCAATGATCTGATTTTCTCCTCAGGTTTTCTTCCCAAATCCATAGCTAAGCGCAGAACATAGAGTCATTTAGACCTTATTGAAGCTCTGGGAAGGCAGAGGTACTACCAACAGCCCTGTGGAACAACGTGCATTTTTACACCAAGCACAATTTTTTTGATGTGCTGATTTTTTGGCAACATGTTAAGCAGCAAAGTCAGTCAGACCTTTCATTTCTCTAACCAGCTTTAAGGGATTTGTAATATTATGCTTAGTTATTGGAGAGCAGAAGGAAATTGTTTGTCTGATTACAAATCTGTTATTTATTGTGCATTAAGAGCACAATCACCTAATGCAGGATATTTTATCCCTGTTTTAGGGAGGTGGGAGTGGAAATCAACAGTCCTGTCCTACCGAATGACATAAACCCACTCTGATCTCAGAAGTCACCTCCTGAATACTAAGGAGTTGGAACATAAAGGCTTTTAAAGAATATAGTTTCCAATTAGGTCATTGGTTTCAAACAGAGGGTGTACTAAATTAGTAACATTTGGTGGCAAATTTCTTTGAAGTTCTCATTAATCTTGGTCTTGGATTTGAACTTTTCTTGGCAATGTTCCTTATAGAATTTGGATCCCAGTTATGTCAAAACAACTGATTAGCCCCACAGTTTGAAGGCAGGGGGGATTAGGTAGGGCGAGTGTTAGATTTCATGAAAGGCCTATTTACCTACTCGTTTAGCATGACCAAATGGGAGGGCAGCCAGCAGGGGAGACGTGTTGGAAAGATTCCAGCGCTCCTGTCTAATTAGGGATCTCCACAGCAAAGGGTAGCAATGGATTTGTGAGAGGAGCCACTGTTCATATGCAGCTGCCCACTGGGTCTGGGCAAGGGCTGAGGGCTTCCCTTGACCTGTGGTGGCTCTTCTGCATAATCAGACTGCCCACTTCCTCAGCTCTCAGAGAACATCTTTAGGTGGTGTCCTTTCCACTTCGTGAATGGGCTAAAACAAACTTCTCCCCAAAATCGATTGAACTCTTTCCATCTGTTTCAACACACTCAACACCAGGCTTCTGAAGAGCTCAGAACCACCAAAACCAAGAACTCTTAAGAAACTCAATGGGAAGTTCTCATGTAGCCTCTATCTAAGGAGCAATAAGTTTACTTAATTACTTAATGGACCATAACCCAGAGGAGAAAACACACGGTGAGTCATGGCAGTGGTGAAGCTTGAGAAGTTCTCAATAGGACCTACTACAGCGAATGAAACCTGGGGCACACTCGTGCCCACCATGCACATCTCCTTCCTGAGGCTCCAATTAGCCAAAGAACAAAGACAGACACTGGGAAGCCTTTCTTGGAAATCACAACCCAGCAGCAGAGACCTGATACGGAGAAGGCTCAAAAGTTGCGTGAGAAAGAAGTGCTCTGTCTTACTGAAGCATGAAACGAGTGAGAGACAGGCTACTGTCATCCCTGGGGACATCTGATCCCAAGCCAAGACAGAGATCCACCCTGCAGGGTGCAAGGCCAGCGTTACTTACAGGTCAGCTGGATGCACCCACACTTGGCACAGCTTCAAGACTCTTGTCCCCTCCTGCAGCTACTGCTCACTTCGGGGGTACCAGGATGGGCAGGAGCAACATTTCTGGGTGGTAAAGCTGCATGGGGCACGAGCCAGCCTTCCCAGGGCTTGGGGGCTCCCTGGGAGCAGTGCTGCTCCCGTGTGTGCTGGGAAAGTGCCCTTGAGAGGAAGAAGCTCATGAGGAAACTGCAACTGCTGCAGCAGTGGCAACACTTGGTAGGGAGGAATGAAGACACCAGTATAGTGCTCAGTCACAATAACATGGTACAAAAATGTTAAATTCAGCTTTTCCTTGACAGGAAAAAAAAACAAACCCTGGGGATTCTGCTTTAACTTGAGGAAATTATTGGTTCAGGTCTTATTTTATGTAAAACTCTTGCTTCCATCTCTAGACAGTCAATCTTAAACATTTCAACAGTGATCAGAGAGTCTTCTCTTACAACAAAATGCAGTGAATATCTGGCCACAGCTTTTGTTCTCACCATCCCTGACAACCTGACAAACACATCCAGTTTTCAGCACGGATACAGCTTCACTGGCTTTAGCAGGAACTCTTAACATCAATAATGTCTGTACATATGCAGAGGTGTTTGCAGGATCGTGGCCACAATATTAGTATAGAACTAAATTTAATAAGCCTAATTAGGGTCATTCTGCAATAGTGTGAAAAGTAGCACTGATACTTATTGGCTGGGGAGGGAGAAATCACAAGTACTTTCCCACAAGTTGGTGACCTCAGGGTAGGACTTCAGAAATCTCTCCTATAAAACTAGAGCCACAGAAAACCAAGCTGGCTGCATTTAGAGGAGCCATGGAAATACTTTTTTTTTTTTTCCAGCAGAACATTTTGGCTTTGAACCATTTCTTCCACACTTTGGAACTCAGTAATGTCCCTCACTTAATAATGTCAAAGCACGGAAAAAAATAAACCAAGAGGAGGAGAAAAAGTGTGTAAGAGCCATTTTTGAAGGATCCTAAAGAAGGAAAGATTTTTAGGGTGGTCATTAAAAGTTGCACAGGTAGAAAGAGAAGTGTCCTGTGGCACTTGTTGTCTTGTCTTCTTCAGAAATATAAGCTGCAGCTGGAGGACAGGTGGCACAAATCCAGTTCATTCACCTTCTGGCTTTGGGACCTTGTTTTGCCACCATTAATGAAAGTTTTCTCAACAGAGAGGAGCCATTTTCTCTATTTTTCCTCATCCGTCTGGCACAGTGGACCTGCCACACAATCCCAGAAAAGCCTGAGTTTGAAGGGACCCGCAAGAGCACCTTGTTCCAACTCCCTGCCATGGGTGGGGACACCTCCCACTAGACCAGGTTGCTCCATGTCCCTTCCAGGCTATCCCCAAAACAAAGCAAGCAACACACAAGGTGCTGTGGGCTTTCCAGGACTGCCCTCCCTGACCCCAGCACATGTCCAAATCTTCAGCAAGTCCAAAGACCATGAGCTGTCCCTGAGCACTTCAAGGAGACACCAGCAGCAATTTGAAAGCTGGATGGTATCTCTGTGTCCTTTCCTGGGGTGGACCAGAACCTTCCCTGACCCACAGGATGCTGCCAGTGCTTCCATCAGGTTGAGAGAAAAGCAGGCAGCACACACGTGCTCTGCAGGAGAGAGAAGGTGGGAGTTTTCCAGGGTAAAGCATTTCCTCTGGTTCACGTTCAATTAAAAATCATTCCATGGCCGACAACAGCTTCTCATCTGGCATATGTGAAACCACTATTTCAGCAGAATTTACAGCCTTTTGGGGAAAGGAGAACTCGGTTATTTAGTAACTTCCCTGCTCACCCTCAGGAAGGTCAGATCCTTTTGTTCCCTGCCAGAACAGTGAGAGCTGTAAACTACAGGAGGGGAGAGTGCTGGGAGCTTGTACTTACAGCGGTGCACCTGGATAACCCTACAAACAGCCCTACAGTGCAGGGAGGTCATGCATGGAGGAGTGGAATATTATGGGATTGAGTCACCAGAGCAGGGAACATCCAGCAGTGCTGGAGGGCAGCTCAGGAGCTGAGTGCTACAACACAAAGCACAGGGGTTGGATGCACATTGCCGAGATTCAGATAAAATCTGCAGCTTAAAACCAACAGTTCGGTGGGCACCAGGAAGAGCTGATCCCCATTAATTTCCCCTCAATAGCCTTTTTCCTGTTAGGAGATGGAAAATAGCACAGGAAGGTTCAGGTTTTCTCCCCCACAGCTGCTGGCACCTCTGGAGCACGGTGTGGGACCAGCTTTGCTCCCAGGCTGTTGTCAGCACTGCCTCAGCTTGCAGGGCACTGCAAAGCTTGTATGGGCTCATAGCACTGCAGAAAATCCAGGGCTAAACCAGGAATGAGATTAACTTGTCAAGGAGCTTCCGCCTCCAAGAGAATATTTATTAATAAATTTTGAAATAATAATAATAAAAAAGTTAGCAACATCATTTTTATGCTGCCTCGTGTCCAAAGTTTTGTGGACATTTAATTGTTGTTATTTTCGACACGTCAGGCAGGTTCATGCGACACAGACACTACACGGAGGGAGAAGCCAGCTGAACACACCACTGATTGTTACACTGAGTTTTCCCATGAACTTCATTCAATTTCCAACCAGGAGCTTAGGGAATAAAGGTCAAAAAATCCTCCAGGCTCAGAAAACTCACAAGAAAGAGAAGGAAACAGTTCCCATTGTTGCTACACATTTGTTAACATTTCATTTCACAAGAAATCAATACGGCCCAAACATTTCTGCCAAAAACACAAAAGAACAATGGTTCAGGGCTGCAGAACGTGGAGAATTTTTTTTATCACTTCACCAAGGTATAAAACAAACACTTTCCCTCTGCCTCCCTGTTTATTCTGAAAAATATTTGTCCAAGAAGAGCAGAAACTTATCTCCAGGAAGTTTGCAGAGGAAAGATAGTGGATGAACAGAGAATCAAGAAAGGCATTTTGAACAGTGCAGGCGGAGATGTCAAAGCAGCAGTTCTTCCCAACATCATCTTCACCTCAGTTTGCTTGCTCAGCCTGACAATCAACATCTTATTATGCAGCCCCAGCATTTCTCTGCAATTTAAACAAGGTGTTGGTAATGGTGTGTGATCTTCAAGGTCACTTTGGGAGAGCTGTCTTTAGCCCAGTGGTCACCAGCTATTTAGGAATAAAAATGACAATTTCACTAAAGCAAATTACATCCTGGATGTATAATACACTGCAGCAAGTGCACTGGAAATGATCAGATGGGAGATCCAGCTTGGAATATCTTAACTTTCATGTGCATGAAGGAGATTTCTGGGATCCGGAAGCATTCCAGTGTAGCCTTCAGAGAAAGAGTGGCTCCCTTTAATTTATCTCCAGATACACAGATTCATAATTATAGCATTCTCTTCCTATTGTACCTGGATACCTCAGCCCATTTAGAAGGTATTTCCTTGGAGGTTCTTCACCTTGCAAAAGAAAGAATTCATCTCTGCCACACACAGGGAAATACTACATTCTGTACATTAAAAGATCCTTTAACTTATCCTAAATTTCCATTCTTTCTTTTCCCATGGTCTTATCTGAAGAGAATCTTTTTCTTCCTCCATTCAGTAAATGGCTCCTGACTCCTTTAGCCAGTAATTTCCTGGGGCATCACAGCAATTCCTGTGATGATTAATGACGCCACCAAAGCCAGGCTTTGACATCACAGAACAAACAGGTTCTTTTGGGGAACAGATGCATTTATTTATTTAGATTTAACCAATGTTGGTAAATGCCACATAGTGTGTATTTATGAAACCGTCAGGAAGGATTTTCTCCCTCCTAGTGAGACAGACCAAGGTCTGAGAAAAGGAAAAACATTTGGCAATGCATATTTGAGTCAACTTGAAGAGAATGTTTGGAGGGATTGGTGGTCTTACTGATGGTGAAAAGGTGATGTAGGCCTACGGGCTCACTGGAACACGGCAGCAAGATGGTGACAAGATTGTGGATGGAAGAGGAGCATACTTAAATTTAACTGCCAGTGATTTCCAACGGGCAACTTTTGATGCCTTTCCCCATTTCATAAGGATTTCATACAGAATGACTTGAAAAATTATCATGTTCTTAATTCCTATCAAACTTCATACATTATCAGCTCTGCTTTGCAGATAAATCTAACACATCCTAAGCCAGGACTGTGTCCCTGACTTGACTGGAGGTGGCAGAACCAGCTCTGGAGCAGGGTGGGCTCTCAGGCTGGGTGAGCAGCATTCAGGCTCCCAGGGAGCCTCACACTGCTGCAGAGAAACCCGTTCACAGTGTCTGAGCAGCATTCAGATTCTTGGGGCTTGCATTTATTAACATGCCAATTCCTTGGTTAAGATGAAAGGGGGAGGAAATCTTTCAAAAAAGCTTGTAAATGGGATATTTTTTTCCTCGGTAGAATGACAGCTTTTGTATGTTAAGTGTATTCCTTCTGGCTACAGTGCACACACAAGGAAATTTTGAGCAGCATAATGCCACGTGTGCAGGTTGCTAACTTAGAAAAGACCCCCCCCAAACAAAGTCTAACATCAAGGACACAACCCAAAACCTGAGCTAGCTTTGATTAGCAGACTCCTCAGTCTTGCATGGCCTTGCACTTCACCCAGCTCCTCTTAAGAGTCCAGCAGAATGGAACAGCTTGTCCTATGAGTGTCCGTCATAGATACATGGACTAGTGAACTTCAAAGTTACAAAAGGATTTTGTGCTCTTTTGGAGATGGTGGTCAGGACCACAGTGTCTACTGGACAGTGTTTCTTTAGGTGTTTCTGTTCATAGTGAGTACTGGAAGAAATGTAACAGCCACACAAGACCTCCCTGGCTTCCAGCAGTAGAAAAGCTCCAAGGTTGGCCAGTCATTTCCAAAAAAAGTATCCGTGATTTTTCCAAAAGAGATATCATAACAGTTGGAAACATCACAGCTGCTCCCTCCAAAAACCTGTGTTGGAGCATCAACCAGCCTCATGAGAACTTTACCTGTTCCACCTAAAACAACCTCAGGACTGAAAAAAGGGCTATGAAAGGAAGAAGCTGGGCCGGAAAGGTGGCTGTGACTGGGACAGGGTAGACCAGGACACCATCACCGCCTGGCTGCTGGCAGAGCTGTGCCACTGAGAACTCCACAAGCAGCTGCTCACACCCACAGGGTGCCCTGGTGCTATTTTGGGGCTGAGCCTCTCACATCACAATATCACGTATCACGAGTGTCACAGCAGGGCCACGTCCCCTTCTGCTGACACCATTATTCACACTGTTTTGTGTCACTGAGCTCCTTTTACAGATGAAGCAATATCTGTATTGTGAGGTGATGGGAACTTGGCTTTGGCCTCAGAGGAGTGAGGGTTGAAGGTGATCCAGAGGCTGCCTGAGCTCAGGTTGCAGGTTGCAATGCTCCACCTCAAGCAGGATCACCTTCATGCCCAGTGAAGCCCTGTACCTTGCACTGAATAGAGGAGACAGTCAGAGCACCATTGTACATTAAATTCCATGATACATTTACTAGAAAAATCTTGAAACTTTCTTGAAACTCCAGGCACAGAAAAATAATTGTGATGACAATGTGTGATAACCCTGCAATCCTTCTCAGGGTGGCTACAAGGCTCAAATTTGGCAGTCTTCAAGTCTGCCAACATGTTTTGATCAGAGACACTATGTCAGAGCATTCAATGCCACCTTTAATTAATTTTGAAATTAGGTCACTTTGCTTATCATGATGTGACCACTCCGTAGAGAACAGAGGAGCCACTGCCATGGCACACCGGCGCTGTCGGAGGCTGAACAGATGGAGAAGAGGCATCCTGGTTCAGGCAGAACTCTAGAGGAGCCAAGGAGAAGTTTTCTGTCTTGTAAACCATGGTGGGAGCCCAGGGCTGTGTCTGCAAGGGAGAGCTGGATGCTGCTCCAGTGCCCACCCAGCCCTGTCCACTCCCAGGATCATGCCTGACCCTGCACCAGCCTCACTGTTCATTTCCTTTGCACCACAGCCTTGGCCTCCCTTCTCCTGGAGCAGCTCCAGACCTGTGGGGTTGTTTGTTCCCAGATTCAGCAAGCAGGAATGTGATGCTTCACACCAAAACCTCTCATTTTCACCTAAGATTTCTCCAGAGCTATCAGGAGAGGCCTGGATAAGCTGTGCTTCCCGTCACGGTGGGACCACCATGTCCTCTTAGGTGGGCAGAAGAGCATAGGAACACCTCAGGGACACCTGGAGAAGTACAGCAGACACCAGTGGTGACAACCACTGTGACCAAGAGACACTCCTAGGATGTGCTGTGGTGACCACACACCTCTGGCCTTACTCTGCCAGGACAAAAGCCACTGGGAATCTACTGTCTCATGTTTCCTATTGATAGGCCTTAAACCTCGTGAGTCACCTGAGCAGTAGGAAACACATGGTTCAGGCATGTCACAGCGATTTAGACTATTGTAAAATGTCCCTAAATCTTCATGTGTTGCCCAATTTTACTGTGTCAACTGCCCCAGCACTTTGAAAGATTCCAACACCCCAAGGCTGGGAACTGGACCAATTTGCCGAGAGCTCACAGCCATGAGATTAAAACCTAAAACATTAAGACCCTTCTGGGGTTTGAGTTTTTCCCCACTTCCTCTCTCACTGGAATCAGGAAGTGCAAAGAAGCAACTGTGAAAATAAAACTTAGTTTCTTTTCAGAAAGTTACTTGAACTTTTGGAACCTTATGTTCGTCCCCATTGAGGGCAAAGATCCAAGATAGTTATTCCTGTACTTAAACCAGGTTCAGTCATCCTTAGTAATTAAGGGCACTAGATCAAAAATTAAATTTATTGTACCAGTAGCACAACCACAATGGATCTTCATAAAATTTAACCACACAGAGAAGTGGGTTGCCTGAGATCTGCCATTCAAGCAGGCTTTATTGCATTTAAATATAGAATCATAAAAAATAAATTAAGAATGGGGATGACCCTTTGTCTACCTAGAGGCCCAGGAAAGATGCTTGCCTCTGATACAGTTTGAAAATTAGCATTTTATAGGGCCTGGAATGCTGCCTGACACACAAAATACTTTAAAATTCTGTAAATAATGTAAGTAAATTAACAAGAGATAGTGACTGCAATGAATAAAACATAAGTTAAGTACCTTTCCATTTCCTCTGAAGCCTAGAGGAAAAAAGTGACTAGATTCAGCTCTTTGGGGGAAAAAAAATTGCAAGTACTTGTAATGTTTGGTAGGAGAACACACAGATAATTCAGAGAAACACTGAAAAGTCAGTCTGAAGCATCTTCTATTCAACTATGGAAAAGCCAGGGGTTTGTGGTAAAGACAAGTCCCTTGGGTTGAGTTTTAGCCTTGTTGGGGCAGTCCAACCCCCATCAAGTGCTTGGGAAAATCATCAAGGATGAGTCTTTCCCCTTTCTTGCTTCCTCTACTCCCTCTCCACTCACCAGGTTCCTCAGAGAAGGCTGGTCATGGGCACAGCTCAGGGGCTTTTTCCTTCCAGCATGGGCTACTGAGCCCTCCAAAAACTACACCGCTCTTTACAAAGCAAGTCAGAGCCCAGAGAGCCAAGGAAGAACAAGGAAGCCCAAGTCTAGAGCTGTGAACTGCGAACGTAGTATGAAGAGCATGACCATCACCAGCCCCAAACCCATTCCCACATCTGCACAGGGCTTTCCTTGCTTCCTTAAGCCCACCTGGAAGCCTAGGCACACTCAAGATGTCCTAGCATAGTTTTGTCAACAAGATAGCATGTGGCTGTCAGGTAGATTCGTCTGGGGACAGAAGTGAGCTTGGACCTCCTTTAGATCAACCAGCATTGTCCAGTCCCTTGCACACCCTTTAAAATAGAGAAAAGCACCATGAGGATTGATAGGACTCCGGACAAGAAAATAAGTTGCCCATCCGTGGAAAAAGCACATGTCCCAGAGGGGAGATCTGAGGTCAAAGGCATACAGCTGGTGAGGCATTTAGTTGACAAAACCTCTATTTTTCTGTTTACAGTTTGGATCTGGCCTTGAAGCCCTAAGCTGATATCCCTGGCTAGGGCAGAGTGGGAATCTTGCAGCAGCATGCAGGCTCGGAGGCAAGAGCCTTATCAGATGGGCTGGAAATATGACAGCGAGAGCCTCTCCCAGGATGTTTTGGCTTGTGATCCAGGATGAACACCTGGAAGCCAAGAGGAGCCTGGAATATATTAAGTGAGTTGGCCAGACTTTCTCATCTTGTTAACATGCTGCAGGCTTCATTTGTGCTTTGGGCAGGGATTCAGAGTGATTCTTTATTTGATTCAAACCAGATAGCCCATCACAAATCCCAAATTCCTGCTCATATCAGTGTCATCCAGACACTGTCCCTGCAGAAAACAGTCTTTGTGAGCATCTGACAAAGTCAAACAGCACACACACATTGGGGTTTGGTTGAAGACAAAACCTAGAACAATATTTCACTTTGTCTCTCCTTTTCCACCTTTTATCCCCTTTTCTGACTCCTCTACGTGTAGTTTCACTGTCCCAGATCACAGGAAGATTCAAACCATGGAAGCTTCCAAACCGTGCATCAGGAAGTTCAGCTGCCAGCTCTACAAGGACAAATACCACCAGCATCTCCTTGGAGAGCCTGACCGAGGGCCACAACATTTGCCATGGCCAGGATGTGGCTGGGACATTGTGTCCCACCACCCCAGACAGCAGCTTCTATTATTTTTCCTCGTCAATGTTTTTCTCTCAGGTGCATGGAATTGACTCCAAGGTCTCACAGAGGTCATGCTTCTGTAGCCACCTCATGCCTTCAGGAGACATGAGGCCAGAACAAGTTGGCCCAGATGACACCAGTGAGGACACACACACACACTGCCACAGCACTGTCCTCGGCCCACATCCCTGTTTCACCCAGCACTCACTAAGACTTTCTCTCAGGGAATACAATGTCCCGTAAGATAGAAATTAATTTAAATTTAGCTAAGCAGCAATATTCAACCAAGAGAAACATAATGTGGTGGGGACCCAAGACAGCAACACTACAGGCATGAGAAAAGGTCTCTCTCTATGCTGCACCTAAACCAAGTGGTTCCTGGCCAGAGAAGTCCCAGTATGACTGTTTACAGTTACAGGTAGCAAATAAAAGCCAAATACTTCAAGAGAAAGGCAGTTCTTGCCCCTTTTCCTGACATGGACCCAATATCTCATCAATCATTTCCACATGGTTCATGCTGATGCTCCATGCAGGCATGAGACTGCTGACATCAATTACCAAACCAAGAAAGTGGAAGGATTTTATCAAGTACCATTACTGCCAGATCTGCCTGTGTGTAAGACCTTCCAGTGAAAATATGAATCAGTAGTTAAATGGTACAAAGTGGGGTGTATGGCCCTGCTGCTAGGAGAGAGCTTGGCTCACAGGTGAGGGAAATAGTCCTGACCTGCTTCCAGGGAAGCCCTCTTGAGTCTCTGCACAGCCAGCTTGAACCAGGAAAAAATTGGGTTCTACCCCAAATGTTGTCATTTATCCATTTTATGACCTTGGGCAAGGTACAGCCCCATATTTGCCTCAGTTTATCTAATTCAAAGTGAAAGTGAACCCAGCCAACTCCTGAGAACTGCTTTAATATTCATGGGGAAATAAAAATAAAAGAAAAACCCAACAACCTAACCCCCCCCCCAAACAAAAAACAAAACTAACCAAAAAAAGCCAAGCAAAGGTTTTACAGACTCATCAGTATGAGGAACCAACAACTCTTTTTTTCCTTTACAACAGCAGAAATCTGTAAAGACACTCACAGGCTCTTGCAACTGGTAATGGGAACATACAAGAAGTGTAGGTTTCCCTGTTTAATGATTTTGGTCAAAGTTGTTCCTGCCTAGGGGTTTTCACTTAAAGGACACAAGGATTTAAAGCTCATTGTTTTACAAGCAGACAGAATGGGTTTGTTGTTGTTAAAATAATTTTCCATCGAGAACTGCCCAAATAATTTCCCTTCTCTATCCCCCCTCCCTGTTCCCCAGCCCTTGTACACCAGCACTCTCAGTTCAGCTCCAGCTTTGCTTAAATGCCATTGAAAGCCAGCAGGAAAACTGCCTGTCAGAATTCTGTCTGTCAATGTTTTTGGGAAGTCCAGTTTTCTTGTTTTCTTTTGGATCAGGACAGCAGCTCACAGTTCACTGAACCAGGAAACCTGGGGCTGCTCCTGGGTTCTCAGTTTCATTTTAGCATCTCAATGTTTGGGAGAGGATTTGTACCCAGGGAAGCTCCTGCCATGCTCATGGTGCCTTTCTGGAAGACAGAGAGTCCCAGTGAGCCTCAGACACAGAATCCCAGAATGTTTTGGGTTGGAAGGGACCTTAACAACCATCTCATTCCAACTCCCTGCCGTAGGCAGGGACACCTTCCACTAGACCAGGTTGCTCAAATTTATGTGTGAGTTGCTGGGCCACTGCTTTGAGGGAAATTGCCATTAAATCCAAACCAAACCCGGCTATTTCAGGCTCAGGGACACTTGGACACCGGCTGGGCAGCCCAGGGTTAGCTGATGACAGGCATATTGCTGCTCCAAGGGAGGAAGAGCTCAAGGGGGCTGCTCACCAAAGTCTTCCATAATTTGCTATTCTTGCAGCACAATCAGCCCAATTTACACCTGGAGCTGCTCCTGGAGGAGATCTTGACTTCAGACACAGCTGAGAAGTTCCTGATGCTGCAGAAGGGACTGCAGGAGCTGCGCTGCAAGCCCCAAGTACAAGATGGTGCATAGGACAGAATTAATCAGTCTGCTCTGAAGAAGAAATTCTCCTTGCTAGGGAAGGAAACAGCTTTGCCTGATGAAAAATTAAAGAACCCTTGGCCTGGTGGTTTCCTCCTGGGCTGAGTTAAAGCAGCAGCCTGAAAAGAGAGGCAAACCCTTCCCTTTACATATTAACTGCAGATACACTGCCCATCTCAGAGAGTTTCTTAACAAATTGCCCTCCTTTTTCCCCTAAAATCCAGGGGGATGTTCATTCCTTCCCCTCTCCAGAAGAGGAATAACTAAAAGAGGAAGAATTCTCACTTTTCAGTTAATATTTTGCTGAGACTGAATTGTTGGAGCTGCACCACCCCAGACTGAGCCAACCCAGCATCTCCCTCATGCGGCACGAACATCTGCCACTCTGAATTTGGAGGGAAGAGGTTAATGTGGGCATTTACTGCTGACTGACCAAGGTTACTGTGTAGTTACTGAGAAGAGAAGCAGCTTTGCTGGGATTTCACCCCTTCCAAGTTCAAGGGGATGGGAGCATTACCCTCCTCACAACTCAGTTCTCCCAGGAGTAAAACAGGGATGATGAAGACATTGCCCAGCTGTGGGCACTCATGGCTGGCACCCCACGAGCAGAGCAGTGGCTGTGCTCTCCTAGGCCTCTGTCCCTTCCCAGTGGGAGACCCGGCTGTTCTCTCTGCAATCCCAGGACATGGAGGGATCTTGGCATGAGAGTCCGACTGTCCCTGCTCCATTAACCACCACTAAGCCCTTGACTAAACCCGATGGGGCCCCAGCAAATGGGGCAGCAGCGGCACCCAAAGAACGAGGGGGGCTTTATTCAAACACCTGCACCTCTGCTCCTAAACAAAACCAAAGGCACGAGCTTTCCATTTTCTTCTTTTATTACCCACCTCAAAAAAATAAAACACAACACTGGTCAGCCACAGGATTCCTGTTTTTATGGAGCCCATCCTGCCATGCTATTGCTCCACAAGGACATTACTAATGCCATTTACAGGTCAGGTAAAAAGCAAACCCCAGCCACTCCGTAGGTGAGGGCTGTGGAGGAGTCATTCCAAAGGTGATCCCAGCAAAACCTAATTCTGCCTGGCCACATGCTGGCGAGGCCAAGGCAGCAATCACTCTGTATCCTGGCTGTAAAATCAAATTAAATAAAAGATCCCATTTCACCAAGGGCCTAATACTAATTTGTGTAACATTTCCATTATACAGTGCTGCCTACAGAAAACATACACCAGAGCACTTTGATGATTTAACAGGGAACATTCCAATTGGAAACATTATTAGATTTTCCTATTAAGCTGCTCAGGGCACGCGCTCGCTTAATAGATGTTAATTACATTAACCAGGCTGCAAATTCAGTCCTTGTGGAATCCAAGTGACTTTTAAAAAATTGACTCAGTCTTGGAATTTCTGTAGGGACAAAAGGCAAAACAAAAGACCCAACACAGATAGAAAATTGGAACAAAGCCACCATGTCACCACTTCCTCAGCAGTGGCTTTAAAACACTTTAATGTACTGGTGTGTTTTGCTTTTACATTTTAGAGTGGAATTTTCACAAATTTCCCAGCTTGGCAAAATAATTGGAGACAGCTCATGATATTAGAATAATGGATTTTTTCTTTTCTTGCCAGTGGAAAGCATGGTTGAAACAGCAAAAAAGGCTGAGTATTTCAGTTCAGTCTTTTTGTGAAAATATTTCATATTTCCTCAGCATGCGCTTGTGTCCCATTACGTTCAATAGGGGTTTAAATAAACACTTTGAGTTAACAAGACATATCCTGATTAGCCTAAATCAAGATCTAATTACAGATCGTTGACAAATCATTTCAGTCAACATGTAAATGCAAGACAAACAGTATTTCGCTTACACCCAACAGAATTACTCTTTCTGAGATAATTAACTTTGGCCTGGATGTATCAGAGCCAATATTTAGGGCTCTGCTTCCTCAGATAGCTCACCTCAGCCATAGTTTGGGAGTATCCCCAATTTTCTGCTGACTACTGAGGGAGCCTAAGCGTGGATTTGGGATTCCGCAGCTATGGAACTTAACTTCTGGCTCTGTCATTGATATTTCAAAGGTACAATTCCTCTTCAGTTGTGCTGCCCACCCTTACATGCAACCCTATTTCCTAGGAAGATGCAAGAACCTTTAACAGCCCAGTGACAGCCTAAAAAATTACCCCACTTGCAGGCAGGGAAGGATGAACCATTTGCCAAGGGCAGTGGCAGAACTAGGGCTCCAGTGTGCCCCTGGGGACACCAGCCCTTCCACGGGAGGTGCAGGATAACACTCCTGGTGGCTGGTGCCTGGTCCCGGCTCGGGGTGGTACAGACCCAGCGGCACACGGGCTGGGCAGGTGAGACCCCTCTCTGATGCTGGGTCCCTTCCTCCATGCAAGCACGGGAAGAGCACTATTATATATAATGCAAGCTCCTAAATCTTAATTAGTCCACACTGTGCCTTAAATTCTGTAATGAGTTGATGACTTAGGGGCCTGGACAAACCTTTCTGTTCATTTAAAGATTTCAGTGTTAGAAATGCTAAGTACAGGCACTTGAAGCATATCCCAAACATTACCTTAATCTCTTCCCTTACTCTGAGCTGATGTGATTTCTGACAGATGTGTTGCATTAATAATTAAGATAAAGGAAGATTAGACCTGGATGCAAGTTTCTGGAGAAGTGAGAGGTTACAGAGCTCATCACAGTGGCGCAGGAAGGTTGGACTCAATGATCTTGGTGGTCTTTTCCAATCTTAGTGATTCTATGATTCCAAGGTAAAGGACCCACCTGAGCCCATTTGTTACTGTCAGGCTGGGGGAACACTAGTTCTATCCCTCTGAGGCTTCAGTGTTGTCATCCCTGGCTGCTGGGTTATAACCTTGGTGGAGTTTTATCAGCCTCAAGAGAGGGAAATCAGCCCTGAGGTTCCCATTCTCACTTCTGCAGTGCTTGGAGGCTGAAACAAGACTCCCTGGTTTTGGGTTCCTGCTGGGTTACTGTTTCCCATCAAGGTGACACAGTGTGTGACATCTTTCCTCCAAAACCAGTGACTACACTATGGGTGAGAATCCTGAAGAAATGTTCAGATTCGCTCATAGACTGGTGAACCTCCGCAGCTCATTATTTTGAATTAAACACAGCATGGATACACATCTTGGCCTGACTTACCTCCGTACACAGTGTAGATGGAGCACCTGAAGCTGCTCTGATGCTCCTCCCATCAGTCTGGCAAAACGAAGATCAGTGTTTTCCCCAGATGTCCATCCCTAAGACTCGGAACTTCCAGAGCTGCCCATCTCAGCAGCCAGGAGAGACCCGTTCCCCCAGGACCCTCCCAGTCCTGCTCCACTCCTGGCCTTCCAGGTCATGTGTATTACTGAGTAGACCCTGAATTTGAACGAGCTTTGTGTAACACTGCTCAGCCCCTTGGATCTTTCCCTGACCCTTCACCAGCTGCAAGTGGAGGGCTCTGGCTGTGTTTCCATCCCTGGGGCAGGGATGTGCCTGCACCTCCCAGGACACTCCAGAGAAGAACAGCCATTTCCCAACATCACCCTGAGGAGACAAAACCAAGAAGTTTCTTGTCCCAGCACCAGATTCCTGACAGCATTTTAACAGACAGGCTCAAACTGAAAGACACCGTTAGCTACCCATGTCCCAGGCGATCGCTCAAGTTCTGTCCTTTGGGCTGAAGTGTCATTTAGACTAATTGGCCTTTTCCAGAGGCCAAATACTACTTGTGAACCCTCCCTTAAAACTACATGAAGCCAATGACATCCCCAGTGTGAAGTCTTTCGGGTTCAAAACATTTAATTAAGTACATGATAACATCAACACAACTTCTGCTCCCCTCCAGGAGCTGCCATCACACAGAACCACTGTTTCCTGCAGTTTTTATCATGAAATCCATTATATTTGGCATTTTTCTTCAGTCCCTACCACAAGGATGCACACTATTACAATGCAATTCTCAGCTTTCTAATTTAACTTCATTTCTACTATTAATACTTGGAAGGGAAAAAAAGAGGCTCTAGAAATCATGACCCGATTGTAATTAAGGCCTCAGAAGTAGAAGCTAATTCAAAGCAAAACAGGCCACCCTCTCCCTGCCATCGTGCCCTCATTTCCAATAGCAAAGCTGGACTAAGAAGCACTTAAGATATTACTCAGCTCAAGTGATGTGTCAGGAAGGCAGCTCTAGCTGCAGATAATCCACTGAAATCAGCACTAAACCCCCCAAAGCACAGAGGGATCTTGGATGATCTCCAACCTCCCACTGGGTGCTGGGACAGCTCAAGGGACCAAGCCTGGCTTGACAAGACAAAATTGTTTCTTCACAAAACCAGTGTTCCACCAAAGAGAGTGAATGAGTGTAATTATGCCAGGTGTTTTATCCAAAAATAAGCATCATGCAGGAAACACAGAGCCTCAGTCAGTGCCAGCAAGTCAAAGGGCTGGAAAGGAAAGATAACCAGATAGGAAAACAGAGGTTTCTGGGCTAAGCCCAGTCAATGCTGCCTTTCTGGCAAGTTTTCCCAGTAGACTTTTGCAATGGGAAAGAAAGTGTAGATTTGAGGAGCTGATGGCACGAAGGATGGCAGAAAGGAAAAGCTCTTTGATGTATGGCTCAGCAGCAATGGGCTCTGCTCAGCGCAGGACAGCCAAGCCAGCGCAGTCAGTGGGCACCGTGGGGGACAGGAGAGAGACATTCCAGCCTGAAGGACACATTCTGTCTGGGACAGAAGATTTGTTTCGTCCCCCAGCTGAAACCCAGATGCTGTTTTTCACATGGCAAGGGGCCTGCTCTGCTCACAATGTGCACAGAAAAGGGACCTTTGACTGACAGCTGTGGGCCTCCTCCAAAGGGCAGTTCCACAGTTCTAATGGCACTGGAGGCACAGCTTAGTCTACTTCTAGGAGGAAGGGGGCAAAACTGAAAAAAAAATACTTTTCCACTTCAAGAAATGCCTTTGCATCTATTCATATCTATGCTCTAGATAGGAGAATTTAGTTCTCAGAACCAAAGCCTCTCCTGCTACAGAGATTAAGTGGAATCAGAGCCACATCTGGTCATCTCAGGGACTGCTCTCCTCTCACTCTGCCAAAGCCCCACTGACATCAGTCAGCACCATCTGAAACTGCTTTATCACTGTGAAAACACATCTTTTCTTTCCTTTTTATTAAAACTCTTCTGAAATCTTGTACATCTTTGGTTCCTTCCTGCGAATAGCACCAATCAATATCTGTTTGGGTGTTTATGCTTTTTGCTTGCCAAGGAGCAGGTCTTGTGCCTTTCTGCCATTCAGCATCACATAAAAACATGAATATATCACAATACTCGGGAAAAATCTCTGACCAGAAGTTTTCCTAATCCATGGGCAGCACACACCTACACACCGATTTTGTCAGCGAGTCCAGCATTTCAAGATGATCATCCTAGGGAGGCTGATGACCTGCCTGACATTCCCTCTGCTCTCAGGAAGGACAGATGCCAGTGAAGAAGCCTGCAGGTACCAGCACACAGCTCCCATAGCACTACATCCAGATGCTGATCCTCATCCAAGAGCTGAACTCGGCTGACCTCGCTTGGCTGATGAGATCACAGCCCAGGAAAGGGTGGCTGCAGGCCAGTGAGAAAACAGATGTCTGCCATAGACACCACTCATTGATACTTCGTTCCCATTTATTATTTATTTAATACAAACCGCGTGTCGATTAGGATTCTGTTCTTGTGAACTCTGTACTAACATTTTTATAAGAAAGGTCTAAGAATAACTGGAGACACAAAACCTCTGCAGTTCATTGAAGAGGAAGATTGTCTCAGTGATGCTTTTTATTTTCCCTCTCCTGTTTTGTGCTGTGTTTGTTCAGGCTGGAAGGAGGAGGCTGAGAGGAGACCTCAGAGAAGCCACAACTCCCTCCCGAGGGAAGGCAGAGGGACAGCTCTGATCCCTGCTCTCTGTGATCAGGGGCAGGATCTCAGGGAATGGCAGGAGCTGTGTCAGGGAAGGTTTAGGCTGCATATTAGAAAAAGGTTCTCCCCTCAAAGGGTGGTCTCTCTCAGAGGCACAGCCCAGGCTCCCTAGGGAATGGGCACAGCCCCAAGGCTGCCAGAGCTCCAGGAGCATTTGGACACCGCTCCCAGGGATGCACAGGGTGGGATTGTTGGGATTTCTGTGCATAGCCAGGGGTTGGACCTGATGATCCTTTTTGGTCCCTTCCCTCTCAGGACATTCTGTGATTCTGTGGTGGAGAATTTTTTATCCTCTGGTAGGAAACACTTCAAAAGCTTATTGGATGAGCAGTTCAGGGTCTTCCCCAGCCCAATGACACCCTCTTCCCCAAGGCAGAGTTCCGTGCGAGCCCAGTCTCCAGGATCAAGAGAAGTTTACAAACAGATGAGCTGCTTCCAGTTTTCCTGGCCCTGCACAAGGCTACTCCAAGCAGAGACAGCAACGAAAAACTTCACATGTTTTGCAGCAGAAACCCCCTGTTTCTAATCCAGCCTTGCCACCTTTATGCTGAAGATTTCACAAACAAGATTTCTTCAATTAAAATAGAAGAACATGGGATAAAAAATAAAATAGATGATAAAAATAATCATTGTACCCTTTATCAGCAAAAAACCAACTCAGTGAAGAGACTGACCAGTGAATATCAACACAATTGGGGGCGGAAAGGGAAGGGAAAAAACCATCAATTCATGGGAGCAGGGGAGATTTCTGCCACTGTTGGGAGCCACTCCCTGGGGAAAAGCAGGCTGGAAAATAAATGAGAGGGAGAGGGAGATGTTGCATTGTCTGTGGTCTTCTGCTGAACAGAGAAAGGGCTGCTCATGAACAGGCATCAGAGCAGCTCAAGTTTCTTCTGGTTTGCTGCAGAGAAAACACCCTCTGCCCAGTTTATCAGATCTGTCCTAGGAGTAGAGAGGTCCAATCCTCAGATGGGATTTGTATCTGCTTAAATGCTTTAAAGAACTGCGGGCTGAGAGCCAGGAATCCACCTTTGATTGCAAGCACTGCCACAGGCTCCCTGCACATCCTTGGGTAAATCCCTTTGCACTTGTGGTGCAGGGATGAAATTTCCCCTGTCTGAATGGCAATGCTTTTGGAGACAAGGGCTGACCGTTCCACAGGGATGCTGCCCTTCCATCCCGATGGGATTCAAAGTGACCAAAGACCTCTTGGGAATTCCTGCAACAGTCACAAGGACCTCACACTCCAGGCTTCATCTCTTTCCATCCCTGTGAGAAGCTCAGCAGCTTCCCAGGTGACTTTAGGCACTGCTCGATGTCAGTACATTAATAAACAGAGATCTGCTCTCTGACAGGGACACAGCCCTGCACTCTGCCAGGAGTGTTGTCAAGCAACTACAATTGCCTGTAATTGAGCTCTCAGAAGTATCTGCCCTGAGGTGAGCCAAGGAAAAATTTTACAAATGAAGATAATAGATGTTTATTTCACACACACAGAGCAAGCTACGATCACTCACTTGGTAAATCCACCTTCAGCAGTGATTGCAACAGCTTTGCCCTCCACAGCTGAGTTAGGATCTCTCTGGCAGCATTTATGCCTCAGCAGGCAGAGCAGGGCTGCTTCTTGTCCTACACTGAGCCATGCCTGGAGCAGGTCACAGTAATCCATGTAACAACATCTTCATCCCACAAATATTCATAAATTTCTGCAGATTTCCAGACAGGATTCATTATCTGCAGGCATTCACCAGAACATCTGGAGAAACAGGGCCAGCCACATTGTTAACATCAATCAATTCTGCTCCCTTGAAGTCAACACAGCTATGCCAACTTGCCCTTGCCAAGAATTAGTCAATCTTTTCTAAACTATAAGCTGTTCCTGAATTTACTGTTTATTCCCAGGTTACATCATTATTTAAACTTTAAAACAGGAGAGTGAAGGCGGTGAACAGCAAAAAAGATACACATGGATCCATCTATAGTATCCAGGTGCTGCTTCAGAATTAACAATTCTGTCAGGGTAAGGTAAGGCAGATTTGGGACCTCTGCTCTCAGGATGGAAACAACACAAAGGTGGTCTGGCAGGGTAAGCAGCTTGCCAAAAACACTCCATCAAAACAATCCAGGAGCATAAATGAAGCCTCCCAAAACACAAACCTTTGTTTTAGCTTTTTAGATAACTTCCTAAATGGGTTGTGAACCTCTGAAGAGCCAGCAAAACCACCCAATCACCTGGGGCTGAAGTGTTTGGAGGTAACATTTTCAGAAATGTTTGGTCCTGAGGCCCAGATCCTAAATAGGCTTCTAACTAACAGTGTAAGCAAATTGCTTCTATATTTTGAAGCTAGAGGCCATAGAAAACTAGTACTCATCAGTATTCCATAGGAAAATGAGTGCCAAGGGACCAAGTTGCCATTGAAAATAGGATTTACAGAATAAGAAAAGTGCCTCATTATAAATCTTTTGGAGTGTCTGCAAAATGCCAAGAAACATCCAGAAGATCAAAGTCTCCCACTATTATCCTTCCTTGAGAGGGCAGAAAGTGGAGTCCCTGAGACAGTCAGAACTTCTAGAGGTGACCTTCTGCAGTGACCCCACGGTTTGGTCTGTGCAGACCCAAATACAGCCCTTCAGCATCATCTTTAAAGAGCTACACACAACTGCAAGGGTTGATCCCTTTCACGGGTGCTGTGGGCTCTACCACAAATGGCAGTGCAGACATTCAGCAAATATTTCATAGACTCCTGTTCCACAGGTATTCCAGTAATTGTGCCCCAAATCTCAACATCTTGACCTCCTTACTGCAAGATATCCTGCACAGGACCCTTCACCCCACATCCCTCACAGTGCTGTCCCGTTGGAATTGCACCCCTGACTGCCTGCACATGGTTTTTCACTGCTGGTACATAAACCCTGTATCTTCCAGCACAATACTTGAGCAACCGAGTTGCCAAACATGCTCTCAAACAAAGAGGCATAAAGCAAATATACACAGAGGAATGTAATGAGATCCCAACACTGTTCCCCCTCCAGGGATGAATAACGCCAGTCCAACACATGGCATATGAATTTCCGAGGACTGACAGCCAGATGGATTTCTTGTACAACTCTATCACTTAATGCAGCTGTGGCCTTGTCAAGGTAGACAGTCTCCATCAGGACCACAGGGCTACTCAGGATGGAGCTGGTGGACAGGCGTTTGCTGCTGCATTTTGAGCTTAGAAGCTCCGTAAATGCAGGTCGCACCAGTTGCCATAAACCCTGCAAGAATCACTGAAATTACTTGGACAGCTTCAGCTGCAGCATGTGAAATGGGGCTGATTTATACCAAACTGAGGACTTGGCCCTCCACATTGGAATTTGATACAAAGACTTGAAAAATAATAATAATACAGTATTGTTCTATGCCCATGTCTGAGGATCATCTGAGCAGACCACAGCCCATGCTGCAGATGGAGATGTAGAATCATGGAATGGTTTGGATTGGAAGGGACGTCAAGGATCACCTAGTTCCGAACTCCCTGTCATGGGCAGAGACACCTTCCACCAGACCAGGTTGTGCAGAGCCCCATCCAGCCTGACCTTGGACGCTTCCAAGGATGGGGCAGCCACAGCCTCTCTGTGGGCCTATACCACTCCCACAGGGAAGAATTTCTTCCTAATGCTTAGTGTAAACTTGCCCTCCTTCACTTTGAAGCCGTTCCGCCTTGCCCACATGACTGTGATCCCAGGTTTTGGGTACATATCTGCTAATGCCACACTGCACTTCAGCAGGGATGCCATCCTTGTGCTTTCTTGGTGCTAATGGGCCCCAGGAGATTTGTGCGTTGGAGCTTCCCCCAGGCAGAGCTGTATTAGTACTTGGCCTGAAGTTTGCTCTTTCCATCATTCTCGTCATCAAAGAAGCCAAGGCCTGTCTGACAGTTCTGCAGTCGATCCTATTTTAGCCCATGACTGAACAGCACTTCAGGTGGATTTGGATACCAGTGCAGCCCAGCAGCTGCAGCACATCTCCCTATCTGCCCGATAGAATTCACCTGCAGGTCTGCTCAGATATCAGCTGGGACATTGGGCTTTCACCTCCCTCCTGCTGCAGACACATCCAGCTGTCAAGGTCCTCACCCCCCGGTCCCCACTGCCCCATCTGGCTGCCTTCTGCTGGGCCAGAATTAGCACAAGTGTTAGTGCTACTCCATTTCCCAAAAAGATGTTTTCTTAATTTTTAACTACATGGAAGTTTCTGCAAAGCAGGTTTTTGTGAGTGAAGTGGATTTTCCGTAGGAAGTAATGAAAATCTGGGTAGGAGAAGTGAGTCAAAAACTCCTTTGGATTTTAGAGGCATTTTCCTTGTTTGGCTTTTTGATTTTCAAGCTTTGTTTTGGCTTAGAAGGAGGGGAGAGTGGGACATAAAGTAGAGCAGCTCCGCCTCTCCTACAGCAGGATGTAAACAACATGGTCTGTCCTTTGCCCACTGAGATGTGGGATCCTGGACTGAGAGCAGGTGTGCCAGAGCCTCTCCCAGTCCTCAGCAGTGACAGATCATGGAGCAATCAGAGTCCTCCAGCCTTGTGGGCTGCAACCACATGAATTTGATTTACTTGCTCACTTTCCTCTTGTTCCTCCCTGAGCTCAGCTTTAGAAATTCAGCACTGCAGCCTGTCTGATCATCCAGGAGGGCACAGGTGAAAAAGTGTGCTGGTTTGGGCTTGGATAAAGTTAATTTTCTTTACAGTGTCTGGTACGGGGCTGTGATTTGGATTTGTGCTGGAAACAGCGTTGATAACCCAGGGATGTTTCCCCTACTGCTGAGCAGGGCTGGCCAGAGTCAGGGCCTTTTCTGCTGTCCACCCCACCCCATCCTACCACTTAGGAGGCTGAGGGGGCAGAAAGAGTTGGGAGGAGACACAGCCAGGACAGCTGATTCAAGGGATATTCCAGACCATATAGCATCATGCTTAGCGTATAGAGCTGGGGAAGAAGGAAAAAGGAAGGACATTTGGAGGGATGGTGTTTGTCTTCTCAAGTCACCATTACATCTGATGGAGCCCTGCTGTCCTGAGCATGGCTGAGCACCTGCCTGCCATGGGAAGTGGGGAAAGCATGACTGGTTTTGATCTGCTTGACATGGTTTTTGCTTTACGTATTGAACTGTCTTTATCTCAAGCCACAAGTTTTCTCAGATTTACTCTTCCAATTCTGTCCCTCATCCCACCAGGGGACAGTGATTGAGTGGGGCTGAGATCCTGGCTGGGGTTAAACCATGTCAGAGAAGAAGACAATGGTAAATCCAAGCCAGCTGTAACCACATAGCCCTTGAAAGATGTTGGTGAAACACCAGGGAAAATGGTGAACAGTAGGTGACTCCTCTTACCCGAATTTCACTACTGGTCGGAGTTCCATGAGCTGTGGCCAGTCAGCCATATCCAACTTAAATTACACGTTTATTGTCAAGGTGGGCACGACCCGACGAGTTCCAGAAGTACCCTTACATATAAGGTGCCTCTAATCAGCCTCAGCCCACGCAAAGGACACAGAAGAGCAATATTTGTCCCTGTACAGTGCTCCCTTTCCCACTCTCCACATCACCCTGCAGCCATCTGTTCACTGCCTGCAGCTTCCTCCCAGCTTGCCCTTTGAAGGCAGTGGATCTCTGCCAGCTGACACTCTGCCTGCCTGGCATTCCTGGCTGTGCTCCCTCCCGCTTTCCCCAGGGAGGAGCTGGAGCAGCTCTTTGCTGTCTGCCCGGGTCACCTGCTAACCAGGTTACCTCGCAGCAGCCCAGGCTGGCTGGAAGTGGCAGCTCCTCCCACGGGAGATGCAGAGCTCTTGGTGGCTGAGCGTAGCAGGCTCTGCTTCTGAAGTGCTTGGAAACAAAGGGATTTTTTGGAGGTCAGGCCAATATATGTAAAACATCCAACACTTTCTTGCCTTTCTGAATTACCTGAGTTACTTTGCTCTGTAGCTGGGACTGGCCCTTTCACACAAAGGGTATTTGCTGGTGTCTTTAGGTTATGCTCAAGGGGTACACTGCTACAGAAACCCCAGCAGAGCAGCACAGACCTCCACAGAACAGATTCACCCCTGTTCACCCATGAGCAGCAGAAAACAAAGGTTCATCTTCGGTTCCTTGCCCTTGGAGCTATCTGGGCTCAGAGGTGAGGTACTGGATAAAAACAACACATCTGATCCAGTCCTGCTTGGGAGCATCCTTGGGGCTTGCTCCAGGGACTTGGAAACAAGCTGAACTTGAGATAACAAACTGTTAGCAAAAACCAACACACGAACCAAAGCAGGAAAGCAGAAACATGAACACTTCCAATAACCAGGACACACACATGCCTGGGACAGAACCGTGGATGATCCAAAAGAAGGAACCTAATTTTAAACCTCAGCAACAGCCTGTGTCTATGAGAAGAGCCAGGGATCCTGGGAGAAACAGAAAAGCCAGTGATGCTCTGTGAAAAGCACTTGAAAAAAAATCCCTGAGAACTGCAGGAAAAAGCCTCTTTTTTGATAGAATAAAAGCCCAAACCAGAGCTTGAATATGCAGTGTGGTACTAGAAGGAATTTCTCAGGGAGCAAGGATAAGCTGAAGTCCTGGGTAAGACTTGGGGTAGAGCCTACCAGAGTTTCTGGGAAGGGAGGCTGGAGTTGTGCCATGAAACCTAAGCTACACTCCCTGCTCCCTTTCAAGGGTGATGCAGAATTATCTAGGGATTCTCTCCTTATTAAAAAGAAAAAGAATTTCTTTGCTTCAATGCCAAAAAGTTATATAAAAATAATTCATGGCCAGATTAATGAGAGAGAGTAAGTCATTAGAAATCAAAAATGAGATAATTCTGTTGTAGACATGAGTGATGGTGAGAAGTAAATTATATTTGGCTGACATTACTTAATTAGCTGGAATCATGGCGCTTTCTTAAATTTTCTTTGGTGAAGCTTTTAAGGTTTTGACACATCAATTCCCAGCTAAATAACCTCAGTGTCAAAGCAGCCAGTTGTATCTTCCCTGCCAAGCCATTTTTGGAGCGTATTATTTTAAAGCTTCATCCCTTTGTTCAGGGTTTTGGTGGCTACCAGCACATGGCCTGTAATTTCTGGCAAAAGCCCAATATCCAGATTGTTCCTGAGGGCAGCTGGTACCAATGTTCTCCCATCCAGTCCCTAGTGGGATGGGGAAAATATCAAGGCAAGAAAAATGGTGATGCCTTCACTGCCGTGAGCAGCCCAAATAGCCAGGAACCCTTAGCACTGCTGCAGTGCTGCTCATCAAGCATCTCAGAGGATTTAATGAGCATGAATTGAGCCTCACAATTAGAGCTGACTGTATAAATAGTTGCAAATAATATTCCTGGAGAACGATGCTCTTCAGTTCTTAAGCAAATTGTTCTAGTGAGAGTGTCTGATTCTTGCAATCCTATTTGTAAGCCCCTTCTCAGGGGGAAAGAGTAAACTGCAGAGGCAGAAGTTGAGATCTAAAAGTCCTGCAGGACTGAATCATGGTCTGCTGGAAAATAAGGGAAAGCAGCAGGAAGAAAAAAGAATAAACAGCTTGGTGAGAAGAGCTCAGAGATGGTGGGACCAGCCAACCTACTGCATGTTTGGGACCACCTGCTCTCCCAGTGAATTAGGCTGTAGGACCCTGCAACAATCAGGTGTTTTAATGAAATTAATTTTAATCTGTAAAGGGAGGAAATCCTGATTTACAGGAAGGTCAGAGGACTTGCAATGGCCATAAGATTTTATCCCAGCTGAAGGTACCAGCACTAACATTTGACATAGGAATTCCTCTCTCTAATAAATAAGCCATTTAACAAGATGCTGAACAATTGCCTTGCATAGAAATGTTTGAATGATTTATAACCAATTAGTCACTATTATTACCTTTTTGAAATATATGCATTAGGAAAAGTTTTAACACCATGGTTCTTAACCACAGAGAGAAATTGGAGGATAATAGTTTAGCTTCAAATAAAGCAATTTACAGGCAGATCTAGTGGCTAGGTAACATTGTTGAAGGGGAGAAAAAAATAACAAAAACTGCCATGCCCTGGTGGTTGGGGATCTGGGACTGCCAGCTGCACAAACTCCCAGCCATCTGAACACCAGGCACAAGGAAAATACACATATCTAATAAAGACATTTTCCTGAAAACAACCTGGAGACCTGTTTGATTTCTATGTTAAAGAAATTGTTTCTCACCTTTCTTGTATCAACCAAGAGAAAAAGTAAATCCACCTTGGCTATCACCACCTTTAGCAGCAACCTTTCAACAGTCTCACCTACCTCTTCATTGATCTGTTTGCCTTCTTCAGGAGGTTCCTCCTTCAGCTGAGGTTCCCAGATCTACAAGACCCTTCAGCCCATCTTTTTCTGAGCAAACCCTTCTCTGTTTCAGGACCCCATGAATCACAGAAATCCTTATCCTTGTTCTCTAGATGCTCTTGCCAAAACAGCACCTGAGAATGGCCCCCAAACCAAACCAGGGAACCTCAATATCCACAAGCCCAGGTACAGCTGGGAATAGTTTTCAGGGAGATACAGAGGACAGGGCAGATGCTGAACCCCACAAGGACTCAAGGACCCACCTTCCCTTTCCTCTGCAGCACCAATCCCCCTGTGAAGGAAAAGTACCCCCACTCTTTCCAACCCAGAACTGAGCAGCTCATATAAAATACAGAAATAAGGGACAGGGGTCCACGAGCTGCTGCAAAATCAGGGTGAACTCAGATCCAGGCTGCCTCCAGGACTGACATCTGCTGGGGCATTCACACCTGGTTTGGAACAAAATCAAGGGGAGGTGAGAATGAGGTAAGGAGCAGCTCCACTCCATCAAGCTGAGGTCATCCAGCTGTGCTGCTTGAAAGTTACATGGGAATGTTAAAGTAAAATCTACATATTTCAAAAATGAGACACCTATAGAGTTTAAGCATTGCCAGAGTTTGGGAGCAGCTAATTACAGTTCTGACCAGCTGGAGGTTTCCTGGTTGAATTCTTCCTAAATTGCTAAATTAAATCTTGTGCTCTGTTCTGACTCCTTCTCTAGAAGGTCTCTGAAAAATGGACAGTGTGAAAGAGTCCCATCAATTACTCTGCACCAGATGCAAGGCTTGCAAAGAAAAATGAAATTATTTAAATTCATTTGTAATGGCATTTGGTACATAATATAAATCTGTATCCTTCTTCAGGTGCTGTTTTGTATAGCACTGGCCTGAGGCTCTTCTGAATGTAATGATAATGAAGTTTTATGTTGAAAAATGCTGAGTGTGTAGGGAGCAACAGCAACCATTGGCCCCAGAGGCTGGATCAGCATCACTACAGTAAGAGCAAAGCTTTGGAGAAGTAACTTGGCACTGGGGACGTTCCCCACTGCAGCTGTAAAGGACTGAGTTTGTCCTGCAGCATCCCTGAGCCCATCCAGTTTTTGCAGCAGGGCCAAGGGTAATCCCTCAGATCTCGTCCCTGACATGGCGTTGGATGAAGGTGTGTCCAGCGGGACAGATCAGTCCCCACACAATTGACTGAGCAAAACTTGGACACATCCACCCCCAGGAAAGCCTCTGGCACCAGAACAACCAAGTGCTGGATGGGAGCCCATGTTCAGGATCGTGTCCCGCTGGCCTCAGCACAGGCTCCTGGGCTTTGCCACCAGGCCAGTGCAGCTGCACGGACAGTCCTGGGATGGATGTGCCAGTACAGGGGACAGCACCTCCAACCCCCCTCAAATGAACACAGCTGTGCCTGTTGCTTCGTAAAATAGAGTTTTATTTGTTCATACAAATAGTATGAATTATCAGAATTTCATTTTCTTAGAAACATCTTTCTCTGTGTAAAATTAATTTGTGTTGTACATACCACAACATACTCCATATACTTTTTTTTTTAAGATTTTCTTTTTTGTGGCTTTTTTTTTTTTTTCTTTCCATTTTGTACCTTTTTTTTACAAATTGGCTACTACGCTATAGAAACATGTTACAGACAACACATCACTAATACCTGTACTGCACTTCTGAATACAGGACTGAATGAAACTCAGCCATAAATTAACGTTACAATGTGGAAAAAAAAATCAACCAACCAAACGTCTAATCACACTGCCAAGCTTAACTTTTTTTTTAAAAAAGGGATATTTTAAAAAAATGCACTGATTCCAATATTAGCAACCAGATGAACACCACGGAGGATTCACCTTCATTGTCATATTTGTTAGGTAAGGCTTTTTTACATTAAAAGTCTAGTGCAGACTTCATCATGAAGGATACTGAGTCAGGACTAAGAATTTGCTTATGGTTAGGAGAGTTATTACTCACTCTGTATTTCCACTCTCCAACAAGTTTGCTCCACAAGAGCCTTTCGCAGCAGGGCTTGATTATACAAATTAAGCCCACACTCTGCTGTACAGCTGAGGAAGGCATTGGGATATTAAATCTTGTTTCCAAGAAAGCAAGAAGGAAGACATAGAAGATGCAAAACTCTTCCGGCACTGAGCAGTTGGCACACGCTCTGGAGGGAAGCGCCTGGAAAGGAGCCCATGCCTACACACAGGTCCTGGAGGCTCCACCAGTGAAACACTCTGGAAAGTGGCATGGCCATGGCTGGGGGCTCACCCAAAGGCCAAGTGGAGAGGTCAAGCTTCTTTCCATGCATTGCATAAGCTGCTAGAAGGAAGACTGAGGTTTTGAGAACTGAAATCACTTATTTTTCCACCGAATTATTTTCTTCTCAGTGCCTGCAGCTCCTTTCCCTCAGTCACCCAAGAGTGGCAGGGTCTGGGATAAAGCAGACACACTCCTGCATTCGTCACCTGTCCTGGCAGCAGGGAACAGAGCCAGGGACCTGGCTGGAGTTGAAGCCAAGCCCATCAAAAGTGCATAGGTCCACCCAGCCACTCAGGCCTGCAGCTGGATTTTGCAGGACTGGGGAAAAGCAGGGGCTGCCAGCCTGCACAGCCCAGCAGGTCCAACATCTGTGGGATACCTGTGCCCCTGAAGTCAGAC
Source organism: Gymnorhina tibicen (assembly GCA_013399875.1). Classification (NCBI taxonomy): domain Eukaryota; kingdom Metazoa; phylum Chordata; class Aves; order Passeriformes; family Artamidae; genus Gymnorhina; species Gymnorhina tibicen. The sequence goes on along the minus strand of VXAZ01005014.1, from coordinate 200,277 downwards.
TGTATTGGCCCAAAGTGTCATTTATTCACTAGAAATGGCTCAGGACAAGAAGGAGAACTTCCCTGTTTGTGGGAAGATAAGTTTGGAGGCAAACCCCAAGGAGGGATTTGAATTCTGTTCACAGCAGCTTTGTAGGCAGCTCAGCCTGATGTTACGCTTAAAATCTCCCTTTCCTTGAGGTCACCCACATGCACTGCACCCCAAATGTGAACCCACACATGGTGGTGCAAGTCCCTAAACCCCTTTGCTGAGCCAAGCCAAAAGTGCTCAGGTTTAAACACAGCTCTGAAGGGCAGCTCCTTGGCACCTGCAGATCCCTGCAGCAGACCCAGAGTTGTCTGCTCTTTGCTCTGTCTGCCAGAGCAGGACTAGATCGAGATCCAGACAGAGAAGCCCAGGCTCTGAGGAACATTTTCATCACCCAGTGGCCACAGCAGAGAGATGGAAGGGGCAGGCAAGAGTGAGGAGGCTGCAAAAGTAAAACAAACATTTGGGAAACACCATTGAATGGGCCCCACCACAGCCGGACACAGCTCAGTAATGGGCAGCTTCAAGGGGCAGCTGTGGATAACTGTGGAGAGGTGCAGGGCATGGATTTCTGTAGGCAATGCTTATGAAATTAGATGTTCTGCCCATTGGTGCTTTTGCTGTTTGCAGTTTCACTCCCACTGCCTATGGAAGCGCTCCCACGGCAACACCAGGAGGTGCTCGGTGCAGTGCATCATTTCAGTGCTGCAGGTGAGGTGTGGGGAGTTTTGCTGCCCAAAGACATCATAGCTCTGTTTCTGTTAAAAATTCAATGAGAAAATCACTTCTGTTGCCACCTTGCTCCGAAAGTGTTCCAATCAAGCTGGCAGAACCTCTGACAGCAATGATAAGGCATCAGACACACACGGTGCTTATCGAGACCTCCTCAGCTCACAAAACACTGGCAGAGCTCTCGGGACAGCCCACCCAACCTGTCCTGGAGTCCCACAGCAACTGGTTCCACCCGAGGAGAAGGATTTCATTCAGGTTAATGGCTACACGCTTGGAGCCTCCTGTCCTGCCTGGCTGCCACCCCTGTACTCAGCCAGGGCACCCCTGGACTGCCAGGAATACCCCAACCCCAGTGTGCCCAGATTCCTCCCTGCCTTCCTACAGATTCACCCTTGTTGGTAAAGCAGCACCTCTTCTCGGCTCTAAGGAAATGATGCTCCTTGGGAGAAACCACAGATAGGGTGTTGGACCAAAGAGTGATGGGAATTAACCGGGCTAAGGGTGATGTTTGCCAGTCTCATGTACTGGGAGGTGCTGCAGTGGCCCTGGGGCTGGAGGTAACACTGCCTGTGCCATGTCCTGGGACACGCTCCGTGCTGGGCGTGATGCCAGGCAGATGCCTGAGGTTTTCCCAGTGGTTCTGCTGGTGTCTTTGGTAGGTGGAGGGTGCTCCATGTGCTGCAGGCACTGCCATCTCCCAGCAATGCCTGGCGTGCATGAGTATTCCTGGAGCGACACTTTCTGCAAGTCACTCTGACCAGCACCACACGTGTCACACATAGACACAGCATTTTACGTTTGTCCTGCAGTAAAGATTTTAAATGCATAGAGGGATCGTGGGAAAGAACCTCCTGGACAAAAAGCAGGAAGGAAAACTGTACTGAGGAGAGCTCTGCCCATGCAACAGGCTCTGCAGCTTCTTTGCTGGAAAAAGAGCATGTTGCCCTCCCGGCAATCCTGAGCAGGAGCCGTATGGCTTGGTGTTCCCACGCTTACAGCCACTGGGAAAACATGCTGATGCTCAGCAGAGGTATGTGGGGGTGCAGGGATGCCCAGCCTTCCTCCCACCCACCCCAGAGAAACCCCCCCGGGGCGGTGGAACTAACCAGAAAACTGTGGGTTGAGGGAGCACAACACTGGAGCAGAGACTGGGACACTGGAATAGGGAAAGCAAGCGTTTATAAAGGCCAGATACCCGTAACAAAAATAAACTTGTGCTTTCCCTCCCTCCCTTCCCTCCCTTGCTCCGTTTGATTTTTAAATACAAATTTTGTTTAGGAAAAGTGGAAGCACTGTCTGTTACAAACCAAACCAAAGTGAAAGCAGAAAGGAAAAAAAACAAGGAAAAGAGAGACATACTAGAATTAAACACCGTGGAATGTTAAACAGGTTACAGGCTACTGTTCTAGCCAGTGCGGTTAGGCAGCTTAGTGAATTAATTGCTTAGGAATTAAAAATAAATTATTATAAAATAGATTTCTGTACATTTTACATACATATATCTCTCTTTATATAAGCAAACCGTGCTGGGCAAGTAATTACAGGGACTTTCCCGTGCCAGGCTCAGTCCCAGCCAAAGTCCTGCCCCGTCATCTGGTAGAACTTCATGTTGAAGGGCCGGTAGAAGTCCCGCAGCCTCTGCACCACCTCCTGGTCGATGTTGGGGTGGGTCCTGCCTTTCGTCTTCCCCAGGCAGTGGGGTTTGCTGCTGCCTTCCGCCTTCTTCAGGCACGGGAACCCCTTGGTTTTGTTGAAGTAGAAGTGTTTGTCGGTGATGATCCTCTTGAGGCCCAGAAAGTCCTGGACCCTGCCCAGTTCCCCCGCAGGGTCACTGATCAGCCTCTCCCCACTGACAAAGAGGATCTGCCCGATGGGGAAGTAGAGGAGCCAGTTCTCCAGGTGCTTGGCATAGATGCCAATCTGGATGGCGCTCCATGAGGTGTCTATCAGGCCTGTAGTCCTGTTTTTGAAGGTCAGGCTCTCAAAGGTGGGGATGTCGGGCTTCTTGGAGAGCGTCTGGGTGTAGTCCGAGATGGCTCTGGTCACGGGGTCCCGCACCACCACGATCAGCTTTGTGCCCTTGGACATGGAGGAGATGCGGGCTGGGGCCTCCTTGGTGACGAAGTAGCTGGGGGTCTTCTCCATGGTGATCTGCCCCTCCAGTGTCTTGGGCATCAGGTCCCTGCCAGCAAAACACACAGACATGGGTCAGAAGGGCAAGGAAGAAGAACAAAAATATCCATGTGCATTTACATGTATGTTCACACAGATACACAAAAATTCTTCTCCCTAAAATGCCTTCACAGGCCATTTGGTTCATACGGAGAAATCCATTTCCCATTGATTTAGGGATTAGAGGGGGATTATTATTAAAGACCACTGTATTAGAAATCCACCTGAGTAATCTCCCAGTTATCCATGAGTGGATTAGCTGAGCTACACTCTGCGCTTGGACATGTGGTCTACGTGTACCACACCAGCTGCAGATTGGTCAGGATGGGTCCTGAGCTGCACCAGGTGGCTGTCCTGGCTCATGTCAACACCACTGAGACCTCAGCCCCAATCCAGAGCTCATTTCCCTGTGGGAACGAGAGGATGGTATAGCAGAAAAGCAGGAGCTCACTGGAGCACATCTACCTCACTTTCCCTCAGCATCCCAAATGCAAAACTTTTCCCAGTTCAGGCAAGAGGGTGCAATTTTCCCCTGGCTTGCCAACAGCAGGACTTCACTCACAGGTGTCCTCTTGCACCCAGTTTCAGCCCCTGCTTTACTATTCCCTATCACTTGTTCCCTCACATGAACTAGACAGGGCATCAAGAGCTGCCAGAGGCATCTTCAGCACATCCCAGTCCAGGAGAAAATGAGGACAACCCCACCCCAGCACTGCCCCACAGGTTACAGCAGGTCGGGATATGGAATACAACCATGGAGAACACAACCTTAGTGCATGGGCAGGACATACTTTCACAAAGTACTTTTAAAACTTAAAGCTTTCAGCAATTCCACCTTATTCCCTGGCTATTTCTAATTAACCACATAGGAAAACACTAGGGAGCTTGCAGAAATGATGGAAGTGGCACAAAGCAGGAAGAGTCATTTTTTCCTATCATTCACTAGGCAAGCTAGAATATTTTAGACTGTTTGCCAGTTCTTTCCTTTTATAGCCCAAATGGACTCCTTTGCTCTGGGCTGTGAGACAGTTGAAAAGAAAAGGCAAAAGGGGAGTCAGGCACAAAATTAAAGCTATAAAACTTGATTAAGTTTTCAAAGCATCCACCCAGCACAGAGAAATAAGCAGCCAGTGCGTGACCTGCAAGCCTGAAGCTGTGCTTCCCTCAGCCATACAACACCGCATGGAGGCTGTTCCCAACAGCCATTTCCTCCCTCGCTGCTTTTATGCTTCCACAGCAAAGATCACCAGGGCTCTTGCAATTAAAACAGCCACTGATGATTTGTGCTAAAGTCAATGGTTGCCCTGATTAAGAACTCAAGGGAAGAAAACTGACCAGTCTGTTCTGAGGGTAAATAACAGGGGAGATCCAGGAATGAGAGGTCTGTTATCAAAAATCATCCCATGTCTATGAAATCTGGTCAGTAGCTATTTATGCAATTGTTGGTGAGCTCACACTGTACCTGGTATTTTACTTCATCAGCTTCTGGCATTACCTTTGTGCAATGTGTTTACTGGCAAGGGGCACCCAGTGGCTGCACCTCCATCCCACAGGTGAGCTGTGCCTGGAGGCTGCCCATAAAGCCCCTTTTCCATAGTCCCAAGGTGGGAGACAGCCCTGTGCCAGATCTGCATGGGACTCTGGGAGAAGTGGTGATGGACAAGCTGGACTGTGGAGGAAGAGCATATCAGCTTGTGGAAACCTCCAGTCGTGCCCAGGGGTGGTGGCAACCCTGAAGGCTGGGATTTCAAGTTCACAGAAGTGGAGTTTCACATGCAGATAAAAATCACGCTGGTCTACCAGATACCTAGGATGTGAGAGCTTCTGGAAGGCAGGAGCCAGTGTGTGCCAAGAACAGCAACCAGAATAAAACTCTGACTAATCCTTCACCTTTCTGGCCAACTCTGCAACCCCATAATGCTGTCACAGAATAGGGCCAGTCAATAACACTCAGAGCAACTTTTAAATTTATTGTGGGCTGATGCAGATTTCGACATTTGCTCATTAAGTGGTGTCTCCTTTTATGGCCACATTAAACCCAAGTTCTACATCCTGCACTGGCCACCAACTGCTTTTCAGCTTGATTTAAGAGGTTGTTTTTCCACCCATGAAGTCCTTAATGGCTTGGGACCTGCCTAGAGAGGAGAAAGCTTCCCAAAACATTCTCAGGTTGCCCGCACTGCCCTGAAGCCCTTCAGCTTTAAGTCAGGTTCATGAGATTGCTGGTTGTATGGAGCCCTGCATTTTGGGACTGATTTCTCCTCCAGGACTACTACAGTCAGTATTTATCAGTCTCATGGGAATGATGCAAGGTTTATTTTTCCCCTCCTTGCACAAGAAAGGCATTGGATAGGGCTGGGCTGTGAAACAGGAGGAAATTGCTGGGGATGGAGTGCCAAGTCAGTTGATCCAGTTGGGAAACACAGGTTCCTAATTAGAATTTCAGCAAATACAGAGGAGCACACCATAAGTGGAAGAAAGCAGGGAGCAACTCTTTACCTAAGAGGCATCCACTGGCCTGGTATCAGTCCCTTTCCAGAGCAATTCATCTCCTGAACCCACACTGCAGTTGTGGCTGAAAGCATTCAGTTCTGGACAGGTTTAAACCTCCCAGATTGTTATTTTTGGAGAGGGCCTGAATTCTTGGCAATTTAAGAACATTTTGCTGGTGACCCATCACAGCAAGCAAAGCAGAAAAAGGCACACCTTCTGCCCTCAGGTTGGCCAACATAGGCTGAGGTGAGCAGAGGTAGAAACAGAACCTTCAACCCATGTACAAGACCTGGATCCACCAAAACTGGCCCTCAGGCCCTTGCTCCTGTTCTCCCTTCATTGTACCCTCATAGGTGCCAGGCATAGCCTAAAACTAAGACCCTCAAGATTGTCTCAGACTCTGCTTTGTTTGTAAAGTGGCTGCATGAAAGGAAGATGGCTGCAAGTGAAGCCAAATATTGTGGCCTATGGATGTGGTTTGAACCTCTGACTACACCACATCCAGGAAAGCAAGGTTTTATTGCATTGGCATGTCAGTTGTGAGGAGCTTTCCCATGGTTTCCATAATCTCCCACAGAGGCACCATCCATCATGCTGGCAGCCAGAGACAGCAGAGCCTCAGGGACAGAAGGAACTGGTACGTTGGCTGGTCTGAACTCACAGTGGTAGGGAAGTCTCCAAGAAGAATTTATTCCCATGCAAGCCACAGCGGGAGAAGGGCAATTTGGCCCAGCAGAGCACTGCAGCTCCAACACAACAACACACTGGACATAGGTTTCGGTGGAAGGAGGACCAGATCCAGGCCCAAACATATCTGCTCCTGGGGCTCCAAGACAGCAAGGTCCATGCTAAACTACAACTGCTGCTTTGGGAGGAGAAAGAGGAGCTGTGATGGTGAGAAACCATGATGCCCTGGCAGGATGCAGCCCCGCAGGAGAAAGGAGTGGGGTCCAGCAGAAACCTGTTTTCAGGTCAGGGGTGGATACAGATCACACCAGGGCAGCTTGTGACTGCTGTGGAGCCTCTGTTTCCATGAAGGATTCACAGGCACCGTGGAGACATGGGCAGCTCCTGCCAGCACTGTGTCTGGCCCAAGGTGAGAAAGGCAGAGGTGCAGCTACCACTGCTGTCCATGGGGGAGAGCAAAGGGAAATGACAGAGGGAATCAGGCTGTGGGAAACAGGGAGCTCAGCTGAGCCCCAGGGCTGGATGAAGACACCACTGAGGGCCATAGTGGAAACTGCAGTAGAAAATATAGTATGAAAAGCTTGGCAAGCCATCCCTCCTGCCTTGTTATCCTCCTGCCTTCTGGCAACCTGGAGTTCAAAGACCTCTGGAGACAGCATCTGCATCCAAATCATCCCATTTCATAGCGACTATGAACTGTCTAATCCTTTCAAATCCACGAATACTTCTGGCCTTGAGAACATCCCACAGCAGAGAGTCCCAGCACCAAAGCACTGCTTCTACCTGTCATTTGAACTCCCTCCCCACTTCCCTGCTTGGGAAAGGATGAGGCACCTGCTTCTTGAGCATGGAAGAAGGAATTGAGGATGAGGAGCAACAGCAGACTCCCAGCATCCTTTATTCCCCACCCAGCCCAGCCAGCAAAGCACTGGAGGGGCTCAGCACTGCTGACTAGGGCAGAGCTGCCAGCAACGGGGTCCCAGTGAGGGGAGGGAGTTGCTGTGTGAGCACAGCTATGAATTTTGCACAGGCAAAGAGCAAGCCCCTAACCCCGAGCTATTAACATGCCAAGAGGGACAGAGGGAAAGCTTTTCCTTTAATGAACATTTCCTCGGTGAAGTCTGCACCCTTCATAGGTGAAGTGATAGGCTTAGTCTAAAGATGGATTGGCCTACTTTACCTATTAACCACTTAAACTAATGTAATAAAGGCTCTCTTCATTCAAACAGCCCTAATCCCCAGCCCCATGCAGCTCTGAAGCCTGGAATAAGAAGGGATACTAAGATGAACTCAGCCAGGCCGCTGCTTGGAGAGGCACTGGGTAGGGGATTTTATGGGGTTTTTTTAAGTGCAAACTTCTCCAATGTGAAAACCGGACCCAGAGTGAGATAAATTTACAAAGTGGGGATGACAGGTGGCCACATGGTAATCCAATCCTGAAGCCTAATGCCCTTTGTGGCAGCTTTTGTCTGCACAGAGGGGCTCCAGGCTAATCTGCTACTGCTTCTCAAGGAGGAACAGGCAAGGGGCCAGGGGGGCGAGGGGACCCCCACAACCTGTTGCTGCATTATTTGCCACAGGTAGGACAGACCAGTGCAGGGCAGAGCACAGCAGTGGTGGCTGGTTTTATCCCCGGGGACATTTGTTGGTCCCCCCACGCACCTCCTGCCATGGCAAACACCTGCTGGGATAAACCCTCCCGCTCTGCCGGAGCCTGGAGCCCGTGGCAGGCCTAAGCCTGGGGGGCTGCAGACACAACCGTCTGCCCGTGGCAGGGGTCACCGTCAGGCTGCCCAGCCGAGACCCAGCACACCCAGGTATCCTGCTGCCCAACGGAAGCCTCAGAGCTGAGCGGATGAGCTTTCCTTTCCGAGGAAGGTTTCATGCTGGATATATTCCTATCCAGCACCTGGAGCCACCCAGCATCATTCTGGGAGATGTTCCCCCTGCTCCAACAAATTCAGCTAATGAGTCCAACAGGTAAATCTTAAAATCGGGTTGTCCTGTGATGCAGCTGCAGCAATGGCACCTTCCAATCTCAAATCCCTCTGCTCCACACCACCCCACTTCCTCGATCCTCTGTGCTTCCTCAGTTTCCCTCGGCAAAGGTAACAAAACTCTCCCAGAGGAGCTGGACAGCTGTGTACAGGGTGTTGAAAAAGCAAGAGAAATGCTGTTATGGTCAGGATAAAACACCACCTGGATGCAGCTATGAGATGCAGGCTGGGGAGCACTCACAGCAGTCCCTACAGCAGCTCTGCCAGCAAATACAGCAAGAACCACCTTTAGTGCAGAATTTCTAGACTTTCCCCCCACAGCTGTTCCCCAAAAGCAAGGAAAACATGGGAAATGGGAGGAAAAGCAAGTCAAACTATTTTGGACATCAGCCACATTCATGCCAAATTCAGATCTGTAATCCAGAACCATTTGCTTTGCAGCCCAGCACTGCACACACAGAGCAAACCACACAGTTGTAGCCCCATACTGGCCCATAGCCATGAGCAAGAGCTCAGAGATGCTCTGGTAATCAAAACCCCAAAGCATCACCAGCTCAGCTCCTGAGGCCACCACACTGGTCCCATCCCGACCCTACCAGGTCCTTTTCCCTGCATGGCTGATCACAAAACCATTGAATCCCAGCAATACTCCTTAAAAGCAAGAACCAGACCAGCTCTGGGAAAAACTGTTAAAGTAATAAAGCATTTTAATTACATCACAAACCCTGCCACCTGCATGCAGTTCAACTGGGTTCAAACTTACCTTCTCGGCTTTGACTCTGCTTTCTGGTGGCAGCAACGGGATAGGGGAATGAGGGAAATGGAGGAAGAGGAAGAAATAGAGAGAGAAAAAGCAACAGCAAATTCCTCTTTGGGGGTGTGAGTGCTTGCTGCTTTACTATTTGATACATCATCTTACCAAAACTTTCCTTGACTTCAGCTGCTGTTGCACCACAGACCTGCACAGTAGCAGGCAGTCTCTCCTCTTTTTATGTGGTAAGAGCAACATGTGTGCCTTTGTCTCGAGCAGGAGTTTGTTGTTTGGGTTGGCAAATAATACAACAATAAAAGGGAATGGCTGGGAACCACCCTCGGCCTTTTTGAAATGGATGTAACCCTATCCAGCTCCGTCAAACACTCGCCATGACGATTACACAAACCAGATGATGGGAATTAATGAACTTTGGGGGTGAGGAAGGAGTAGATGAAGGAGGAGGGAAAGGAGGAAAAAAAAAGTCAGCCTGAAATTAATGTTTTTCTCACTCTCCTTGCTCCCTGCCCCCAAACCTACTAGGTGCCCTTCTCTTGTTGGGGAGTTTTGGGGATTAAAGGAGGGAGAGGATGGTAATGGTGTGTGAAGAGTCCCCATCATGAAGGTGCTCAGAGACTTCAATGGGACCAAAGAGCCGGTGCTCATGGGTGTCATCACCATGTACCCCACAGGAACAGGCTCTGGTCTGGCTGTGGAGTCTGATCTAAGCTCCTTTGATGCGGATAAAATACCCCATCAAAGTTTCGGGGAGATGCGGGGCATCGGCAGATGGCCCTTCCGTCCCCACTCCATGCGGCACAGCCGGGACGCACCAAACGGCCCTGGCAAATCAAAGCAAGCAGTGCCTCAAGAAGGGGGCAATATGCTGCTGCAAATACCAGGGTTTAGGGTCTTTTTTGGGTTTAGGGGCTTATTTTTTTTTTTAATAAAAGACTTTCTCCACCTCTTCAAAAGTCACTGCATTCAAATCAGACCTAGGAGCCACCACAGAGGCTTGACCCTCTCTATGCTGGGAGGTGGGGAGCTAACCCAGCCACAGAGCTGAGCAGACAGTTTGCAGCAGCATCCAAGCACCAACCTGGACAAAGCAGGGCCTGATCCATGCACAAATCCCGGAGGGTTTGTGCCTCTGGGAACAGCAATGGGTGTAATGATTTCCACCAGCCTCTGCTGCAAAGGCAGCCTCCCACCCCGTGCCAGCCAAAATCCATTCTCACCCAAATGCCTCCCCTACTGCATGAAATTAAATGGGTTAATTAGAAGGAGTCTCATAATCAATATACGACGTGTTATCCCTACAGGGCTGCTGCCTTCTGTATCGAAGTGCCATATATGGTGTACCATACAGCTGCAACCTATAGGGGAGGAATAACTTAGATCAGCAGAAACACTTGGTGGGAGTCTTGTCTGCACAGGACAGGCTTATGCTTTCACCAGGAAGCACAATAAAGAAGCCCAGGTTCCACAAAGATTCCTGCGAGGCTGATGGGTGATGTCACCATCACTCCTGGGACATGCCTGTTCCTTAGCAAAGGCATAAAGGTGGTCTTAGAGGTGGCTGATTGGAGCAATCCCCCTTCCCACCCGAGCTGATGCTCCATGCAGGGCAGCCTCTGGGAGGAAAAGTTCAAGGAGCTGAGACCACCTTGGAAACTTGGGAGAAGCGAATCCTCCTTGCAGACGTTCACATGGATGTGCCCACAGGGTGCAGTCCTTTCCTTGTGGCCCTCTCCTCTCCTGGGGCCTGGGGATCTCCAGCCCTGGCTGGAGGAGGGAAAGGGCAGAGAAAAAATGGGGCAAGCAGCACGCTGTCCCCTACTGCTTTCCCAGCCTCCATCCAAATTCAGCTCCAAAGGCTCTCTTTTGCCTGATGCACTCCATCCACCTAATATTCCTCAGTCGATCTCTCTTCCAACTTCCTGTCTAGGTGGCTGCCCCATTCCTGTAAGTGTTCAAGGCCAGGTTGGATGGGGCCCTGAGAAATCTGGTCTAGTGGGTGGTATCCCTGCAGGGGGATGACATGAGAGGATATTCAAGGTTCCTTCCAACCCAGGCCATTCCATGATTCCTCCTGAACCTCCGCATGCACAGCCCATCCAGACTCCTTGCTTTGCCCATTTTCACCAGCTCCTGCCCTCACACCATAGCTCCAGTCCTTGCACCATCACACCAGTCTATCCCTCCCTCCATCTCCAGCCTAGCTCCAAGTCTGGCGAGCACCATACCTTCCCCCAAGAAATCTCTTTGCCAGGCTGAGGACTCCCAGGCTACTTGGTTGTTCCTCAAAAAGAAGTTCCTCAAGCCCTACACAACAAACTCAAAATGTTGCCACTGTCACTGCGTAGATCACTCACCAATTGAACACAAGCTGCAGGGATGTGGAGCTTTCTTTGAGTTAGGAAGGGCCAAATTTCCAGTTATTTTTTCACCTCTTCCCCAAATAACAGCATGAGATATTACAACCGCTAAGCAAGAACTTTCCCTCCTCCTTTGCTGGAGCCAGGCAAGATATTCATCAACGTCCCCAGTTCATTACACAGGCCCTCCTCTTCTCTTTATGTAAACAAGGAAGCCTCTTTCTACTCCACATCATACTTAAAAGCTCTGAACTTCCACTAAATAATTATCTTCACTGGGGGCAGAGAAGCAGCACTTTACATATCAAAAGGCTGCTTTGGAGGGATTTACAATAATTTAAGATGAAGTGGTAAATATTCTATTCACTCCAGTTCATCTCCAGTAATAATTATAATCCTATTAGCAAGGTCCCAAGAAAGTGATTGCATTATCATCTAGCGAGCATCTATGTGGATTTCTTGGAAGGGTGGGATGGGGGAGGCCATGGGCAAGTAAAGAAGGAAAATCAACAAAAGATGCAATTTCCAGCATCTCCCTTCCCCCAGCAGGATTTGGGCTCCATTGTCCCGACGCTTCAATAGTGCTTTGCTCTGAAAATAAGAGCTTTTGAGGGCAGTAAGGGGGTGGGGCTGAAATGAGCATCTTATTCCTCTCAGTCACCCCCGCTCCCCTTTCATGGCTGAGGGTCCCCCCGGTGTCGCTCGGGCGACAAAGAGCACCCGGTGCTGTTCCTGCAGCCCCGGGCCAGCGGCAGTGCCACAATTAAAAGCTAATTGCTGTTTATGGGTGAGTTCTTTAGAATATTGCCCAGCATCACTGGGCTGTGCTGCCCACTGGTCAAGTCATGTGAGATTACTCTAATCTGTCTCCATTTCCCCCAAAAAGACAAAAAGATTGGTTTTGTTTAAAAACAGAGCAGGGAGAGGGAAGTTCTGTGAAACTCATGATTTAAGGGGGAAAAAACTCCTGGACTCCGCAGGAAACATGACTGAGCGAACTGGCAAACTGGGACTAAAGACCCTTTATCAGCAGATCGAAGCGCCAACTGTCTGCATCAAACTGTGTGTTTTATTCCTGCTCCATGTCACCTCTTCGTATACCCCATTGGAGCGTTTAACTGGAATTTATCCCTGCAGGAGTGCCTTGGTTGTACCAGTGTAATCCTCTTCCCTCTCTTCTGGCACCTGGAGGCCACCAGTGTGAGTCCTCAGCACTTCCAACAGAAGCAGGCAGCTCAGCTCTTCACACTCTGGGAAATCAGCAACTACTCCAGAGCTGCACCATTTGCAGGCTTGGAACAAGCCAAGATTACTGTCACAGTGTGCAAGAGTTTATTGCAAAGCAGTAGAAACATTTTTCTCAATAAATTAAATAGACAACAGCCTGAAAGGGAGGAAAGAGGAAGAATTTTAGGCATCCGGAGAGATGTCCGTGCTTACAACTCATTCCTGGTAAAAAATAAATTCTCTGGACTGCCTCTGCATCTTACTCTTTTGCAACCAGAAAGAGCAGGAACTTCTCCTCCCTCAAGAATTTATAGCCTAGAGTTAACATTACGTGTACTAATCTCCTACTATGCAAAGATTTGATAGATCCACTTACGGATTCATTGCAAGACAAAGCTCTGCTCTTGAAGAGTGCTGGTTCAACACATCCTTGCACCAGAGATGTGAATTCTTGAACTCAGCTTTACTTAGGTAGCACCAATCCTGCCCTCATGGGAAGCTGAAACCAGTATCTGGACTGGGTCAGCATCTGCAAGCACAGAATGTCCTTGTCCAGAAAACAAACAGCAAAGTAAGAGGGTCAGAGTCTGGAGTTCTTGGCTTAATTGTGGAGAGAAATAAAAGAGACAAAACCCCCAGAGCACTTGCAAGGCTTTTGCCAGCTCAGAGTAGGCCTGAGCAAAGGAAGCCTGGCTTGGAAGAGGCTTAAAAGCAGATGAAGAAATCATAATGGTGGGACATCCAAAACACATCCATGGTAGCCAGGTGACAGGAGGGTCTCCTGCAGCAGAGGATGTGGGACTAACAGAGTCCACACTAACACAGAGACTCTGATCTCAGGTGTTTGGCTTCAACTCCATCAGGAGAGCAACTGAGCTGTTCCCACAAGTCCTAACCAAAGCCCGCTCCATGATCTAAGTTTTCTTGCCCTGCAGCAGCCACCCAGTCACATCCAAGAGGCACAAATGCCCACTGTTCACACCAGAGCCTCTTCCCTCTCACCCCTTCCCTGCCACCAAGGCTAAGGCAGGAGCATCACCAGTGTGGCAGGAGCACCAGCCAGTTACTGGTGGTATGTTCAGCCGCAGAGTCCTTAGCCCCAAACAGCTCGCACACCCACCAATTTGCTCTCTTAATTGTAGCAACAGCACTAATCCTCTCAAAGATGTTAAACCACCCCAGGCACTGCTCCTCACAGGTCTTTAAGACATCTCTCTTCCTCCTAGGTCTTGGGAAAATGCTTCCTTGCAGCAAAGGGAGCAATATCATCAGGTTAAGCCCCAGAGATGTGAGGATCTAGGATTTGGGGGAGGCAGAAGTGGGTATTGAGACACACAGAGCAGGCACTGCAGAAAGATTACAGCCTGTTGGCTTTATGCTGCTGTCCCAGGAGCACCAGGTGTTTCAGGAATTAAATGCCCAAACCAAGTAGCACCACAACTCATCCAAGGGTCGAACTACCCACCACTGCACATCGCACAGAACATCCTCCTAGCCCATGCCACCTGTGGCACCAGAGCACCCTGGGGCTCCTGCCCCTGGCTAGGACACAAGGAGGCATTCCTAATCCAGTTATCCCACCAACCTCATCCCTACAGCACCTTCTCTTCCAGGCCCTGCTCCAGGGACTTGTTTTGCTGTATGCTGGAGGCGGTGAGTCCAGTGAGCAGGGTACACCTCAATTTGGACCCAAAGGGCACATCTGGTGTAATCAATGCAGGGGAGATGGTCACATCTCGTACCCCCCAGTCATCTGTATGGCAGAAACACACTGCCACACTGTTTCTGTAGCCATGCTGTGATAAGGAAGTTTCCCAGTCTCCCAGAAAAGGAGTCAGTTCAAGAGAAACAACCCCTGGTTTGGGCCATTCTAGGGTGGGGGTCCATGCCAGTTATACGGATATAGATTTTTATGGCACACATTCATAAATTAACCTTCTGGTTAGGTAACCATGTAGTGACCATGGCTGCAGCCTCTCTCCAGCCACCAAAAAGCAGCTGAATGTGAGTGGCCAGCCCTGGTCCACTACAGCTGACACTGAGAAACACCTGACAAATTTCTACTCAGGAGTGCACTACAAGGACATGAACTTCGCAGGCTTTGCCTCTCCTCTGGGGCACTGCCAAGCCACCACATTTCACCTGCTCCAACTCTGCTAGAAGGTGGGGAAAAAACCCCAACCCACATAGCAAAGAGCCAACCCCTAAAGGAAATACAAGTCAACAGCCACTCCAGCAAGATATGGGTAGGACCATGTTCCACTAATGCAATCTTCATAAATCACAGCCCTGCTGAGAGGTCTTTTGTATTTTCCCCAACACAGAAACAAATGCCCTAATCTGTGTGCCTGCACGGGCAGGTAATGAGTTACACTGATAATGTTGCCCTTTGTCAAATACCTGCACGAGTGGCCCAGCATTTGCACAGGGAGGTCTTTGTTTGCCACCTTGACACACATTTCTCCTAATTAAGCCCAGCCTTCCTGCTCTGGGGCTTTACAGCCATGATTAGAGAAAAAAGCCCCCTGATAAACTTTGGAGACCTGAGCGATACCCCAGCTCTCACCCTTCAGATCATAACCAATGCTGGGGGAATATTCCCAGTGATTTGTCTACCCTTGGGGCAAGACATGCCAAAGTCAGGCTTAAACCATTGTGCTGAGTTAGAGCCCCAAAAAGGGACGGGTGGCAGCTTTGCTCCTGCTCCTTTTCCTCACCACGGACATAACAAAGCAGGGAGGGGAGCAGGGACACTTCTTTATTCACCCACCAGCACTTTCGTCTGTGCACTGACAGCCCCTGGAACATCTTCCACGTCACATCTGAACCAGAGACCACTAGCTCTTCCACAGCGCGTGGGAAGGGATCTCACAGGGTGGCCAGGGCCAGGCCAGGCTTGAAACAAACCTTGAGACACATGTACATCTATAGTTTTTCAAAAAAGCCATGTAGGATCTCCAGGAATTCACTTTCTGCACCTAAAGGGATCCAATGGGCATCCAACACCACCTGAGCAGCAGAGACCTTTGAAACAGCAGCTCAGAAAACAGCCGGCTTTCCATTTTCATGATGAAAAAAGAAAGTTATGGTTTTTTCTGCCCTTTCTGATCATGCACACATGATCTACAGGCCAAGTAATGCCGACAAGGTGCTGCCAAACCTCAGCTGCGCGACTCCTCCTGCCTCTTCAGCAACACCCAAACAAGCCTTGAAACTGTACAGCACTGAGGCTTCTCCTCAACTGTGGTAAAGGGAAGGGGATGCCCCTCTGACCGTCAGAGGACTTTCCTGGTGGCCAGTAACAGCAGGGAAGAATAAACCCATCACAGGAAAACCAGGAAGGTGCTCAACCAACCAAGCATGTCCTGTACTTACCAGCTGCTCGTTACCCTCAGCATCTCATTGAGTGGGTCAAGAATTTAAAATTGGTTTAGACTTTATTCCCAGCTGAGCCACCTAATTAACTTCTGAAAGTCTCCTGCTTCCTTCTCAGAAGGGAGGGGTGGCACCAACCACAACCTGAACCATCAGTAATCT
Organism: Gymnorhina tibicen; assembly: GCA_013399875.1. Classification (NCBI taxonomy): domain Eukaryota; kingdom Metazoa; phylum Chordata; class Aves; order Passeriformes; family Artamidae; genus Gymnorhina; species Gymnorhina tibicen. The sequence continues at coordinate 184,276 of VXAZ01005014.1, read as the reverse complement.
GGGCACTGGCCAGGTCAATGTGACCCTCATTGGGATGAGCTAATTTTGCCACCCACTGGAACAAAAGGCCTGGCAAATTAATACACCGGTGATCCTCTCAGAACTGATCCCTAAATGCATTTTAACGCAAATGGGATTGTCACCTCAACTCATTTGTTAATGGATTTGTGATTTGCACTCATAAGAGTGGCACTGGAAATTCAGATCTCTCCATGGTAAACAGACCAGGGCAGTGAGACATTTGTCCAGAATGAGATTTTTTTCTGCCAACATCTCTAGTCAGGCCAGGATGAACCTCCTGACTCTCCCCTCTCTTTGACACCTCACATCAAACATCAAAAGCAGAAAATACAATTAATTTCCAGGACTAAAACTCAGCATGCCCATTGAGGCAATCAGGCTGCAGGTTTGTGGTACCACCACATCCCTGGGTTGCCAATGACACTGCAGGACTTGGGGTAGAGCAGAAGGAACCAAACCAGCCTTAGGAAGGGGAGAAATTCCCAGTGAAGGAGGGAGACAGGTGCCAATTAGGGAAATATGAAGGAGCAGGTCTGTCTGCAGACAGACTACCTTTCTGCCCAGTCATTACCTGGGATCATGGCGTGGTCATAAACAGTCAATGAAATCCAGCCAAGAGCTCTTTAAAGAGCAGGCTCAGCTGGTGGAGATGCTCAGCTGTAAGTACAACAGATGCAAAGCACTGCTTCTCATTAAAAAGGTATTCACATAATTAGAGACTTCACATGGCCATACCAATGATTTGATCTAGTCCAGAGCACTCGGGCAGTATTTAAGAGGGCTCTCGCCTGCTTCCCACTTCTGACGGCTTGGGTTGTCTTTGTGTGTAACCCTGCCATCCCCTCACACCCCACACACTGCGATGGCAGGTCCATGGTTATGATGACAACCAGGAAGGACCTTATGAGCAAAACTACACGTGCCAAAGCCCATCAGCAACCTCCAGCATCCCACTCTGCTTTCATTCAGAGCCAATTTCCTTCCAGAGCCAGCCATGGGGCTGAATTACCCCCAAGTCCTTCAAGCCCTTCTACATAAAGAGCACCGTGGGCCAGTCTGCCAAGGCCTTAGAGCACAACCCAAGTGAAATGACTTTTCCCTGAACACTGAGGACTCTGAATGACAGCTATTGTTATTTAGATTAAACCAAGTGTCAGATTAACAAATCAATGGGCATAAGAGATATAAAATGGGTGACCACTGAAGCTTTTCAAATACCCAAACATATGGATGAACCAAATGTGAATTGTAATTGACTCACCCACACCTTTGATCTCTACACCCTTGGGTTCTCAAAGAGACAGCCCAACCCCCTCTGACCCAGGCTGAACCGATCTGGGACTCCATTGTGAGCCTCACAAAGTCTTTTCTCTCTGCCTCCATCCCCTGGATGTAGATGCAGCCTGGTGCTTGAAAAGTGAGAAAAGCCAGCTCTGCCTTGGAGAGCCAGGGAGCCGGAGATGGACAACCTGCACTACCAAAATGCAACCTCTCACATGGAGCCCATCACCTTGGGCATCTCCTCCACCAGTCCTCGCTCCTGGTTGTGACTCTCAATCAACTGGACATGCATGAGGAGACAGCCTAGGAAGCAGCAGAAGAGGGTCCAGAGCGAACACAGGCAGTGATGATGCTCACTCCCCCACTGCTCCTAGAGCCGGACATGGGGTCTCTGATTTTTGAAGGATTTCCCTGTGCAAAACCAAGGATCAGACTTTGCTGATGGGTTCAGGGCATGCACATGGGCGCATGGGCTGGTCTGGAAGAGCTGGAAGCTGCTCTGCTCTTCTCCAACTGCCTCAACAGCACATAATCATTTATGCTTGATTAAGAAATCTGATTTTTAGTTTTCCCTAAGATGTTTCTGCAGCTACATTGAAAATAGCACAGAGTTTAAATAAACGTTATCCCTAAATTTTTACGTTTGGAGTTTGGAGAGAGTTTTGACCAGTTTTAGATAGATACATGAGAAAATAAATAAAAGAGCATTATCAATTTTGATGCCATACAAACCTCAGCTCCCCAGGAGTCACTGGAACCACTGTTTGGGTTTCGTTTCAAGCCTCATTACAAACTCAAGTTCCTGTAGATCTTCCAGGAAACCCAGCCCAGCTTATTCTTCCCCCTCCATTCTGCTAACGCCACACGAACGTGCCTTCGGGGAAGTTTTGAACCTCACCCTGTAGCTTCCCCATGTTCCCCATGACGGGGAACAAGCTGTCCAGCTTAGCTCTTACTGTACTGAGTCTCAAAGCAACAGGAACTTTGGAACCCCTGTTACTGAAGGCAAATGCCAGCAGTTATTCCCAGAAGGGGGCTATTCCCAGCATCAGGCACCACCACTGAGTAAAGCGATTCACTCTGGGAGGGCAGAGACTTGGCATGTGCCCTGTCCTCCACCACCAGGGGGAGAGGGTTTGATGGGGGAACTGGGTGAGGCAGAGCAGGCATTGCTCTGCCCCTATCATTTTTGGGCTCCAACTCAGCTGTGCAGCTGCTTAACCCAACTGGTGAGCCCTGCTGGAATAGCCAAGCCTGCGACAACTGCAGGGCTCACCTGCAGAGGAACCCCAGAAGGGGACGACTATGGGGAGGAAGGCAGAGAAGAGGAAACTCACAGGCTCTTAATCTGCTTTAGGACCACATGAGCTTTCTGTTTATATATAGCCTAATTAATTATTACACTGCATTGAGCAGTTTGACCCTGAAATCTTCTCCGGGGGAGGCAGCAGTGGCAGTGCAGCCAGGGCAGCCGGCCAAGGCTCCGGTGTGTGCCTAGACACCCGCGTGGGGCTGGTGGCTCCTCCTGCACATCCGGCTGCTCGGGCAGCACCAGCCTGTAATTACCAGGCTTCGCAGCAGACAGCAGCTCCCGGCCCCTCTCGGCTTGCAGCAAACCCAGGTTGAAACCCTAACCGGCTATTCCACTTCTGCTTTGGCAAGGCTGATACCTTCTTCCAAGGCTTCCTTCCCTGCTCAACACCCTGTATTAGCTATTCCCTGTGCTTTTCCACATGCCATGCAGACAGCCCAAGGCTCATTAGTTACCAGACCAGCTCAAGAGGGAAATTAAAAAGGAAGAAAAAAATGTGACAAGCTTTGTCTTAAGTTGCAACAAGTTCAGTGCATTGCACTGGGAAAAAGGAAGGAGATGGGCTTTGTTAAGCATGTCCTTAAGAAGGGGCAGTGCCCAGGCTGCCTGGCTTTTTGCAGCTCACTTTGGTTGGTCCAGCCATAGTGAAGTCAGAGCAGGAGCCCAGGATGCTCAGAGACACCCAGACATCTACCACTGCCCCACTGGTCCCAGGTGAGACCTTCATGAGCTTGTCCCATTCTAACCCACTCACAGAAGATGGGAACCCCCCCATCACTCTGGAGACTGGCTCCAATTTAGCACAATTCACTAAACATGGCACCAGAGGTGTGTGCAAGGGGTTCAGAGCAGAGGCACTGCACCTCAGAGTCAGGCAGCAGGTTTGCTCCAACACGCAGAGACACGGGGCACAGCACAGTCACGGGGTCCCTCTGCAATTCACGTTTAGCAACAGCATTCCCAGCCCTGTGTACAAACCAGCTGAGAACCGTGTACAGCCACTCCAGGACCGAAGGGCTGGGACACACCTCCTGTTTACTCCAACACCTCCTGATTTCCTTCCAAGTCTAACACACCTTTACAAAAACAAACCGAAGGCATGCCAAGGCTGCAGGCCTTGCCAGTTTTTAAACAAATATTTAATAGCTCAGTGAAGCAGTAAAGCACTTTATGAGGAAGATGCTGGGGTTTCGTCCTCCCCCTAGTGACAGGAGGATCCATGCTCTGAGCCTGCTCAGCCGCTGCAGCCCCTGGACCCCATTCCAAACCAAAAATACTACTGCAACTTAACCCCTGTGTAATGCGTTGCTCATGTTCAATTGCCCTTTCACTAAATGAGCACTTTTCCAAAGATTTCCTATGCCTCCCTGTGCCACTCACCCACACCTGAAGTTTTAAGCTTTTAAGTTTCAAGACTTTCAAGCTTTAATGCAAGTTTGTGTTTGATAATCAAAAGAGGCTGAGAGCTCAGGGCCTTAATATAAAGCTTGGCAAGCTGTTTTATTGAAGTTAATAATTGCAATGGATTTTGGTTTCTGTGGGGACGCTTTCTGCACAGTCACATGGATACACACTGAGGGTCTGATCCTGGAGCCCCTCCCTAGGCAGAGTTTTGGACTGCATTAAACACAGTCATGTTTGGGGACCTGGTTCAGCCTCTGTCACCACACACTGCTGAAGACTTGTCTCCTCATCAGAGCTAACCTCCCATGTGGAAAAGTGTACTTTTCAAAGGGAATTGGTGTAGCAGAATATAGTCGTGCTCAGTATTGTTGGACCATGTTTGTGGCAGTGCAGGATTTGGCCTTGCGTTCACTTTTAGGAAGGATCTATCAAATGTACACATCCACCTATAACGTTATACATTGGCACATAAAATGAAAGACCGCGCACAATAATTCTCCCTTTCTTCTGGAAGAGCTGCCTGCTGCACTGCCAGGAACACAAAGTCTGTGCCAGTTCCAGGGAAAGGTTACAACTGCTCACTTTTATTATAAACCAGCCACTTTGGTGGATTCGCAGAAATCCTCAGCAGAGCCAGCAGAGAAGACTGGCCAAATTACAGCTCTGATCTATGGAATTTTAGCAGGACAACACTCACGAGAAGACCAGAACGAGGGAGGATGACCCCCACCAGCACAGGGATAGCAAAGCTGGGCTCCATGGGTGACACTGTACAAACCACATCGATGGCAGGGTCAGCCACGCAGCTCTGCATCCCAGACAGGCTGCAAATTAAACTCTGGGTCAGACCTGCTGCCAAATAGAGCCATGACTCTCTTGATGCCAGGGCTAGGTCATGCCATCCCTCTGTAGAGATGTTCTTCCTCCCTCTGTTTTCTGTACGGAGAGGAGAAAACAAAACTGCTGTAGAAGCAGGCTAGTTCCAGGGCGTTTCCAAGGAGGTTAATGCAGATGTAAAGCATTTAGCAGAACCTGGGATTATTTTTCTCTAAATAAAGTTCCCCTAGCCACCACGTGGCAGGGCGCTGCCATGCTCAAGTAAGTTGACAGAAAAATTTTAAGAATGGAATTACTAATTTACTAGAAATCAGTGTGAGATCTGCCTGCAGCACCTGTACACCTATTTTCCTCTAACATTCCCACCAACATCATCTAAAGTCCCAAACACCCAAATTTTTGATCCTCTCTGAATGATTCCTCTGGCCACAAAGCCAGGAAGAAAGGTCAGGCAGCCAAGCAAGCCAGCTCACAGCTCCCACAAGTCCCTTCTCACCTCTGGACCTTCCCAATATAAGGGCACCACATGTTAAATCATCATCACTGAGTTCATTTTCCTCCTCATTTGGTGCTATTCCAAAGAGAAAAACCACCATGGGGAATGCTTAAAGCCGGTGTGGCACCAGGAGAGGTTGTCTCGTTTGGATCACTATTATGAATGGACTAAGGTACACTGCACATCCCAGCCAAGCAGACCCTGCTCTCCCTAGGTGGAGACTAGAGGGACTGTGCTCCTGACCTCCAATTCTTCCCCTCATCTGACCCATAGCACAATGTGATGCCCTTCCCTGCTTGTCTCCGTGCACCTTCCAGCCGCCTCCAGACTGGGAGCAACTCCCTGATGGCAAAGTTACACCACCAGTAAACGCCTGTCTTGAGTTCACCCCACCTTTCCTCTGAGCCTGCTGACAACTAATATGTTTCATCACAGGCCCCCCTGTTTCCATTAAGAAAGTTAAGATAAGGTACATTTACTCCATTGCCTTCTGGCTGCTGCTGGGCTGAGCACCTTTAAAAAGCACATGGTGTTTCTCGCAAGCTAATTAAACACAGCAAGCTGCTGAAAGACCTGGAATTGCAATGGTGAGGGCAAGCCCCACTACAGTCATCAGCAGCAAGTCAGGACCCAGCACAGCACTTAGGCGACTATTTCACACAAACCAAGGAAGAAGCCTCTACAGCCCGTCCTCGCACATCACATGGTGACAACAGGTAGTAGCCAATAGCCCCTGACCCACTAATTACACCCCTGAGACAACATGCACCACTATTTTTTGTTCTTTGAACCCATATGTTACCTGTCCCACATGGCCCTGGCCCATTCATTATCCCCTGAACCCATTGGTCACCCTTGGTCACACCACCAGGAGACATGAATCCCATGCTGAATGATCACTAAATTAGACTTCTTCCCAGCTGGGATGGATAAATAGCCCCAAAGGCAGGCTCAAGCAAACAGAGCAGCACAGCAAGAGAGGCCTGAATACAGGACAATCCTATCATCAGGCAGATTGGAAATACAGCTCCAAAGAGCAGTGGTTCGGGTAGAGTTCCTATAGCCACTGCACCGAGGGCTTGCTGGATGCTTTTAAAAACAAAGCCTTGCCTGGAAGTGCCTTGAGATATCCAACGTTCGGTGTGTGTTACAGACACCTGCCATGGCCCACTTGAAAAGAAAAAAATAATAAATCCCAAACCCAGAGCTGAGCCTGTGGGTTTTCATTCCCATCATTTTCATGCCAAGGAGCACAATGCTCCCCGGCAGGCCGCGCGGTCCTGCGCTAACACGATTAGCCAGGCAGATCCACCATCCGCATCCGTCACCCCCAACGCTTGGTCAACTTTGAAAAGTTCAGCAGCTCAACAGGTGAGGCCATGAAACCCGATCACAACAGACAATGTCATCCCCCCCAGCATCGTGCTGGGAAGAACTTGTCACGTGCGTCATATCAGGCAACATGCTTGAAACAGAGCAGTGCACTGAAACCCCAGCAACACGAATAATCTTTGCCATCTGTTTGAACAACTCAACCCTCCTCAGATCTAAAGGAATGATCCCATGCAAACATAAGGGCCTTGCTGACTGATTATAGCAGCCCAGCCCTTCTTTTTTGGGGCCGTTTTCCTCCCAGCATTACACAGCAGCTCAGGACACATTGTAGGGAGTCGCTGCAGTGGCCAAGGGGGTACTGAACTCCATGCACATTCTGAGGGGACCATTAAAAGTGCCCACTTGCTTAAGCACAACACAATGCAAGGTCAACAGTTGAGTTTTAAAATTTTTTTCACATCAAGAAAAGAAAATCTCAATACCAAAATTGTTTGGCAAAATCTTCCCAGAGAACACAACTGTGCTTTAGGAGATGCTTGTTCCGACCCAGCACAACTCACGGGAATGCGGTGGAGCAACCAGCTCAGATGCAGTCATTTGCACCCAAAGTCCGGCTGGGCGTATCAGAACGGTTCCCAAACTACCTGGGGCCAACGAACCGTGGGACGCTCAGCGGAAACCAACACATTGAGTTTTGCAAGCACCTGGTTCTGTCCGTGCTGCCGCGTCCATGCCCCGCTGGGGAGGCAATTAAGCAGCAGGTATTAAACGTTCACTAAAGCTGAGATTATAGAGGATGGCCAAACACAGGGGCAAAATCCTGCCTCGCTCAAGATTTGGTTCATCAGGGCTTTCACCCTGAACTTTAAACCATCATTTCCTTATTCTTCCCTTGCTCCCAGACTGGACGATTGCAAGCACCAGCTTGCACCCCCACACATTCCTTGGGGAAAAAAAAGGAGGCTCATGGGGAAAAACAAAAAAAATAAGGAAGTTTGTCCCGATTCAGGAATTGCTGTCAAGCAGCACTTTGGACACTAAGGTCCAAGCAATTTGGGAATCTAAGAAATGCATGTTTGAAACAGTTTATCACACACCCCCAGACCACGGGGCCTGATCCTGCTGATCCAAATCACCCAGTCTCAGCAAGGAGACTGAATTAAGGAAACTTAGCAGTAGTGGGAAGACAAAGCACCAGCATTTTAAGAATTTTCCATAAGAAAAAAGAAGAAAAACGATAAGAGGTCTCCCTGGTGCACTACTAGAGTCAGAGGAGCTCAGCCTAGCCCTGCTGTCGCAGTTACAGTCGGCACCACAGCACAGGGGTTCCTAGCAGAGAGCTACAGACTCAAAATAGAAATCATGTTGAGTATGGCTGGCAACGTGCAGCCCAAGGCAGGAGGGACTGAGCATTACAGCCCACTGGGCTGAAAATAATAATAAAAAAAGAAAAAACCCAAAACACCTAACACTAATGACACAATCTTTTTTCTTACATGAATTATAGGATAACAGGCTTTCAAGTCCCTAGGACATTTCAAAATGCATCATTGTTGAATCAAATGAAGAAAATAATAAAAAATTCAACAACTGATTTTCTAGGCTTGCAAGAAACACTTCTTTCCTCCCCACCAAGCCCTACAGTAAACCCCAGAGAGAGAGAGAGAGAGAGAGAGAACAACGACGTCCCTGCAGGCTGATCAGCCAGACACATGCACACAGGCTGTGGAGCTGAACTCCGTACTGCTGCAAAGAGGGAACTTCTCTACTATCCAAAAATTTAAGGCACTTCATAAAATTAGTTTTCAATAGTGGCTGGATCCCATTTCTCCTCTGTCATGGTACATATTTTCACTAGAAGCAGTTAACATGCTGTATTAATTACGGGGGGGAAACCCTGCAATGTGCGTACAGAAGTTATTTCCACCAAATTTTAGTTATCTCACTATCGAAAAAAAACATTTAATTTTTCCTGTTTTCCCCCTGGTTTTCAGGAATGGTACTCAGCCAGCTTGATGCTGTTCTGCATTCCACACAAAGGAAACAAACCAACAGATTTCATTTCACTTGACAGAAAATGGAGCAAGGAACAAGTTTGTGTTCCCTCCTTCTAAAGTTATTTTTGATAGATGAAAACTTCAGGCAGAAATAGGTAGTTACACAGGATTAATCACAAACACTCCCAAAAATAAGAATTCATCAAGCTAAACAAGTAAATCTGTGATGCCTCTGCATCTTGAAAATCTGAAAACGAAGATTTTGGATGGCAGGAACAACTTAAACAAACAAAAACTCCTAACAAATATAAACAAGTTTAGCCAGTTAGCGAAAATACACTTTAAATGAGACATGGGTCAAAAATTATATCTTTATCTTTTCAAAGCCAGGCAATTCGATTTACACTGCACTCCGGGTGCTCAGGACACAGTAACTCCCCCAGTTCCAAAATTCAGTTGATTTGAGCATAAGCATCTGAAAAACAGAGATGAGGCTTGCCCAGCTCACTGCATGATGCTGACACCATGTACCTTTTATAGCATCTTAAATCCAACTGTATTGAGCCACTAACAAGAAAATATAAACACATCTCCTTATTGATACTAAGATAATAAATAAAAGCTTCATTAGGTCTGGGAGAAATAAGCATGTTCTTGAGGAGTGCTGAGAAGCCAAGATTCACTGAAGTCAGCAAGAGCTTGGAGTTACTACTATATAGGATCTGACTTCTAACGACAAAATTTTTAGGAACAAACTTGCATCTAATTCTAATTAAGTTAGAAATAATACACAATATTTAACAACTTGTCTGCTGGTTTTCATCCTCCCCCAAGTATTTTGCATTATTTAGTCCCCCCTAGTTGACCCAGCTCCCAGTCCCACACACAGCCAGACACACTCCCATCTTCGGGGTGAATCACACATGACTGATTTCAAGACTTCCAGCACCATTTACTCTTGCTGCTTGAGAGCATCACCATTCAGATACCAAGATTTGTCAGATTTCAGCTAAAACAGCCCTTTTGCAAAGATACTAATGAAAAACTACAGTATGTTTGCAGGGATAGGGCCCGCACTGCTTAAAATTCAGCAGCTGATAACACGAAACTTTAAGAAGTTAAACACAACTTTGATACCTGTTCTCCAAATTTAAAAATAATGCGTATCCTTTAAAAATTGGCTTTCACCCACTACATCTGGGATAACAGATGAACTCAATCATAAGCATTATTCTCTCCTTCTCCCCTTCCACCTCTTACTTGTAAAAGATTAATCAACCATTTTATGGTCTAATTTAGGTGCCTAATTAAAAACAGAGTTCAACACATACAACACCATTTTGCTAATAAATCCTGACAGGTTTTCTGCTCTGTTATATGCAAGTTCTCCTTCAAAATGCGAGATTAATACTTTTTTAAACTCAGCTGAATTTACAAAGGTTTCATTTGGGCTGCTGTGGGACAACGCGCTACATCCGCCACCGAGATGACAGAATTTCCTAAAACGAAACAGCTTTCAGAAATTACTTCCTCCTCATCAGATCTTATCCTGCACTCATTTCACTAAGTGCTGAGGGATGGGAACATTAAAAAAGAGACATAAACCTAATCGGACTTGCCGGGTGGGAGTTTCAAGACTACAAAGAGGTTACAATTCGTAACTTCACAGCTCCCATCTAGCTTCAAAGTTTCCATCTCTGCTCCTTTAGCATTCCTGTAAACACCCAGTAGAAAGACATATTCAAAATGTTCCTGATAAAGGAACTTCAATCGGAAGAGGGTGAAAAAGGTACCGAAACGGGGGTCGCCCTCGCTCGGTGTCCGATCGCGCTTCTTCTCCTCCGCACCCACCGCTCCGCCGAGCCCACCCGCACCCAGACATCCCGCCCCGGGCTGCTCTTCGCAAAATCACTTAGAATTACATCCATCCTTACCGGACGCAAGCCAAAAGTTTATAATTTTCTCCCAGTCCAAAGGGTTCATCCCGTTCCCGACACGCCCGTTACCCACTACACCCCACACCGCTCCTGCAGTCCAGCGCCGGGCTGGCGATCGCGACCTCGGGCAATCGATCAGCTCCAGAGATGATTACGGCGTAGGAGAAAGTTAACGGAGACGGAACGCAGGAAGCGAGTGAAGAAGTTTTATCTGGAAAGTGGAGCTGCCGCCTGCCAGTCCCAGCTGCCGCCGCGCTCCCAGAACGGGTCAAACCCCCTCCAAACGCATCAAAAAATTCCCAAACGGGTAAACCCTCACCACCCCCCCAAAAAAGGGGGGAAAAAAGAAAACAGGTTAAATCCCACCCCAATGGGTAAAAAAACCCCAAAACCAAACGGGTCAAAACTCCCGCAAATACACGGCCGCTGAGCGCACCGCCCGCCAGCCCGTGCAGACCCGGGAGACAGACCAGTCATCCCTCAGCAACACCCTGAGGAGGAAAAATAAACGCTCCAGCAAAAGATCTGGAAGTACAGCGGAATAAGAGTGTTTAAAAATATTAAATTAATATTTAACCTTTATATAAAGATTAAATATTATTTGGCTCCCGCAAAACCTGCAGACGCTCCGCCGCCTGGGCTAGCGGGGAGCGCAAGTTGCGCGCTGGATTTATTATATTTTTCGGGGGAAAGCATTTAGCGGAACATTTACTCTTCGCCCCGGGCGCTTCCCAACCTGCTCCGGAGGCCGGGGCGGCCGCACCCCCACACCGGGGCGGGCGAGCGCAGGACGGGGGGACCCCTCTCAGTCCCGTCCTGCTGCGGGGCCGCTGCCCGCCCCGGCCCGGCCCGGCTCAGCCCGGCCCGGCCCGTACCTGTACCAGGCGAGTCCCCGCTCGTAGTTGCGGTCGAAGAAGTGGGGCTCGGCGCCGACGGCGCGCACGTCGGGGTGCACCCGCAGGAACTCCAGCAGCGCCCGCGTCCCCCCCTTCTTCACGCCGATGATGATGGCCTGCGGCAGCCGCTTGGTACCGGAGCCGTTGAAGAAGCTGGAGATGGGGCTGCCGGCGTCGGGCGCTGCCCGCTGCTCCTCCAGGCTGTTCTCCTCGCCCGGCTCCCCCGGCAGCAGCGGGGGCAACGGCGGAGCGGCGCGGGGCGGCGCGGGTGACCCGCGGGCTGCCAGCCCGGCGCAGGAGCCTGCGCACGAGTAGAACATATAGAGCCAGAGGAAGAGCATGATGAAGAGCAGCAGCAGCCTCCGCCTCAGCGGCGGCAACGCGACGGGGACATCGAGGCAGCGGTTCAAGCGCTGCCCCATGTGCCCGCGGGCGCACCGGGATGCATGGCTGGAGCCCGCCCGGCTCGGCTCGGCTCTGCCCGGCGCCTCATGGGCACCCGCGGAACCTCAGCACGGCCCCATCGCCGCCGAGTGCCCGGCGCTGCCGCCCGCCCAGCGCCGTCTCCCGCCGCCGGCAGCGCAGGCAAAGGCAGCGGCGGGGCGGGGCGCGAGCCCGGGGGATGGGCAGCGCTCTCAGCCTATCACAGCCGCGGGTTCACGCATAATGAGGAGGGGCGGGGCGAAGGAGGGCAGAGGACGCCCTTATTGGCTGATGGCGCGGGGGGGGGGGGCGCACCGTCGGGGCAGTGCCTTCGTCGCCTGCCGTCGTCGCCAGGTTGCCGCGGGTCCGTTCCGGCACCCCTGGGGCGTCTCCCGTAGGGGTCCGTGTGCTGGACATCCACTTCCAGGCTGGGATTTCCCATGCCTTGTCCCCCTACGGCTGCAGGGAATCGCCAACTGGGGGTCAAGCACTGGGGGCATCTCAGTAATTTTTTTCTCCTCCTTATCCCCCACATACTTGGACAGCAAGGTCTCCAGGAAGACTTTATTGTGGTCTTTCAGTACCTAAAGGGGAATTATAAAAAGGGTGGGGACAAACCTTTTAGCACAGTCAAGGGATAATGGTTTTAAACTGACAGAGGGCAGGGTTAGATTAGTTATTAGGGAGAATTTTTTTACAATGAGGGTGATAGAACACACTGGCTTAGGTTGCCCAGAGAAGCTGTGGATGGCCCATCCTTGGAAACATTCAAGGCCAGGGTGGATGGGGCTTGGAGCAACCTGATCTAGCGGAAGGTGTCCCCGCCCATGGCAGGGGGCTGGACTATATGGCCTTATTAAAGGTTGGTCCCTTCCAACCCAAACTGTTCCGTGATATTACGATTTGCCTGTTCTTTTGATGAGTTGGCTTTTCAATCAGCTGCACCTTCTGTCATGCTGTATTTTCTGAAATCTCTGCCTGTAAAAATTCGTGGTGAGATTTCCCACGGTCCACATTATGGGAGAAACAGACAGAAACCGAACCCAACACAACAGGTCCTGAAAGGCAAACTGAGAGCATCTGTCTGAGGAGATCCTTCCCACCTTTAGCTGTGGGACCCTCCTTTCCAGGACCAGATCGCTCCAGCATTCTCCAGGGATGGGGATTGTGCACATTGCGTGGAAGTGCCTTAGCCAGTATTCTCCCAGCAATCATGTAACTTACAGCTCCAATGCATTTGGGCAGCTTTTCTATAATGTTTTTATTAAAAGATGCATAAATTTTTGTACAGAATTTGCTGCCTTTAGAGCACTTTTGCTTTGAGGGGAGAGCAAGGTTTTGCTGAAACCTCTTTATTTTATTTTAAAATTTTCCCCCAAACAAGAGGAGAGTCTTTTCACCATGAAGAGCCTTAATTTTGTGTGTCAGAAGCAACGGCATTATCCTGACTTATTCATATATCAACTTTACATCAGTTCCTGAACTGTTATGCAAAAGTGAACTGGCTGTGGTGTGAGAATCTTGTAAAATAATCTGAAACTACAAACTGGAGTTTACAAACTAATTAAACCAAGCAGATTGAAGAGGGGAAATAAGACCCTGAGAGGTGTATGACTTCTGTAAAAGATGCTCAGTGGGTTAACACAGAGCTTGGGCCACCCAAATCTCCATCAGTACCAGTGTCACTCGTCCCCATTCTCCCCGGGACCAGGTATTTGCAAAGTAGATTTCAGGATGACACAAGGAGAACTTTTGTACTTCAGCTACAGAGTCAAGAGCGAACAATTCCAACATTTCTCTGCTGTGAGATAAAATAGGTGGCACTGCTGGGCTCTGTGGTGTGAAGGGTGATCCCAAACCAAGCAGAGATGGAGGCGCCAAGCTGTGGCAGAAGGAAAAAGGAATTGCTTTCCAGTTTCCCTCTGTGTGCTGGCAAAGCTCTGCTAGCTGGCCCAGATGGGTAATTGTGAAGAGAATTAAAGAGGACAGTTCCAGGCAATGCATGAATCACAGCTGTGGGCAGCAATCGTTCCATGGGTGCCTCTCCTGCACCCAGGTTTGCTCACCTCTGCACTTGGTGTTTTGTACAATTCCAAATAGAAAATCCGCTGCTTCCACACACCGATTGCTCCACTGCACATTCCTACAGCCATGAGCTAACAGGGAAACCCTTCAGATGGAATAATTCTCCTTGTTCCTTACATCCACTAGCACCAGCCAGGATAACATCAACAAAATGTCACTGAAAGTTTGGTTTAAGCTTTTAATATATATCAGCTGTAGCTTGTAAAAGCTGGATTGGCTTTTTAAGAAAAATAGCCCCAAGATAGATTTTACTGTAATTGTATCTTCAACAGTTGGATGTCAGGAGTTTTCTCCCTAAGAATGGCAAATGGGTAAGTGATCAGAAAAAGCATCCATGTAAAGGTAGGTCAGGAGGAGGGCTGGGCTCTCCCTGAAACAGGGAGTGTGGGTGAGAGAGGTTTTGACCGGTGGGCTGGGAATCAGTTGTGGCTCCATCCTCCAGAATGACCCACTGCCTCCAATGGGAGCCCACACCACTGCTTGGCAGGACACAGGTCTCCTCCATTCCTGCTGCCATCTCAAGAACAGGGCTCCAGCTGGGCTCAACACTTGCTTTCGGCTCCTGGAATTTGCTTAACATGCCCCACACAGCAGTTGTGGCAGGAGCATGTGTGCTGTGGCCACGGGCGGAGGAACAAGGCAAGAAACATTTTGAAGAAACAGTTGGAAAGGAATAGGTACAACCAGAAATGCACAGCTGGGTTTGCTCTGTGCCCTGGGATCAGAGCAGTGGCTGTCTTGCTGGCTGGTTAATCAATAGCTAATTGAGCTGCATCAGTACAGTCTCCATATCCCATTTCTTGATAATTATTGATTACACAGATGGCACTGGGAAGGTGCAGTCCTGACAAGAGGTCACAGTAGCACTTAGTGGAGCACTGCTGAGATGGGCCTGGAGAGTGCCCAGCTCTGCAAAATTGACTTTTTAAAGCAGGGCAGAAAGTAGAGAACTCAGTGGGCCTTCAAGCCAAGATGATGGTTACCCAGAGAAGCCGTGGATGTCACAATCCTGGAAGTGTTCAAGTCCAGGTTGGATGGGGCTTGGAGCAACCTGGTCTAGCAGAAGATGTCCCTGCCCATGGCAGGGAGTTGGAACAAGATGATCTTTAACATCCTTTCCAATCCAAACTGTTTTGTGATTCTGTGATCAAATCGGCTGTGAGGAGAGAGGAAGGGTGAGATCTGTTGGCTCACCTCACCAGCATCCACTCTGGGTGACTCTTCCCAGGCCATGTGTCCTACAGATGCAGTCATGTGCTTTCAGGCATTTTCTTGGAGTTTGACACAAGGCAGCAGTTTCCACTGCTGCTCTGCTCCTGTCGGGATGCTGAGTTTCACCTTGTTGCTTTATCTCTTCCCAGTCAGAAAATCTGTATGTCCTTTCAGCAAATGTTATTTTTCTGAAACTGAAGAGGCCATTTCTGAAATACTCCCTCTTCTGAAAGATGAAGGTTTCACCCACAGCTCTTCAGAGATCTGCAGGAACAAGCCCTGATGGGGTGATAAACAGGAGCAGGTACCCAAAATCAAGTCAGTGTGCTCTTGGTCCCAATGCAGACAGGATGCAGTTTTCCTGACATGGTTAAAGTTCTGTTTTGAGAAAAGTAATTCACCATTTCATGATGTTAATCAAGTGCATGATCATGGGAAAATGAGGCATTCTAGAGCGTGTAACCCTGGAGTTCTCTGCTGTGCAGTGACCCGGTCAGAGAGGAGGTGACCAGCCACCACCACCCCCTTTTTGGGAACATACAGCACCCAGAACTCTGAGATGCAGGGTTTTGGTGTGAGACTTCTGCATTCCTCGTCCATCCATATGTATCTATAATGGAATTTTTTCCTGTCTGCAATACTCTGAGATGTTCCTCAGTCACAGAACTGTCTCAGCCCTCTCCCCCTTATAGGGCCCCAGGAAGAGAAGTCCTGCACGTCTTTATTCCACTTTTTCCCATCCTAGGAAATCCTTATTGCTGTCTCCTCCCCTCACCTCTGCCATACATGTCCTGTGCAGTGCACCCTGTGCTGTTCCAGAGCACACAGGAGCTGAGGATCACCGATGGATAAATCTTGTGTGTCTGTCAACAGCCTTCTCTCCACCACTGCACACATCTGCTGGACTTGTCTTAATGTCACAATAGTGAGGTAAGAGCTGGGAGAAAGGCATGAGGACATTTGGGATTTTGTGCTGAAAAACATGTGCTTTACCCATAGAGGCACAGCTTGCAGTGAGTGTTCTTGGATCAGGATTGCTGGACCAGCAGGCAGTGGCCATCCCAGCTGCAAACAGCCAAATGGTGGGACTGGGCCACCCTGGGGGAGACAGGCCATGGGGTGACTGCAGGTACCATTAATGGGACTTAAAACAGCTCAGCCACTGGCAAGGCAAGTGCCCAGGGCTTTATGCAACCCCTCTGCACCCAAGTCCAAGTGCCACATAATGCCTTAGACCCCTCAGCTGTGGCTTCATAATCCCACCAGTGACCAGGGACGTCCCAGGGACATCGCTGCCTCTCACAGTGTCTAGCTGTGTTGTCCTGGGCATGCTCCCACCAAGGCCACAGGCAGCACCACTATACAGATGTAAGAGGAGATCCTGTTTCTTTTAACCTGAAACCATTTCCTTTCCCCCACTGCCCTCCCTCCCCTTGCTCCCTAATTCGTCCCTGGGGTTTTAATATCTATTTCTCCAAGTGCCACGAACCAAATTTACTGCTCACATAACTGTGCTGACTTCAATGGAGAAGAGCATTTAGGGTGCTCCAAGGAGGCGTAAGTAGGAGTGATGTGATGGAATTGAGTAAAGGAAAATATAGTCTGACTGTCAAGAAGAGTTTCCTACCAGCGAAATCTATAGACTGTGGAAGTTTCCCATGGGAACAAGCAGAAACCAAGTTGCTGAAGTCATTTTAAACCAGCACAAGAGAATAGGAAATCAGCCCGGTGACTGGCCAGAAGGAAAGGAGAGATGACATAATGCTACTTCTCTGTCTAATTTCTGTGGCTGCATTGCTTTGTCCATGAAATTATTTTAACGCAACTGGGTTTCTCCTTGTTTTGGGGGATGCAATGGCCCTTGCTGCTTTGGAGAAGTTTCAATTCCTCTGCTAAATTCTGCCCTGGATTAAAGCATTACCCACTGCAGCCCCCATTAGTTTTCCTCTTATTTCTGCTGCTTGCAAACCCCTTCTGGGATCTTCTCAGGCTTCTTCCCTGACTTACCTGAGCCTCTGGCTCCAGTCCTGTACTTATTGAGCTGTATAGAATGGACCAGCCATTGGGAATAGTGGGAGGGTTCACCCAGGCCAGTGATGCCATGTGGGGCTATGGAAGGTACCAAACATGGAGCTGTAGCTCACTGGCAAGCAGGACAGAGCCCACAGATGGAAATCTTCCTGCCTTCAGGGATCTTTCAGGTAGATTCCTCACAGATAATTTGCTGGAAAATCATCAAGGAATTATTTTTATCACTATATATTTCCATCATTTTATATTTCCATCATTATATATTTTCATCATTCTGTATTTTCATCATAAAGGAATGATTTCATCAAGGCACATAGGGTAACGCTGCTTTCCCTGGTGACCTCTGGCTCTGGTAACCCCTGCCTGCCTAATTTGGGCTCCATGGATAAAACCAGGGCTGCAGAGGCAGTGGCCGTGCCCTGCTACCACCCAGTAGCTTTGGCAACCTCTTGCCCACGGAACTTCCTAATGTATTTATGAATGACTTAACGTTTGCTCACCGTCTCAGCATTAGCAAAGCTCTAGTGCGAGCAACCTCCTACTTCACACAGTTCCCAGATAATTACAGATTAGAACCGGCTAATTTTTATTTTTGTAAAGCTGTCAGAGATCTATGTTTGTTATTATTGTCTCCTAGGTTGCCAGTTGCATAAATACATATGTAAAACCCCCTTTGATCTCTAAGTATAATGACACAGATTTATCAAATGTTTGCCTTTTTCTGTCTCTTTGAAAAGGCTGATTTATGGAGTGCAGTCCCTACCTCCCTTCCTCTCTTGAAATATGAAGTGTTTGTGATCAGCCTAGGTAATATTTAATATCCTGCCAAGAATCCTTTGCACTTCCTAACAAACGAACTACAACTGAACCAAATGGTTCACATCTGTTTAGCCTCTTCTTTTTAACTAAACAAATTAGCATTAGAATACCTGGGAGGAACACAAAGTCCCTTTCTAGATGACAGAACACAGACAATTATTAGCAAGGGGAATAACTGTACTGAAAGGAGCAGGCATGGACCTAGCAGATGTTTTCACATCTCCTGTAGTGTCCATGAATGACCCGCAGCACAGTGGACGCACTGCCACAGCCTTTTGAAGTGGGTGAGAAGTCCATTCAGAGCTGCCTTCTGAAGGAAATTAAAGGCACAAGCCCTAGTGAGTTAAGTGCTCCATTTAAACCACTTCCAGCAAAGACAGGTTTTGCTGGGGGGTGGTTTCCCCCATAAATGGCTAAAATAAAGAGCATCACCCCACTCCTCCCCACTCCCACAGGCTCAGGATGCTCAGGAGGCAACAGCCTGCTCTGGTTTTATTTCTGTTCTCACTAGTGCTTTCTCATCCCAACCACCCAGCCTCATCACCCTTCCTCTCTGGAAAATAAGGTGTGATGGGTTATTTGGGGTTTAGGAGAACCACAAGGCACAAATGAACATCTGTGAAGTATAGGTGGGATTATTACAGCCTCCTACAGTCTGCACATGGGCAATTACAAGCTCACACCCCTCCAACCACATGGTGCCTTTCAAGCACCCTTATTCCCACAGGGGTCCCAAACACCTTTTAATCAGAAGTTCAGGAGAGGCTCTAGGGCAGAGGTGGAAGGGGATGGGGTGAGACGGACTCTCCATCGAGCACTCAGTTAACTGGATTCATCACTGGAGGAGGTAGCCAAAGGAAACCAATGTTTTATTAGGGCTAACACTTAGCTGTTATTGTAAATGTTTTGAAAAAGAAAACACTCTAAAGCTTCACAGAGATACTACTATTAATACATCATCCAAATAACAAGTGATTAAAAGCAACAACAGCTACTATGAAAATGTGGCTTTGCAGCACTGGACTGCATGGGATGCAGCTGGGAAAATCATTATGAACACACCAGCGGGGTGCAATTATAAATAAAAATAGCTCTGCAAAGGCTACAAAAGCAGCAATAATCAGTCCGGTCTGTGGTTTAGTAAGGGCTACAGACATCGCGGAAGGTGCTATTTATTACCAAAGCCAGGGACACCGCTGGATGAAGGGATGCAACTTCGGGAGAAGTCAACAGAGGGAGTTCCCTGCACCGCGGCCAAGCGAGACTCGGCCCGCACGTCCCGGCAGCCGCGCGGAGCAATCCCTGTCCCTCTGGCCGTCTGTCCAGCACGGCCTTCCTGCAGTCCCCACTGTAAGAAAGGCAGACAAGCGGCGGGCGGCGCTGGACAGTCTCCAGAGCTCTGAGCTGTGTAGTCCGACAGCGTCTCTGGCATGGTCACGGCTCCAGAGACAGACGCCACCAAGGCTCAGGTCTGCAGGTATCTCGTTCAGCTGCACTTCTTCCAGCCTGGGGGCTCATCTCACCCACGGGCACCTCCTAAACACCCCCACGCAGCAATCCCTGCAGGAAGCCCAGCGATGCTGCTCCCGGCGGGAGCGTGGGATGAGGTGCTGGGTGACTCCTGGGGACCAGACCTGCCGGACAGCAGTCGCACCACAGAGCACAGACCCCCTCCCACCCCAAAGCAGAAGCATTTGTCATCTATTGGCAGCCCCGGAGGCACTGCCTGGCCTGGCAGAGGTCCACTGCGTCCCACAGGGTGGGGACAGACCTGCACCCTGTGCAGAGCTCTGAGTAGCACAGGGAAGAGACAGCATGGGAACATCTGCCTGCAGATGGTTCCCCTACACTGTTCCCAATGCTCATTTTTGAAGTGAGGAGGGTTAATCAGCCTCACTCCCAACATACTGACAGCTCCTGCCAGTCCTTGCTCCCGTTGAAAGCCAAGTGCAATGTAACAACCAGGCCAGAGCAATCAGATGAGGTAGAAGAGATCTAAATAATATTCCTCTCTGCTGCTGGGTGAGTATGTGGGCCCAGCCATCCTGCTTCCCCCTGGCATGCCTGAATTTCCCTTCGGTGCTGCTGGGAGTGGTTCAGCGCAAAGATGGCCTTGGCAGCTCTGCAGCACAAATATCCATCCAAACTTTGCAATTCAGCTGATAAACTCAGGCTGCTCCCTTCCCCGGTCTGGATGCCGTCCAGCAGCTACCCTGGAAGCACTGCGGAAATGCTTTAATTACCTTGTTTGCATCTCTGTTTCAACTTTATTTGATACAATGTCCCCTCTCCATGGTCAAAAAAAAAAAAAATCCCAAACATCTCGCAGCCTTTCTCAGCAGCAAAAATCTTGATCTTTCTCCTTGGTTAAAAAAACCAAAAGATGAAAAGATGGGTCTCTGGGCCAGACACTTCTTTGCAAACGAGCTTCGAGTGCTGTGTGTCCAATCCTGCATCAGAAGGAGAAGGTCAGTGCTGGAGCCCGTCCTGCCAGGCTGGGAGATCCCCTGGCACTGTGGTCTGGTCTCTGTGCACCCTACCCACAGGTATGACTCTTGCCCTCTTCCCTCTACTTGCTTTTTGGGTGAGGAAGATGGGCAAGATGTCCCCAATGGTCCCAGTTAGGGACAGTTTGGTCAGTGTGGGAGATCAGATCCCTGCTGTTTCCAATCACCCAGGGCAATTCCCTAAAGTCCGTGTTTCCCTTGAAGAACAGAGTCCAGCTACAGCTGCAGTTTTGAGGGGCACAGGCATTGTGTGTTACAGCACGTATTCCATGAAAAAAATGTATGAAAGGGAATCTGTAATTACAATAGAAAGTGTTACAAAGGGGAGCAGGGGGCAGAAAGGATCATGGGATGCATCTAGGACAGCAAAAGCAGGGGAAAAACCTCAACCATCAAACAGCCCCAGTCCTGGGGGCTGCCCACACTTTGGAGACACATGAAAATCCTCCCTTTGGGTACCTCACTCACTCAGTGGGCAAGACTGAGTCAGATGTCCTAGAAAAATGGGAATACAGGCATGAATTTAGAGCTGTTCCAGCACTAGCGGTGAGGGCCAGGCACCCTCCTTTCTAGCACCCTTTTTTAAGTCCTTGTGCTCTCCCAAAGCACATGGGCCATGGCAGCAGCTCCTCACCAGCTCCCCAGAACACTCCATGCCCACCACATGCAAAGCATCTCTTAGGAAGGGTCAGCAGTGCTCAAACAAGCATTTGAGAGCCATGACCTTTCAGGCACTGGGAGAAACACCCAGCACCTTCTCAGAATGGTTTAATGCGCCAACCTGAGCCCGCTGCCAAATTGTCAGTTCTCGCTCCAAGGCCTGGGGGTGCAAGAACTGGTTAGGAATGGTAGGAAAACATCTCCACGTTGTGGGAAAACAGCTTGTTTTGCCAACCCTGTTCTGTGAAACAGATGAATGGTACTTTTTTGAAATACTGGAAAGTAGCCCGAGGTGCTGACCCAGGCTGGAAAATCTTCAGCGCAAACAGGTGAAGTCTGGAAGCAGAAAAGCAGAGATGACAGAGGATGGTGCCAGACTCTTCAGTGGAGCCCAGTGACAGCACAAGGAGCAGTGGCCATTAACTAAAACACAAGAAGTTCCACTTCAATATGAGAAAGAACTTACTTCCATGGAGGGTGGCAGAACACTGGAACAGCTGCCCAGGGAGGGTGTGGAGTCTCCCTATCTGGACACATTCCAAACCCACCTGGACAGGTTTCTGTGCCATCTGCTCTGGGTGACCCTGCCTTGGCAGCGCATTGGACGAGATGATCTCCAGAGGTCCCTTCCAACCCCAGCTATTCTGGGATTCTGTGAACAGAAGGGTTCGGAAGACAGCTCTGAAGCTCACTAGACCTCCTGTTGGAGCCGTTCAAGCCTGTAGCACTTTTATTTCAGAGGGGACTAAAAACCATTGTGGGAATCACCTAGAAGGGCACAGTCTGAGGGATCTCATGGAGGAGGGTCGTCACTGATGACACGTCTGAACTCGCAACACAGGTGTGACCTTTGACTCCAAACTAACCCCACGCTGTTTGGGAGATGATCAACATTAGAACAGACTCTGACTTACCTTGGGCGAGGCCAAGTGCTGCACATGTGTGCCTGGGGGTCAAGCCCTGCCCTGCAGCACTGACCTTGCCATGACAGGAAGAAGAAATTGCAGCACCAAGAGGCAAGTAACTGGCTCAAGGTCCCACGGGCAGCACAAGTGGAATCCTGCATCCCATGAGCCCTCACCAGGACTGGTTCTTTGCCTGGTTAAGAAATTCCATGACTCAAAATGCCATTGGGGACAGCCTGCAATGGAGCATCTAGAATTACCACCTCCAGCAGAGCTGCTTGTAGGAAACAGTGCTGATATCTCTGTTTTAATAGCAAAGTGTTCAGTAGACACCCTGCCTTTCCAAGGAAGAGGGAATATCTAATCACCTCTGGAGAGCAATCAGGACAACATGCTTTCTATCTGTAATGATAATGATTTCTAACAGTATCACTGTTTCCATTCCTACTCTCCTGGGACTGTCAGAACTGAAAAGGACGTGTGTTTTGTGTAAGCCTTGAAATGCTGTGGCCTGCCGTGGCTGAGTGTGAAATGCTGCTGGAGCCAGGAGAGTGTGAATGTGTGACTCTGCTGGGGCAGATTATATCAGATTGATACAGGAAGGGAGAAAAAAAAATCCAGTGGGGAAAATGAGAAGGAAAGCGCTGTGAGCACAGAGATTGGGTTTCTTCACTCATGCTGGAACGAAGAGCAGAGCGCTTTGTTCCACCAACTGCCTGCTGTGCTGGGATGCCTCCCTGGCAGGGGTACCAGGATGCCTGCTCTGCTAGGGTACCACACACAGCTCATACAAGACCTGGGGCTCCTTGTGAATCTGAGAGCTCAGGGCAACTCCCAGTCACGGAGCTCAGTTCCCCACACCACCCTGTGAGGACAGTGCTGTGCTCCGTGATCTGCTGAATATCAGGGCAAAGGAGAGAGGAAGGGAGACCCCAGACTCCCTGCAACTCTTCAAAGCCTTACCCAGCGCTCACCCTGCCGGGCTGCTCAGAACAACGGGCATGGGCTGACAGAGACATGAGCTGTTCCCTCCTCCAACAAGTATCTCCATCCCTATTTTACAACTGGAGTGCATTTCTTCTAGAGAGATCTGGAAAGAAGGAAAATCTCCTGAGCCTTAGGGCTACTGCTTTATCCACAAAACTACACAAAAGGTTTAAAGTCCAAATAGACAAAACTTGGCTTCATCCTATTGAGTCACTGGTTCAGATTCCTCCATGAGCTTCAGTCCAGGCTTCTGGTGGTGCAGAGCCGCCTCCTGTGACAGCAACACCGAGATGGGACCCTCTCAGCTACCAGCAGACCCAGAGCTAGGAGGGACACAGCACACCACCGCAATTTTTTTCACTATCACATGAAGAGCAGGTATTCCACAGCTGGGGTTTGGAACAATATGGTCTTTAAGGCTCCTTTCAGCCCAAACCATTCTGTGATTCTGCAGGGCCAGCTCATGGGGAGTTCCTGAGTAACCAGGAGAGAGTTACAAACCACCATATTCAAGTTATCCAAATGGGATAAGGAAAAAACAACATTGCAATTCCACGCAGTAACTGCTGTTCCAGGTTCAAGTTTGCACAGCCCAGCACAAAGATGCAGAAAGCCCAGGTTTTTCTCCTGTGCAAAGCCATCCCAACAAGGCATCTCATGCACCTCCACCTGCCTCTTTCCCTGCAGAATTTGGGCAGCAATACCAGCAGTGCTGGAGTGGGGGATGGCTGGCATTAGTCCTCCCTGTCACAGGGACCACAAACATCCTTGGGTGACAGCAGACAGACAGTTCAGGACTTTTAATTTTCCATAGTGGCACCAGCAGTATTGAAAAAGAGACCTGAGAGCACCTACTGCAATATCCGTCTGCCACCAAGCCTTCAGTTTGGGAAGGTGTCTATTTTCAAAGCACATGCAACAGCAAAATTTCCTAAAGGCAGTATAATGGCAGAAGATGGTTTCATCCACACCTGACACATGGCCAACGTCCAGCAGAGGAGAGAACACTTTCTAGGTAAAGGAAGTGTTTCTTTTTAAATAAGAATTTAAGTAAGGTACAATTTTACATTTAAATCCCAGATCCACTGATTCTAAAGCCATGCTTTCCCTCAAGGCCAGACCCACTGGGTGTGGAAATGTTGGTGCAACCTGGTGACCTGCATTTTGCAGACATTCAGTGATGATTACAAAGCTCCCGTCCAGCCCTAAACCCCATGAATGTTACACATTTTGGCCCAAGAAATGAGGATGACTCTCTTCAGAACACAACCACAGGCATGTCCTTGAGACCTTTAATTAGAATGGAATTCCTCAGCAGCACCCAGGAATTGCAGGCCATCTGAAGCCTGGCTCTATAATGACTTAGGAGAAACCCACAACCCTCCTGCCTCAGCACCACTTTGTGCCTCTGGGAGGAAAACCTGTGGTTTTTTGTGAGCCATCTGCTCTTTTCAGGTTCGTCTCCCACCTAAAGGTTGACCAAATTCTCTGGTTTCATGCAAACCCTTTCCACTCACATGCAATTTATTTTCAGTGTGCTGCTTGCCCAATACATCAGCATTTCACAAGCTGTCCTTGCTCTTGCAGTGGTAAAAACATTGTTGCTGTGATAAGTGCCCCAAAACTATCAAATACTTTTGCAATTAACTGAACCCAACCAGAGTTTCAACAAGAAGTGAATAGTTTAAAACAGATTTGGAGCACTCATCTATTTTTGGACAGTATGCACTTTATTGCAGAGAAGACTGGATGCATTTTTAAAACAAATTCAGGAGTTGCACAGTTTCCATACAGTTCCACAAAGTGTCGCCCACAGTAACTTCAGCACAGTGGAGTCTGTCAGACAGTGAGGGAGCTCCATCTTGTCACCCTCAATCACTCAAGTCACCAAATCTTGCAGCCAATTATTTAAAAGCCATAGAAACAGGTGGCCCTGCTCCTGCGAGCACCTCTGCCAGAAAACAGAGGTTAAACCATGTCACTCCTGATTTACACCAGCGTAACTGAGACCAGGAGCCAGGCTTGGATCATGAGAGCAGCCAGGGAAGGTTTTATGTCAGCATGATACACCTCTGGTGGCAGATGTGTGACGTTTCCTGAAGGGCTTTATTTGAGATCAAGCTCGAGACAGTGTCTTCCTTTTCAGGTATTGCTGTATCTTTGGATCAGTGCTCATCCTGCTGCCCCAGTCCCTCTCCACATGGGAAAGAAATCTTGGCATGAAAACACATCAAGTCATAACAGGCACTACCACAGTAAACTATCATTGTCTCTGTCTGCCCTTGATGCTGCTGTGTTTGGGAGCACCCCAGCAGGTCACGGCCAGCTCCAGACAGAATGAGGGTGAGCCACAGCTGAGCAGCAGGATCACAAGCATGTTAGACTGTGACCAGAAATGTTCTTCAGTGTATCAGTTAACAGGAATAATGCACTTTCCTCGGGAGACCATCCACAATAATTGCTTTGGAGAAACACTAGCTGCATCAGCAAGTGAACACTGTGTTAGATTAAAATCCTCAGCCCTTTTTCTGTAAAATGTGTTTCCTTACCTATTAATCACCCCCAAAGTGAAGCCTTTCTGAGCCACCACCCAACACTGTGACACTAAACACAGCTCAAGTTCTTGATGCCAGTCCAGAGCTTGTCTAAGGATGCCGAGACTGAATGGGCTGGCACAAGACACATTAACATGGAAAAGCCTTACAACCACCTGACTCTGGGATATGCTTCCCACCTCCCCCACAATTCACAGCCTCTCTGCCATAAACAGTAAAGGTGATTTTTACCAGCTGAAGATCTGACACACAGGGCTCAAACACTAATGATGTAAAATCACATGGGAGTCAGAAGTTCCCTGTGATGGAAATACAGTAGAATGGCTCAGTGTGTCCAAGGGATACGCTATAGGAGAGCTGTTTAAATGCTTGTGTGTGTTGTGCTGAGTTTTCTTCACTCCTTTAGCACTGTGCCAGGTGTACGAGAGCTAAAAACCTACTGAGGTGAATGGGAACCTTGGGAAGAGTGGCTGATTGAAAAAAGCCCCCAAAACTGAGGGCTTTGGTGTAATACCAGTACAGGGATGGCACAGATTGAGAGAAGAAGAGTTCACCCTCTCATGTGCCCAAAACTTAAATTAAAGGAAAGGGTGCTTGGGGAGAAGGGTGAGAAATCATTCACTGGTCACTTCCTGATGGCTTCACCAAGGCTGCCAGTGCTGATGGCGGCACGTGTGCACATGGGACTTCCTAACTTAACTACCTCAACTACCCATGAGGACAGAGACCATGACTCATGGGGACTTTGGAAGGCCATCCCAAAGTGATGTGCTTCTGGCACACACTAAATCATAATCTGTGATGAGTTAAGGGGCCTTAGGCCCTGAATGCTTTAAGCTCTCCTGACTATTCCATTTCAAAAGAAAATAGAAAATTATCACATGAAGTGGTCGCTAGGCACAAATGATTCTTCTTCAAACAGATTCCCACAGGATTCCCCCTTGCAATTACTAAAATACACTACCTGATGTGTCACAAGGATGACAGGTATTGACATTTAAGGCAATCTAATTTCCATAGCCCTCTCACAACTTCTCCCCGGTAGATCGCCTTTGTCTTCCTTCTCCAGGACCGATTTCTTGCAGGTGAACATGACAAGCAGCAGCATTGGCAAGTGCCACAGACTGCAGAAGAAGAGCTTCCTGGAGCTGCTGCGGTCGGCGTCCCTGTAGAACCGAAATCCAAGGTAGGAGATGTAGAGGTTGATAGGGAGCGAAATGACGGGGAAAGTCCACGTGGTGATGTCGAGGACAGGAGCCACCGTTGAGAGTCCAATTAAGGCCAAGCAGTGACGCAGAGCCACCCGCCTGCACAGCTCCGGGTGAGTGACAGACATCATACAGTATCCTCCTCGGGAGTAATCTTCCCGCAGACCCCAGCTCAGGGCATTGAAGTGAGGGAACTGCCAGGAATAGAGGATCCCTCCTAGCAGTAATGCACCTGCAGTGGGAGAGAGAGTGTTAGAGGGTCCCTGCAGGAAGTGTCACACACAGACCTCAGCTGTCACGCCCTGTTTGCAGGAGGGCAGTGCTACCCACCTGTGACACCAGTGACACAGCACACTGGTGACACCGCTCTGTACAGGGACAGGGCAGCTCTGTAAGATAAGGAACCTCTGGTTTTCATGGCATTCACATGGGGTTGGAGCATGGTGGTTTGTCTGGTTTTGGAGCATTTAATTTGAAAAGCATTTTAGCAAGTCACTTCCTTCTAATGAACTACTGCTAATTGGCTCCTGCACCAACTGCCTCTACCTGAGGGAAGATTGGTGGGAATGAAGCAAAACTGGACAAGAGACTATTTTCCTGGGAGCCTCTAGATTCTACTCTCAGGTTCCTGAGTTGGTGTGTCCAGAAAGAAAAAAGCCAGTGGGCAGAGCAGTGTCGCATCAACCAGGGAGCCCAGCTCAGCGACAGAGGAAAAGGAGGACAAGCTGCTGCTTCTGAGACCTGGGGAAACACCACACCCTGGCAGGCTGGAGCAAGGCCAAGCCCTCTGTCTGCCCACTGCATGAGGGAGGGAACTGCTCCCAGTATGGGACAAGCTTCATCATGGACCTGGGCAGGGGGCAGAACCTGTTAACGAACTAACAGGAGATGGAGAACTTACTCCTTCAAACCAATTGCAGAAACTTCTAATCATCTTGATCAAGTAACTCTATTCACACCAATTAACTACTTTTACATTTAAAAAGGAGCTATGGAAGCACCACATTTCCACAGCTCTTCCTGGGACACAGTACAGGGTTCACTGAAGCAGAAGCAGCTCATGTGCTAATTTCAGTGAGCCTCCAGGAAGCCCTCAGACCTGACTCCCTTCACTAATTTTATCTGAAGATGCAAAAAATCCCCCAAGGCTGCTGCAATCTTATGAGCATTCCCGGGTTTTCCTTTTGTTTCCCCAGCTCCCAAACTCTCTGCTCTCGCATTAACGTTTTCTTTGTATCTCCTTTGAGCTTTGTAGCTCATTTTCTGTGGAAACAACTTCTCCAACTGGAGCCATGCGTCCAGCATTTTCTTAGTGACCTGAGAAAAACAGCAACACATCTGCAAACAGGTTAAGGTATTTAAATTCTTCCCCCCAACTCCGACAAAGCTCAAGTCACTGTGTCCTCTGAACAGCTTCATGGTTCAGATCTCCTCTCCATCTATTCCTTGGAGCTGTGCATGCCTAGTTCATGTCTCTAACAGCACAACTTGCACTGGTGCTGTCATGCAAATAATAATAATCCCGGTTTGCAAAATTGCCTTTTTTCCCCCTACCTTATCACCAGTGAAGGAACCCTCCATTAGACTTCATGCAGCTTTCCAGTAGCTTATAAATCCAGTAGCGGTATAAAAGACCCATCTCACTGTTTTTTTTGAACAAGTAACAAATACTCCTTGAGGTGAGTATGCACCTCTGGAAGGTGATTACCTGAAGCACAGAGATAGACACACATACCTTGGCTGTGCAGCTTTCAGAACAACATTGTCTGCCACGAATTCCAGGTGATTTCATGGAATCACAAAATGGTTTGAAAGGGACCTTAAAATCGTCTCATTCCGCTTCCTGCCAGGAGCAGGGGCACCTTCCATTAGACCAGGTTACTTCAAGCCCCGTCCAACCTGGCCTTGGACATTTCCAGGGATGGGGCAGCCACAATTTCTCTGGGCACCCTGTGCCAGGGCCTCCCCACCCTCAGGAAAGAATTTCTTCCTCACATCTAATCTAAACCTACTCTCTGTCAGTGTGAAGCCATTCCCCCTTGTGACTCCAGACCCCTGTAAACAGTCTCTCTCCATGTTGCTTTTAGGCCCCTTCTGGTACTGGAAGGCCACAAATAGGTCACTCCATTTCCTGGTCTATGGCCCAAAATGCTTCAAATTCAGCTATTCAATCTTTCTAAAGTTGATTTTTTGGATGTGGATGTTAGCACCTTTTCTCAGTTGGAACCTTTTAAGACAGTTGAAAATGATGTACCCCAAAATGACCAACAGTTTCAGAATATCATCGCCAGAAAAGTCATTTTGGCCCTAACAGAACAATACTTGATTCAGCTCTGCTGAAATAAACCAAAATTAAACTTACTGAAACAGCTGTTCTCCCTACATCAGGAGAAACAATGGGGAAATGTTCTTGTCATAAGTCACTCTTTAGCTTTTTCCTATTCTTGTAAAACATGTTAGCAGAGGCAAGATCCTGAATGTGCTACACCTAGGAGAGCAGAATTTTTCAAGTATCACATCTGAAGTGCTTTAGAGACACTAGCTTGTCATTGTTCAGAACTTAGGCAAAGGTAAGCTACAAATATCCATCAGCTGAGGACACTTAAGCAGGGCCTAAGACGTGGAACAGAGGCTGTCCCTGCTTCCCACAGCTCCGGACCTGTGTCCGCATCCATGTGTTTCAGCTCTTAACATGGGTTTTGCTTATTCAGTTGTTCAAATGTTGTGTGCAGCCAAGCTCAAAACACACCCTAAACCTCAAACACACAAAGCCCTTTAACAGTTCCCTAACTATGACACCATTAAAAAAAAGTCATCTGGAGAAACTTTTAAACACAAACAGACCAACTAAAATACTTGAGGCTGGATTCCCATTTACAAAGCTCTGGTTTTTACATGCAAGCCTTTGGAATTTAATTACTTTGATTACATTACAACCATTGAGATAATTGATATTTTACAGAGAAGCTGAACAGTGAAACAATTTAATAGCCCATTATGAGGACTTTAACTGACCCAATCTTTTTGTTCGGTTCCCATGTGCTGGGACATGCTGTAATTTCCTCGGCCCAGGCGGAGATTGTCCGGTTGTCAGAGATTTTTAAGTGTCACGTAAGACTGATGACTTGCAAAGCATGGCACATAGTACAGTACAATTCAGCATCAAATGAGCCCACAGTAGGAATCCTGTCAAGCCCAGAGCAGACACTGTAATACTCATTAATTACTAGATGAATGTTAACTATGTCATAATTAAGTCAGCAGTGTTTTTAAGCAATATTACAGCGAGACGAACTCTGGAGACTAATCCAGTTCCAAACAGAGCTGAGTCTACTCTATGGCCTCTGTGCCGTTCCCAACAGTTTGGGAACTCAGCTTAATCATTGCAAATCTCCCTTTTTCTCTACAGAGTTTATAATTAAGTGAACATCAGACGAGGTTGTTCCCAACTGGAACACGTGGACCTGGCGCAGAGTTCACAAAAGCAAAGCCGGTTGTCAAAGCAGAGTCACTGCTTGGGCAGCGGGGGACAGCCAGCACCACGGGACACCCAGGGACACCCAGTACCTTGGGGTCTCTTGGCTCCTCCACAGCTTGTGGAAATCTGAGAACAGGCAGACTGACAGGAACTCAGATCTCTCTGCTTTTCTGCAATAGTTCATAAATTGCAGGACCACAAGTACCTGGCTGGCTCATGAATATCCCAAACTCCTGGGCCAAATTTTTTGGCCAAATTTTTAATTGCTGCAATTGAACCCATTTATGACCAATTCTTCTCTCCAAGTGTGAGAACCTGGGACAGATGCAGCAGACACTTAGAAATACCAATAACTTGTCAGATCAGTCCTGTTTGATTTTGGAAAAAAATGAAGTCAACTAAGGAAAACAGGGCCCAGGTCTCCCGAACTCTTTCATTCATGTGTGCAAAATAGGAATAAAATATTTTCTTCGTGAGTTCCTATTCTTTCATCTCTTTTCACTGTCTTAAATAATCTCAAAAGTTCCAGGATCGCAGAGAACCAGGTAGGTTCTAAAGCACCCACGCTTTAGGAGCTCAAGATAAATAACAGGTTTTATCATTCCTCATGAATTATAAGGTTAAGCTATTATTTCTTTTCTTAAATTCTTCTTCGTGATTTATTTAAATAGTAATAGATCTCCTTCTTAATAAACAAGAACAAGCTGAGATTTTTATTTTAGTTTAATACCTAAGACAAAGCAAAAATGTCAACTGGCATTGAAGAAGGTAGAAAATAGTTCTTTTTTCTGTAAATATATTTTTATCTAGTGAAATACTGAAGCTTTATAAATTGCATTTTTCCTAAAACAAACAGGACACTGAATTCCACAGTCATTCAGCAACTCCTTGGATGTTTTACAGTTCAATAAATTTGGGTAAGATTTGGAAATAATTGTGAGATGAGGCTTCCAAAAGCAACTAGTGACTTTGGGTTTGCAAACTGCAGCAGCTGACAGTCTAATTTTCAGAATTACAAGACCAAGAAGCGCACCCCTCTGAAGTTCTGCTCTTTAAAGTGTCAAGAAGGTCATGTGGCTCTTTATAAATCTTGATAAAAATTTCATGGTTTGTTCCTTCTAGAGCAATTTATGATGATCTCATTTGCTGGATGGTCCAAATCTCAGGTGAGAGAGTGTGGTGGTTTAGGCCAAATGTCAGGAGCAATGTCAGTGCAGGAGCCAGACTAAGTCCTTGGGTAGGAAGAGCCCCTAAGAGCAGGAGGCTGGAAAATGGTTTTTAGGGTGTATGTCCTTGCAGTCCATGAGGTCTGACCACTGGTTAACATCTGGAGAGGAAAGCAGAGCATTCAGGCAGCAACAGCTCCTTGTCCTTCCCACCCTGGGCTCACATCAACATCAGTGCCACAGCGATGAAAAGCTCCAGATGCATATGTCAGTTGCCCAAACTTCTCACGTCCCATAAAGGACAGTGTTCAAGTCCATATAACATGTATTCAAGAAAGAGTAAGTACATGCAGCTGCTGAGTTATCAGTGCCAACATAACTCTTTCTGAGCAAACTGAGCAATCTGAGGACTGCAAACCTACCTTCTTAACCACTAAAGGACAGAAATAATGTTTGAATTCTGCCTGTCTCATGCTGAGGATGCCACTCTCTTAAGTAATGATTTGAAATATGCCTCTTTCATGCTGGCAATACCTTTCATCATCAAAGAGCTTCATACCTGTTCAGCTGGCACATGGAGCCACAGTGATGGTTTCACCCACAGATGAATTATTTCAGCTGTCTGCCTTAAATGAGACACAACAGCTTGGGATGGTCCAATTGAAACTCTCAAAAAAATTCCTGAAGACAAGTTTCTCCAGGGAAGAAAAGGACTTGAGCTACAGGAGAGCACAGGCTGGAGCACAGTGTGTGTTGGTGGAAGCTCCAGCCTCAGGAGCAGGGTCAGCTAGAGTCCGACCAGCCTGGGCAGGCAGGTGAACATGGGCCTGTCCACACAAGTCAAGACAAACATGTCCCAGATTATCTACAGGGACTGCTGTATCAACACCGTGTTCCTGAAAACACACTGCAGAGGAACAATGTGTGCTCTCTTCTTGCCCTTCTCATTGCTCTGTAAAGAACACACAGTGCTTTCCCACTGCACAGAGTTCTACAAACCTCTCAGATCACGTTCAGGCTCCAGGGAGGACAAACACCTATTCACTTCATCAATAAAACAAAAAAAATAAGGAACGGGAGCTAACCTGTAGCATCAGTTCAAGAACAGACTCGCTCCTTCTGTCTTTGCTTTGGTGCTGCATGTATAACTGGGAAGTGGCCAACCAGGCATTAAAATAAACATGGAATAGTTAAATATCAGCTCCAAAACAGATGTTGAAATCTTAACTGCATTTCCCAAAGCTGGTGTTTACTGCCTTGGCAACCTAAGAATGCTGTTTTGCTTAAAGCACAATTTTAGTAATTCTTCTGCCTTGAATAATGTGAAGGAATTTTAAAATTATTTCCAGACGCTGGTAGCTCTGACTTATGAGAGGAAAGCACCGGCCTTTTGTCTCTAGGAAACGGGTACAAGTTTGGCTGCTGTAAGGAGGGGAAGGCTTTGGCAGTGTAAGCTCAGCCTCTTAATGGATCGTAGTCAGGAAACAACCACACACCGTTTTACTTGATAGCACACAACTGGCTCTCTTCCCTTAAAAGATGTTGAACAAATTACTCCTCTTTAATCCAGACAAGGTAGATTAGAGCTCAGAGATTTGACTTGGTCCAGCTGTATCCACCTGCTTGTGAGCACCCGTGCTGTCTCAGGCTGCCTTTTGTACCTTTTCTACAAGAAATTTAAACATAATCAGTCCCAAACTCTTCACCACAGTCCTACATGAGTTTTACAGGAGATTACATTCACAAGAAATGCAGAGGACACATGTCCAAAACCTTTATTTTCTGCCTTTTCTTTTGTGCTTATTCACAAATTTAACACAGTAGTCTTCCCTGGAGATTTCTAACTATGAGCAATTATGGGGGTAAAGAAAGAAAGATTTTAAAATCTTGTCAAAGCCTAGTTGCCCATTTCAGGTTCAACATAATCTTAAAGGATTATTTGGGGGTATTGGTACAAAGATTCACAGTGGTTTGGAGAGTCGTGGCCAGAACACACTGTGGTGTCCTGATCCATAAGGACTGGTTTGTTCAGCTCTTGGCTGCATTTTCTGTTTGTGAAGGAGGGCTGGAAGGTACAATCATTACTGCCTGTGCTTCAGTTTGTTTCAGTGATGGAAAATGATTGTTAAATCAACTGACCTCCAGTTACAAGTGTTCAAGATACAGTCCTGATACCATCCCTCCTGAGGAGAAATGTTACCAGCTACTTAATTCTTCCCACTGTCTTTAGAATTAAGAACAGGATTAGCTCGTCAAAATTTACATCCTAATTTGCAATTACGAAGCCTTCTCAAACACAAAGACATTTGGGAATTACCTACACACTAACCTTAACCAAACTGATGCAATTCCCTTCTATTTTGCCCACATCAGTACCACAGCAAGACAACAACCAGCACTTCTGCTTCCACTGGAAAACAAAAGCAGATGCCACTGCTTGTGCTGGATGCCGCAGGAGCAGCAAAGCAGCCTTGAGGGGAAAAAAGGGAAAGTATCACTTCTAAAGCTCTGCACAAGGTCCCTGGGCTGGGACAATGGTCCTGGCTGTCAGCATGGGATGCACAGACCAGCCTGCACTGTGCCCCTCCAAGGTTACACTGTCATGGAAACCAAGGGCGAGGAGGAAAACACTGGAAAACTCAAAAGCTTCATGGTCAGGGGTTTCAATAGCTGTTTCTTCTGAAGGATGGCACAAAGGCCTGTGGAACAGGAGCGTCTAGGGGCTGCAATAGACTCTTCTGCAGCAGCACTGAAAGGGAAGGGGATGTTGGCCATGTGTTTGGCTTGTCTGCAAAAGGATCCTCAGTGTCCACCAGGAATAGGAAATGAAGTTGGCTGTGGGGTTTTTCACCTTGAGAGAGTGTTCCTGGCTTCTGCCTTTAACAGAAGGAAGACAGATGTCCTCAGGTATGCTCGCCACATGGAGAAAAGCTGTGTGTGTACGGATACACACAGGCATGCGCACTTCTTGTGTGACACACAACAGGTTATTGCAGCCAAAAGCCTCACAGGGAAACACCTTTCATTACACAGGCAAGGCTGAGAAAACAACAACGCCATACATAACTTGCCTTAGCTAACCCCAGCAACAAGATGCCATAAAAGAAGAGCCTGTTGGGTAAGATGAAAATACAGTCTTCTGCAAATATGTTTAGGAAGTATTTACTAAAGGACCAGACTCAGCAGAGGATTGCAAACCTGCAGAGCCATACAGGGGCTCCTCGTCAGCCACCTCATCCAGGCTCTGCCAGGGCTCCCACTAGCCCAAGGGTGAGAGTCCCTCCTGCAGACCCCAATGTCCTGATTTCTCTGTGGGTGGTGTGTTTCACACCCAGGGGCATGAGGCTGCCCCATCAGCCACACATGGGGTAGAAAACCAGGCAAAGGGCACACTGCCTGTGAGCTTGTGGGGTCAGTCCCCAAGTGCCCCAGTAGTGGAACTGCCATTTCTTTTGTCTCTTATGAAGATAGAAAGGAAGAAAAACATAGCCCACTGGCTTTTGTCCTAAATTCAGACCAGCTGCTCACTAGTATTGTCCCTCTGCCTCGTTTTTTACAGTTTTTACCCCCACAAAGCATACTCCTGGGCCCCTAGCTCCAAGTCTCATATGTCAGTGACATGAATATCTCTGTTTCCTCTGGAACAGACCACAAATTCTGCTCTTTCATCTGGGAAGTGAAACCCTGAAAAGCTGAGTTTACCAGTGGGAGTTTATAGCCGGAGCCTCCTCTACTCCGGCAGCAGGACGCTGGAGTTGCCCTGCTCTGGCGGCTGGCTCCCAGACCTGCTCCCACATCAAGGGGCTTTGAAAGCTCCAAGTGCTTAACTGGAAGGGACACAAAGATCTCCAAGCTTATTTTGCATGCAATTAAGCTGTTGTTTTGCTCTCCCTCCTACTGGCAGACAAGTGCTACACCAGGGAAGGTATGAGAGACTCCAGCCATTGACAGGTTGGGCACAGGCCCCCCCCCGCTTTCCTATTCTCCTTTTTTTGTTACTGAAACCATCCGTCTGCCAAATGTCACTAGCTGATAAGAACTGCCCGTTTTTAAATCCCCTTTTGTAAATAGATGCTGGCTGACATAATTAATGTCTACCATACAACACAATTTGAATTACAAAGTAAAGGCAATTTAAAAATCAGCCTCCACATGATTACAATTGATACTGAGTCCATAAATTCCATAGCCCCAGGAATTATTTAAATTTCTGAAAATGAATGAAAATCAGTACAAGATGTCTTTCAGGGAAACGAGACCAAGAGTGGAGCATCTGAGATAAACTAAACAGTCTCTTGAGATAAACATTCTTTGGTGCAGTAATACCTATGGCTCCTGGGCCACCACGGCTCTGCAATGTCTGCTGCACTGTCAGGGCCCTTATCTGCTCTGCCACCACCACCTACTCAGAATAAATCCCTTTAGCTGATAAGCACATTAGGTTGAGGAGCCCTGCTTGTCACTTCCATCTCACTGGGTGGTTTGTATGAACTCCACGGCAAAGTGCTCTGCTTTGTGACACCGATCCTGCTCACCGGCAGGATCCAGCCTTCAGCGCCTGAGCAGAGCAAGGTCAGTGGAAGAAGTACAAAAGTTCTTGGCCCCCAGCATAAGAAGGACATGGGACTGCTGGAGCAAGTCCGAAGGAGCCCACTACGTTGATAAGGAGACTAAGCATCTTCCCTATGGGGACAGGCTGAGAGAACTGGGGCTGTTCACCCTGGAGAAGAGAAGGTTGTGTGGAGACCTCACAGCACTTTCCAGGATCTGAAGGGGCTACAAAGAAGCCTGAGAACAACTCTGCATCAGGAACTGTAGTGACAAGACAAGGGGGAATGGGTTCAAACTGAGAGAGGGGAAATTTAGATTTGATATTAGGAAGAAGTTCTTGGCTGGTGGTGGGAGGCCCTGGCACAGGTTGCCCAGAGCAGCTGTGGCTGCCCCATCCCTGCAACTGTCCAAGGTCAGGCTGGACGGGGCTTGGAGCAACCTGGTCTAATGGAAGGTGCCCCTGCCCATGGCAGGGGGTTGGAACAAGATAATATATAAGGTCCCTAACCATCCTATGATTCTATGAAAATGTATAAGGCAAAAAAAGAGGCTGTGGCATTTGGAGACATTTACTCCAGATTCAGTTTTTCTGTTAACTAGAAATAACAAATTTAAATGGACATTAGTCTGGGGAGAAAGAACAGCAGCACAAGGGTAATTTAAAGCATGTATACACTGTGCCTCTTACACACCAAAATAAACAGCTCTGTTTCTTCCTAAGGATCCCTGTGCAGAAGCTCAGCAGCATCGTGGCACAGCCAGGAGCTCTCCTGCATGTGGATCTCATGCAGGAGGAGGATCTGGCACAGAACAAGGGACACTGCCAAGCTCGACCTCTCTTCCTGTCTCTCTGCTATCACTTAAGGTTTTAAGTGAATGTCATTATTTTCCTGCTAGTCCTTCCCTTGTAAAATAATTTGAAGGTATCTTGATTTACTAGAAAAACAAATCTCTCCAGAAACAAATAGTCCCACAAAGGAGCAATGAAATCTGCTTTCAAGGAAGAAAACATGTTACTGCAAATCACAGGCTGGTAGTTAAGTTCTGCATAAATACCCCAGATACGTGGCAGTGATATCCATGTGATAAATTACATTTATCATGCACTTCTGACCGTCTCACCTGCACTCACTCCCCCAGCGAGGAAATGTTAACATTCTCCATCTTTCATCAGTTTCAAACAGCTGCCATTAAAAAAACACAACCTCCTCCCCAAACCCACAACAAAGAATTCCACATCTTCCCAGAGATAACCTTATCTTTCACTTTTGAGATGGGAGGTGTTCCCTAAATTACGTTTGCACAAAATCCAGGGTTGGGGGCGGGATGTTCAATCAGGCTTAGGAGCATATACCTAAAGTTACCTATCGGGGCAGAAATGGAAGCAAACATTCCTGGGAAGTACCACAAGATCTGCAAACATGTATAGTATAAGAAATTGCTCAGAGGGTAGTAAGGCTCTGGCACAGATTGCCTGGAGCACCTGTGGCTGCCCCATCACTGGAAGTGTCCAAGGCCAACCTGGATGAGGCTTAGAGCCACCTGGTCTAGTGGAAGGTGTCCCTGCCCATGGCAGGGGGGTGGAACAAGATGGTCCTTAAGGTTCCTTATGAACCCAAGTCATTCTATGATTCTATGATTATTCTATAAATTACAGCAAGTGTTTGCATCACTGGAAATATGAGGGTCCCAGATTTCTATCTGCAACTACACAGTATTTGTTTCTTGTGCAAGAAACTGCCAAGGTATTAATCTTTGAGATAAGAAAGTCATAAACAAAATGAGGAAAAATTAAAACAAGGCTGCTCCACTCTGAGATACTTTGTTATTAGCTCCGGAACTGGAAATGAGGAACCATCTTCAACTCTCTAAGGAACCATCTCCAACTCTCTCAAAGGACAAGATCTCACAGCATCCCTGTCACAGAACTCCTGAACAGAGCAGACATGACTGTCCGAACTGTTAAACACAACAGTTTAACACTTGGCTCCCCCCACAAATGGTAATGAAAAGGCTACACTTAAATACTGTTTTCACTACAACCAGCAACATGTACAACAATGTGGCTGCTGTGAGATTACAAGGAGATAAAATCCACAGGAAAATGTAAACTCAAAAAACCACCACTTTAGCAGTGAGAACTTTCCTTCTCATTAGTTTCCTGCCTCCCTTCCTTCACATTCCTCTTTGTTATTGAATAGAATGATTTTTTTAGAATGAGGTGCAAAGGCATTTTCACACCTCTACCTACAACTAGGTTAAGTCTCCACACTAATTACACATTATTAATGAGTTCAACAACTGAGACCAGGCTGGTTACGGAAGGGACGCAGGTCTACAGGTTGTGTATGGATGCACACGGATGCACGCCTGTATTCCACATGGATACGATGCTGTCAGGGGCTGAACTCTCTTATTTGCAAAAGTAGAATGTTTAACACTGAAAATCATAGTGTGCAATGCCATTCTTTTCTTCTAGTTATTTTTTTTCTCTGTAGAAGTGTTTGTAGGGTTTGTGTTGGTTTTTTTTTTTGTTTTCATTTAATACTGAAATGCACTAAAATATTACATTCCAGTCCGTGTTTTCAGGACTCTCCCCAGGTGTGCTTCATTACAAACACCAGTATCAGCTCAGTAACATTTCTTTCTCTATTAAATAAGCTGCCTGGCCTCCCTGACGCAGACTGGGAGGTGATCATAAAACGTTTGAGCTACCCAGAACACACTGGTTATGCACCAGATTATTGTGTTCTGACAAAGTCGGCTTGGGTGGTTTAAAGTTATCATCTTCCACTGGTGGCATCATTGCCAGGGATCATCCCCTACACAGCAGAGCTGGCACAGGGATGGATAACCACATTTTAGCTGCAAATTAGAGAGGAAGAGCTTACTTGGGCACCAGTGGGGCTCCCTGCTGCCCTCTCTGCTGCTGTACAGGGACAGTTTTGCTCTTTGCAAAATAGGTCTCAGAGCAAGTTGACAAATGAAAGATAATGACAATCAGTGACAGTTTAACATGCTGGGCTTTCACTGGCCTCTACAGCAAGGGCTTTTGGAGACATGCAGATCTGCACTCCAGCTCCTCCAGGCTGAACTGTGCAGGTGAAACATAGGCACATGAGAGTCATCCTCAGACACCAACTCTGCAATAAAGTGGCAAAACCAGCACAGAAATACGTAAACAATAGATCCAAGGTCTAACCATCCGCAGCCAGAATGATAAGGGTCGTAAAAATATATGTTTTGTTTTTAATTAATTCTACAGAATTACAGAATCGTTAAGGTTGGAAACATCCTTTCAGATCAAGTCCATCCATCACCAGCACCATCACCATGTTCACCATTAAACCATGTCCTCAAGTACCACATTCACATGGTTTTTGAACACTTCCAGGAATGGTGACTCCACCGCTGCCCTGGGCAGTCTGTTCCAATCCCTGACCACCCTTTCCGTGAAGAAATTTTTTCCCTAGTATCCAGTCCAAACTTCTCCTGGCACAACTCGAGGCTGTTTCCTCTCATCCTGTCACTTGCTCCCTGGGAGCAGAGCCTGACCCCTCCACCAGCTGCCCCCTCCTGTCAGGGAGTTGTGCAGAGCCAGAAGGTCCCCCCTGAGCCTCCTTTTCTCCAGGCTGAGTACCTCCAGTTCCCTCAGCTGCTCCTGGTGCTCCAGACCCCTCAGCTCCATTCCCTTCCCTGGACACACTCCAGCCCCTCAATGCCTTTTTTGTCATGTTCCCTCTTCTCTTCTAAAGTACAGAGCTGCTAACAATGTCTGTTATGCACTCTTTAACACAAGACACTATACATAGGCTTACATATAATTTCTAGGTCTAAGTAACTTTCAGAGAAGCAAATATTTGTATAGAAGCAGCACACATTGAAAAAAAACCCCACAATACTTTCCATCCTTGCTCTGGTTTAGATCTGTGTGGGAACATGTGGACACAAAGCCAACTCAGACTGACTTTTACTAGGAAGTGCATGAAGAACAGATTTTGCACAAATTCTGATAATTTCTGGTTAAAAGTCTTGCTGTTGAAAGTATTATTCAAGCCTTAAATATGCCCCCCTGTGGGATGAGTGTGCGCTAAACCAATTCTTAACAGACCTATTAATTGCACTTCATTAGTTGCTTCAGACTATAAGTTCGTGGAGCCACTTTGATTCTTAAGTTTCTAGCTGGCAGGAAAAACAAGCCCTGATTGTGTCAGAGTTGAGCTGCTGAAGAGATCAGTGTTTTACAAGGGATGTAAAAATGGTTCACAGTTACTAAAATAGAAACCTTCATTTGCTTTTCAAGCAGGGGGGAAGGAGAATTTATAGCTTAGAGTTTAGCAATGGGTAATTAAGAAATACACCAATAAATTAATCTTCCCAGGATATTTTCTGGCTTGTGGAAAGACAGTAAAACACATCTGGGAATTTTCCAGCTGAAAGTTCCTTGCAAGTTGGATCTTACTGGATATGATCTTAATCCTGAACATGGTTTGAATCCTGAAATTATGTAACATTTTCTCCTACATGAACACCAAAGATGCTCTTTTCCTTCTGTATTTTTTTTTAAGATGGTCAAAACACGTATTCAATAGGACATGCTGCTCTATCAGCTCAGGTTTGCCCTGAAATACCCCTGTAAGGAGAACGTTACCAGAATTAGCTGCTTTTGAAGCCCTACCACAGAATTACAGAATGGTTTGGGTTGGAAGGGACTTTAAAGATCATCTCTTTCCACCCTCTGCCATGGGCAGGGACACCTTCAACTAAACCAGGCTGCTGCAAGCCGTGCTCAACGTGGCCTGGTCAGGTCAACAAGCATAAAGAACAAAGTTTACTGCCTTTTGAGTAGCTTTTTTTTAGTTACCCTGACAACCACTCACCCTGATGAAAGGGTTTTATACTCACCAGCATCCAGACTCCCGGTAGCTGCAGTCCAGCCCATGATGGGGGGAATGGCCCCGACAACAGCTCCCACCCACGTGTTGGCAATGCTCATTCTCTTCAGGGGTGTGTAACAGCACGTGTAGAGGAAGATGTTGAAGGCTCCCAGGGCCCCGGTGAGAGGGTTCACTCCCAGCGTGAGCAGGGCAATTCCCGGGACTCCACAGGAGGCAGCAAAGCAGACAGCGAGCAGGGGGCTGTGGGGAGACATGTGGCACATGCTGAGCAGGAGCTGGCCTTAGAGAACGGCTGTTGTCCCTTTCCTTCGGTCTCCCCCCCAAAGTTACGACTGAATTTTTGTTATTGTTTTACTCAGCCATCCCAAATTTTCCTGTTTGAGCCCCCATCCTAACAAAAGCCAAGCCTTTCCAACATGTTAAGACAATCTTGCTACAGCTCTGCAATGGAGGCGATTCTTAATCTTGTGATCCTGGTGTTCACCAAATAAACCCAAGCTCTGCAGGTAATGGAGAACTGTTCTCCCTTATGGAGAACTGGTGCTTTCGGCAGATCTTCCTCCTTCATTTTAATTTTAGTAAATTTAAACCTCTGGAAAAAGCACTCAGAGTTTAGCGTAAATTAAAATGGTTGCAGTTTGTCAGATTTTTAACTGATTGCAGTTATCCAAGGGATCCTTTGAAATGCAGCAGGGTTAGACACAAAATTAGGAAGCATTTATGAGAAAAAGAGTACGTTCAATCATTTTGAAATTACATCAATAGGAATAAAGTATTCTTTGACTTTACTGAAAGAAAGTCTGAAGGTTCTACACCCCCATTTATCTGATGCACTGTACTGAGCAGGGGGAGCACACCAAAACAATGCTGGCAGCAGAATCAAAACTGATTATCTTGTAAGCACAACTGAAATTAACGGAAGATATTTTAGGTTTGGTCGAAAGCAGCAAACAACCGAGACACAAATTATCTCTGTGGATTTCTACTGCGCATCGGCTGAGAACTCAGGGAAGGTTGGAAACTCATACTAAAATCTGTCAGAAAGTGGCTGGAGCTATGTAAACTTCTGCTAATAAATTCCACATTAAACATCCAAATAGGATGAAAAAGGATTTTTTGTTTGGCTACCAGAACCACACTCCACAGGCAGCATGAGGACACAACCCTAAGGAAGCTTTAGTTGTGATTCCTTGTGTCAGATCAACAAGGTTGCTGCTGGTGAGGATCTCCTCTCGTGTGCTTGTTTGAAGTGTTTGGTATAACAGGAAGAGAGAACTAAAAGCTTCTAAGAAATAATGTGGTGTGGGCTACCTCTGGAAGGGAGGAAAATGCCATTAAATGAGTTGTATTTAATAAGCCATATGGCTAAATACACTCTTGTAGTCATCCATGTAAGAGCAGAAAATACGTGTGCTTGCAACAAAGGTCTCTGCGTGGAGTTTAGCTTTACACCTTTTGTCTAATTGAAAACTATGCAGCCTTTGTGTTCTACAATTCACTCTGCCCTCTGGCCAAATCCTTAACCCTAAAATACATGTTGCAAGCACCGCTCCAACCTTCATAAGAAAAATTTGCTGGTGGGGATGAATTTCATGGGAGTTTTATCAGCAAAAAATCCTACCACTCAAATTTTGATATTTAAGATATTTGTTAGGCCAACACAGTACAGAGATCCTAAATACCTGGAAGAACTAAAATGAGCAAATCTTATGCTAAATATCTGCTTTCAATTTAAATTAAATTGACTAAGTCATTTTATCCAGCTTTTCCAAACCATCAACAGATTTTAGGTAATGCAGTGTGCACAGAGCACATTTCTGCTCAGTGTTACTAGCTCTAGTGTAACCAATACAGCTGGAGTAGAGGGAGGGTACGTCATTGCCTTTCACTGACAATGAGATGAATAAAATTTAAGGCTGTTTTCAGGAAAGGAGCCATACGGAGCTGTGCCCTGTGGTTCTGCAGCCTGTGGTGCTCCTTTGCAGAAAGGCAGCAAAACACAATCTGTACCGCAAATGGTCCCAATGCTGACCACAAATGCCGGAGTACGTTGTAGATGTTGCCCCTCTGTAGTGAAAGCCTGACTGGGCTTGGTTAAACAAATCTATCTTGACTGATTCTTGAACAAAATACAATCAGACAGTAAACACCAGATTCACACAATACTCACTCTTGAGGTGACAAAAGACAAGTGTGACCTTATGAGGCCAGGCTGCCCACATCCACCCTGCAGGGCTCACAGACATAAATGAAGGCACAGTTTGATCTAATGCAACGAGCACTTTTCTCACTAATCAGGAGTGAAGACTAATCTACGTGTCTCCAATTCAAATGAACACTACCCACCATGAGCAGGCACCAGCCCTTCATGTCTCTTCTCAGACAGGAAGGCAAAGGGTAGGAGTGTAAAGCCTTCCTCCATGCATAAACCCTGTTTTGCCTCTCTCCCACATTGCTTCCCTGCAGCACTGACAGCCTTCAGTGCCAGCCCTGATCCCAGGTGTCTGCTGCCTTCATTTCCAACCAATGGATCAGAAATACTTTTAAGGAATAAGGCTTTATCAAAAGGGAAGGGTGAAGTTATGTGGCTGAGACCTTCAAAAGAGTTGCTGTGATCCTGGTGGATGAGAACACATTTTTGTTTTAGTTTCTTCCTTTCTGCCTCTTTAAGGGAAGTTCCTGGAGGCACAGTACGTAATCACAGAACGGTTTGTGCTGAGAGGGTCATTAAAGCCCATCTTGTTTCAACCTCTCTCCAAAAGGCAGGGGCACCTTCCACTAAACCAGGTTGCTTCAAGACCCATCCAACCTCACCTTGAACAGTTCCAGGGGTGGGGCAGCCACAACTTCTCTGGGCAATTTGAGGCAGTTTGATCAGTGTCTGTAATCATCCTAATGCTCTCAGGGGAGGGCATAAAGTCAATGGGTTGGTTCCTCTCAAGCAGCTGAGCCACTTTACTTTTAGATATCCTGAAAGAATCACATTTTCTACTTCTCTGTAGTGTTTCCTCAACAGAGAACAGTAATTGTCTGACTTAAAAAGGCCTGCTCCTAAAACTCCAACTGAGATTAGAAAGTCACATTGCAATCAGAAATCAGGACTTTTCTTTCACAGTGAGGCATGAGGTAGAGGAGAATTCAACTCACTCTCATGTAACCTTGTCATGTTTATAAGGTTTAGGAGAACTATAAGCAGCTCCTCACTGGGAAAAAGAAAATATTTGAGGAAAATGTAGAGACATTTCAGTCACTGGTGATGCTCTTTCTACTTCAGTGACACTGCAGATTTTAAGACAAGACTGAGCCTAAGTTTAAATCACAGCAGTTTAAGGGGTGTTCTGATTTCTACT
Source organism: Gymnorhina tibicen (assembly GCA_013399875.1). Taxonomy (NCBI): domain Eukaryota; kingdom Metazoa; phylum Chordata; class Aves; order Passeriformes; family Artamidae; genus Gymnorhina; species Gymnorhina tibicen. Next base: position 139,925 of record VXAZ01005014.1, on the reverse strand, counting down.
AGTTTATGTCTTCTAGGGACCAGTGTGCATGTCCATGCTCATGTTGTCTGTCAGTACTCAGGTACATGGGGTGATGTTCGCTGATGTGAGGCACTCTCCATTGCCAGGCTGCCCACATCTCACCAAGGGACCACAGGAGACCAGCATCTCGTCCTGGAACAGGAGAAGGGCTGAGACACTGAGTTGTCACTGGATTTACCCCACCACCTAATGTTCACACAGTTCCTTCCACTGCAGCCTCATGCCACCATGCAGCCCATGTCAGCCTCGGGTAAGCCAATGCCAGGGAATTTTCACATGGTGCTCAAAAGTGGCTGAGGGGTCTCTGATGGTTTCCTTCATCCTTAAACCATCCCATGCAGTAAGTGCAGGCTGGTGACAGATGCTGGTACACACGCCTCATTTCACTTGGGCGTTCATGTTTGCTGAGGGAATTGCTCCCATGGGAAAAAAAAGGCAATCTTCCATTGGAAAATTGTGCTAGCTCAGAAAGCAAACATCTTGAGTAAGAAACTAGGTTTTATGATGGCTTCTTGGGAGGAGTTAGTTTCAGTTATTTGGCTGATTAAAATCAGGCTTTGGAAAAGTACTATAAGTGCCAAATAAGTTCTCTTCAAATTTCAACTCTAAAATACCCAGTATGTCATGACAAAGGGCACCTCCTAAAGGCAAACCAAAGCCTGGTAGTTCTGCCTTGTCCCTCTTCTCTCCTCTACTGACAACAAATATGCCAAAATCTGCCTAATAAAAGTGCTAAAAGACATACACCTTCAACTAGAAGCTTTTGAGAATTTCAGCTTGACTAGTGAATAATGGAACTTTTCCTGATCCAAAGGAAATGTGTTGCCATTCCTTTCCCAGAGAGTTCACCCAAGACAACCCCACCCCAGTCACACTCCACTGAGGGCATCCAAGAGGAGAACAAGAAGCAGGAGGAAGATGAGGCCCACGTTCTCCTCATTCAGCTCTGGAGAGATGCTGTTGCTTAGGCCAAGGACATTGCTCAAGGATTGCTCAAGGACAGCCCAGAGCTGCTGGAGGGAATGGGAACAGGCAGGAGGAATTCCACATGGGTGCCATTCAGGTATCTCCTACACACATGACCATGAGACATCCATGTGGACCTTCATCCAGAGGAGTGACGAGATTTTGGACAACGCAGCAGCATATTTTAATTCATGTGCAATAACATAACCTCTAAACTAGTTGCCACTTACAGATGTTCTGGTTATACATAAATAATGAGCTTATAAGACACATGCAGGAAATAAATTTATTTAACACGCTCCGGAACCATGGATAATAGTACTTACCGACTCATAGCCTGACTTGGACAAATTAAAGCATTTGCCCATCTATAAAATTAATATAGTATTTTACCTATTTCACAGCACCATTAGCAAGCTTCATGTCTATAATGATCAACAGTGGGACTACTTACACAGGCTTTTCTGTGCTGTCTTTGCCAAAACATTTTGTGAAGATGACTGTCAAAGTAGAGTTTGAACTACAATCTAAAAAATGGTGTTAAAAATGGGGCAAAAGTTTAATGAATTAAAAAAAAAAAACCAAAAAAACCAACAAACAGCAAGACACAACTCCCTCTTAAAACCTATCAATACTTAAAAATACGGAAAATTCCTGTATCAGCATCTAATGCTTCAACCTGTTCCTGTGAATAGATTGACACTCCCATACAAATGCAGACACAAAGCCCATATGAATTCTGAATAGGTGCATTCATGCAATCAGCAGTTGTATGCAATTCATGTTCAGATGTTATGTAAATACATAAGAAACTTAATTTGTGACCATGTGTTAATGGGAAACTGGGCACGCCAAACATATTTACATAAAAGCAGGTGAAGTATAAGTGTGTATATTTGAAAATTAGATTCAAAGCCTAATACAAAAGGCAATAAATCCTGTCTTCTCCCTGCCTGTCAAAAACCTTTCACAGACACGTCACACACTTCTAAAAGGGTAAACTAAAAAAACTCCAAACAACAAGGCTCTTCTGTTTAGCTGCAGCATGCCTGGAGTATCTTAATGGATTAGAACATTTAAATTCCCAGTTGATTATTCTGTATTAGATCTCGTTATTATTGACAACTGTCCCTCGGGCCACAAGACCATGGATCCATTATGCCAAATGTGGGGTGATGCTCTAAAATAAGCAGAGCAGGGATGGTGAAGGAAGAATCCAGGCATGGGCTTGTGGGACAAGGAGGGAGGGTGGGAAGAGAAGAAACTTTATTTAGAATAATTTCCATGTCCAAATGAAGCCAAATACATATCCTTGTGTTCCTCTGTGTGGGATTTTAGTAACAGCAAATACTTTGCACAGACTCTGCCCTTTAATTAAACTGCAATTTACCTACTTTTCTATGAGACAAAAACTGGGTTTGGGTTTTGGTGAGTTTTCTGTGTCATCCAAGACACAGGGTCAGCAAGACCACTGTGCTTCTGCCCCTCACTCACCCACAGAAATGGTACTAAATTATCCCTGACTTCAGCATCGTCCACAGTGGCAGGTAAACAATGCTGAGACAATAGAGGTGAGACTGACGGCTCAGAATAATTTCAATATTGCTACTGTGGGCCCAAATTCCATCTGCACATAGTGTCAAAACAATTTGTTGTAATAAGAAGAGGGACAGCCTGAACCAGGTTCCTGCACAGATGGGCTGAAAATAGCAGGAGCTCAAGAGAAGGTATTTTGGCAGACAAAAAACACAAGTGTGATCCTCATCTGCAACTACATTTCATCATCACAGGCTGCGATACGAGTCCAGTGCTGTTCCAAAACCGTAATTAAAATCAGATTTCAGGAGGAAGCATCGTAAGTTGCTTATTATTTCTGGAATCTCTAGGTACTAAAAATGTCCCCAGACTACTCGTCAGTACAAAGTTGCTGGAGGAAGCCCCCTCCTCTTTTTCCTAATTTTTTCCAGGTCAGCAATAAATTCCTAAGGCTTCTGATACCACTTACAAACTCAGACAAAAGCATCAGTCTGAAGGTTTCACCTTTTTCCAACAGCAATGAGAGGTTACACAAACAGAAGTTCAAGTACCACCCTTTTGACTGTTTCTGTGGCTGCAGAAGCCCACAGTCATGAAGGGGAAAGGATGTCCATGGAGATTTCCACCTACACCTATGCAGAAAACTATACTTCTCCCTAGCTGCTGATTTAGTTTTGCTCATCTCCTGGCATCTTCTCAATTCCTGCAGCCAGGCAACACTAAGAGTTGCCAAAAACAAGTCCCAGGGCAGGAGCTGTGCCTATGGTCACCATGATTGTCCTACAGTACTGAGCTATTGCTTGATCATCTCCCTCAGAGGGAGAAGCACCAGCCAGAAGTATTTTTTTAAACTTATATTTATTTTCTTTAAGATCAGCACCCAAGAACTGCTGAACTCTGTTCAGCAGCTTCTAGAGATCCACCAGAAAAATCAGGAAGGGCCATCAACCTCAGCAGTCAGAGCAGGCAATCCCATCCCATCTGGAGGAGACAAAACGAGCCGAGGATGTTACAAACACTATAAGAAGCCTTCCTGCTCCCACAGCTGAGGTAACGGAGATGTAGGCCCGTCTCCTTCAAGCACACATCTGGACTGCATTTGTGTAATTTCCAGCCCTGCTTCCCCTGATGGACAGATGCCTGGAACTGGCAGCAGGGTTGTCTGCTAGCGCAAGTGCTGCCAACTCAGCTGACTGCGAGAAAGGAGCCAGAAGGCTGGAAAAGGCACATTTTGCCCCAAACAGCAATGGTAGCATCCCTGAAATTATTTTTGACGGAAGGTTAAAAAATCCCCTCATACAGTTTCTATGTTCAAGGTAAGACCCAGAGCATTCAAAAGAAATCAGTAATCACAGCAGAATGCTGAATGATGGCAATCTACCAACTCTGAAATTAAATTATAACTTTCCACACAAATCCTTTCAGGCTGTGTATTTATATATTTAGTAATAAAAACCATATTCATGACCATTGTCAGCTGTAAAAGTTCTGTCGTAATAACAACACTCCTAATGGGAACTAGAACTGGAACAACACTGTGGATCAGTAGCTTCATTGCTGATGACTTTACTAAAATGATTCTAATTTTTTTTTACAAAAACCATTAGATAAAACTCCCAAAGAGTTCTACAGCCAGACTGAGGATAGACCTGATAGAAAAAACATCCACATTCAGACGTGAGATTCTGAATCAAAGTGGTTACATCATGACCTGATCTAGTGGGTGGCATCCCTGTCCATGGCAGAAGGGTTGGAATTAGATGGTCTTTAAGGTCCTTCCCAACACAAACCATTCTGGGATTCTGTAATACATCATGACCCCTTAATTAGTATAGTTTTGAGGCTGCAGTTTTTAAGGACTCAAAGCAAAATATTTTTACACTCAACTACAACTTTCAATTATAGATTGGATTAGTCTTAAGGAAAGATTTCTTTCCAATTAAAAGGAAAAAAAAATAGCTGTAACACTGGCAGAATGGAAATACTGCCAGACCTCTATTTCTTTATATATTTCTGATTCAGCATCAGTCAGAAGTTTTACTTAACACAAGCAATTCATGCTCTCACTTTTGATATTCTCTTCTACAGGTAAATTGTGGCTGAATATTATAAAAAGCCCAAGAAACTGCTGATTGAAGCTTGAACTTAAAAGTACCAGAATTATATTAAACTGAACAATATGCATCAATGAGCTAAAATGGTACTATTTTATCGGAGAAAATGGTGAGAAAGATCTTAATAGATATTAATTTATTCTCTTTCAGTCATGCAAGAAAGTTCTTGAGTCATGACAAGGGATGAAGGATGATGCAGTTTAAAACTAAAACGTGAAACTAAATTACACTTTTAATTGGGAATTCAATTTTTCTCCATCAACTGCAAATATCAGAATACAGCTTGTTTATCATTTAGTGCTGAAGACAGGCAAGCAAATGGGGAGCTCTGGCAAGTCTTTCTTTTATTTCTTAATGAATTATTTAATTTTGTTTTCACAGGTTAAGAAGTAGTATCTACATTCTATCAGTGTCTAGTATTTCACTCCCAAAAACATATTGCTGTGGCAGATCAGACTCTACATGTACTACAAGTATTGAATTTTATATCAAATGCCCTTTAACTGGGTGTACCATGATTTTTAAGACTGCCAGCACACCACACTTGTTGCAATTCTGCTCACTTGTGTTTTTGTAACTGTCTTTTTTGTGATTTGATTTCTGGTAATGACTATGATAAAAATGTTGCTAATCTCAGATTGGACAGTACTTTTCCCCAAATGTGGAAGAAAAAAAAAGAGGAAAATAATGGAAAAGTTCTAAACCTAACTTGTAACATAAAATCTGAGCTGAGGAAGAATTCAGTGTTAAGAGGAAGTATGAGACTGGTAGGTGCTCCCAAAAAAATCTAAGGAGCTGGGTTAACAGGTAGAATTTAAGCACACTTAAACACCACAACAATTGTGTCTGCAGAAAAAGAGTTTACAGACTCGATCCTCAAATAAACCTCTTTAAAATTCAAATCTCTCTGAAAGGAATCACCCCTAATACCATTCCTTTGTCCACAAGGCCCAGCTAGGCCCATCAGCATCAACCCGGACGTGACTTTGAATGACAGGTGGACCATCCACAGCAAAACAGGGAAGGATTCAATGAGTGATGTCTAAATCTCCCAAGGAATGTCATACAGTGAGAACTTGGCATAAAGGGAGTTCAGTGATGGATAAACATGTATCACTGGCTAAATCTCATCATGGAGTTGCCTTTTTGAGTTTTGCCTCTAAATTGCCACCAGCTCTGGCTTTGCCATCAAATATACTTGCTCAGAAGTGTATTTAGTGTAAATAAACACAGACTAGGATAAAATACTGCCTGTCTGTGTCAATTCATTTCTCTCCCAAAGAAGAAACAGACCAAGCATGGAGCCCAGGCCGTCCTGCCATGGCTGTGTATCATTGTATAAAAGCATAATCAACACTGCACTTCACCCAAAATGAGGGCAATTTGTTCCTCTCCCTCCTCAAGAATCCAATGTTCTGTCTCCCCTCCCAGATCGAGATGCTTTAAAACGATCATAAACAAACACGGCTGATTTAAAAGAATCAATTGATTCTGAAAGGGACACAACTCTCTCTTTTATGCTTGAGTAAATCAAATTTGGCTTGATTGATTTTTCTGAAGGTTTCCACAAAGGTGCCACATGGATGCTAAGGTAATGCAAGAATTTCAACTCAGCCAAGGAAGGAGAGATCAAGAGTCCCACCCTTAGCATCGAGCTTTCTCGTACACATCTCCTGCTCTCATTTTGACCAGTTTAACTCCCTGCAAATGATACCAGGATCTGTTTTTTCATGGTTTCATGAGCCTGCCCTGAGGTCTGAGCCCAGGTCTGGGATGAGATAGCTCAGTGCACCACAGGGAGACTTGCAGTTCAGACAAAAAGAAAAATTGATGCTGCCCTTTGTTATTAAGCAGACACTCCCAATTGGGCTTCATCACTTCACTTGGAAGTAAAGAATTACAAATGAAAAGCACCTATACTTACAAAATGTTTATGCTCTTATTACACTTGACATCCACACCAGAATGTTAATCTTAACAACCCTGAGCAACCCTGTGGAGCGTCAACACGCTTGTGGCATATGGCTTTGTTAGGCAGGAGTGAAAGGGTGAATAATAATATTCACAGCTTCCCTGCAGTCATGAAAATGTAAATATTTTTTTAGAGTGCTTACAAGACAAACCTACAGTAAACCTGAAAAATGTCCCCCATAATATTTAAACTAAATCCTCCTCTTTAACCTAACCTTAGATCGTGGCAGTTAAGTGATCCATTCATTCTACTTCAAAATCTCAGGTTTCTCTGTGTTTAAGAGCCAGACAGCACCTGACTAACAGGATGGATAATTTGGTTTCTCCAGAAACATTTTTCTGTGATTTAGAATGATTAAATCTAACATGTGCTTCTGCTGAGCCCTCAGCCAACATTTGGAAAGCAGTGGGTAAAGAAGTCTCAGGCCAGATCTCAATCCCATTCAGACAGAGAAAACTGATGTTCTAGAATATTTATCAACCTGCTCTTCAAAAATTAAGAGAGAAGATAGTCCAGTCATCTCAGCACAGGAACACTGCCTCTAAATACATTTCCAGGAGCAATGTAAATGAAGGAATTAAGTTATTCCCTACAGCCAAAGAGAGCAGGACAAGAAGCAAAGGTCTGCCATGGGAAGAGGATCAGTCTCTAGACACCAGCCAGTGGAAGAGCAATGAAGAAGATTGAGCCTGACAAATTCCAAGTTCAGCCAGATCCTTTCTGCCCATCTGCAGATTCCCCTGCACCATTGCAAACATGCCTTTGACAGCCATAGCACAGGAACACTCTATAGCAAACTCTTCGCTGCCAAGTCTCATCTCAGAGGTGAAGAGGATGAGGATGGCTGTATTTTGGGATTCCTGTATTATTATCTAGGTAGTTTATTTACAGTTACCATCTGGAGTTATGGGATTTTTTAGTGAAAAAACAAAAAGAAAACCCCTTCGCATACCATCAAAGTGCATGAATTTAACATAATTATTGTCACACAGGCAGCAATAGGAGTCACTGTGGCTCCTTTCCAGCACGATTTATTAGAAAATTTTATACTTCTAGTGATTTTAGGTCCCTAGCAAAAAAGAGCTAAATAGAACATATCAAAGCAGTTCTCCACGTATCTCAACCTCAGGAATGCAGCTTTTCTAGTCATAGAGACCAGAGAACAAGCATCTGTGTTCACACAGCTAATTAAAGCGCAAGAAAAACCTCTTTTCTATCTGAATTGAAAAGCTGATAACATGTAAGTTATAACTTGTATGAGACATGATAAACTCTGTCCTTCACAGAGAGAAATGCACTTCTAACACGACTCACTGTAAACAGATCTCAGGGTATAGCAGCTTCTAATCAAAGGCAGCCCCATAATGGACTTGTTGAGCAGTGACATTTCCTACACCACTTGGCATAGGGTGAATGATGATGCTGTTGTGGTTAAACCAGATAAGGTTCAATACTAATACAGGGAACGAAGTGTTGGGGTTTTGACTGCATTAAGCCAGCATTTACAAACATGAACCCGAAATGTTTGACAGACACGGGAGGAAGAGCCGTCAGGAGAACACTGCCCTAAGCTGGGGAAAGGATCTTGGGCTTCGAGCTTAAATACTGTTTGTTTGTAAAAACTCACTTTAACATCACCTTTGGAGAAAATGACTCGTCACTGGTCAATTAAAGAAGAAAAGAGGCAATGGCTGCAATCAGTGTCCAAGAGGCCCATTCATATTAGACATAAAGATGGCAGGATTAGTGTACAATGGCTCGGTTCCCTCCAGCTCCCGCAGCTCTACCCCCCGGCGAGGAGCTGACATGAGAGGATAAGACAACTCCATTAGGAGCCCGTATCACTTCTCTGCAGCGTTCTCCACAAGCAGATGGAGCAGCTATTTAGCAAAATGCACCGTGACTCCTGCTTTATACATGAGCATCTGGGATGTTTCCTAATGCGAGGCAAGGCACAATGTACTTCAATTTATCAACTGTCCTGCATGCAATTAAATATTTGGATAAATAATTTGGGGGTAAAGGCCCATAGGCTGAGCTGAAAAGCAGCAAGGCATGAGGGTCAAGTGTTTCTGCGGGATTTATATTTACCAAATAGAGCTGCCTGCAAAGGAATGTCTGTGCTGAGCTGTGGCAGAATGAGGCCCAGGCAGGAGTGAGCTGTAGAACCAGCAACTGCTTCATTTCAACTGAAACAAATTTAAATGTGGACTTAATAAAACAACCCTCTTTATTGCCCTAAGAAACAAAATATATATGTAGTTAGAGCTATGTAATTGCCTCCTAACACACATTTTGATCTGAGGATAATGTGCAGTATCACCATTTTTCTGTGCATTCTACAAAAGGCCTCTAATACCTTAGAACCATTTAATCAACATCCCATGCAGGCAGTGAATAGATAATTGAAATATAAGTACTGTCATCCATATCCCCTTTGGGAAAGAGACACAGTAAGCATTATATCATTCCATTAGACCATCCTTTGATGTGGGTTTTATTCTCATTAAACTATGTTTTAGCCTCAAGGTTTTCCCCCCCACACACCTCTCCGTGACATGACCATGCCAGAAAAAAAATATAAAAATACCCCGCTGTTCAAAAGGCAAGAAGTACATTTTCACAAGCAATTGTACATGTCGAAAATATAAAGCTGCCTTTTTAATTTCTTGTTTACCAAACACAGTAAATGACAGCTCCTGGAAAACACAGGGTAGAAAAAAAAAAATGAAGGCAGGAGGGTGGTGGTGGGGAAGGAATGCATTTACTTGTTTTCAAATAATAAAGCCTGAATACAAGCAGGATAAGAAATTCTTGAAAAGGCTGCTGTGATGGTGTCTGCTTTGAATTGTGCCCTGTTTAAACAAGAGGAAAGCCTCCCACTGAAAAAAGAAACATTTTTATCATTCAAAAAGATCTCAGGGCAGTCCCTTTAAAATGAGGTATTTTCTAAACAAAGTATCAGAATGTTCCCCTGCAGGGAATGAGCATCTGATCTCTTAAAAATGATTATTCTTGAAGAACTGTAGATTTATGGAGTTTTTGTTTTATTTGTTATTACTTAAGTGGAATGAAACCTGTCTGAAATGACCACCCAAGGGAGCAGAGCCACCAGCTAAGTAGGGGCTGAGCTCTAAAGGGGACTCAAAGTTGTACCAAGACCCTGGGGGTGGTTTTAAACCTCTGGCTTAAGCAGGGCTAGCAAAACACTTAATGCAGGTCTCAGCGTAAGCCCAGGACATGGATTTTCCCTCGCTTACATCCATGCAGCTCCACTAACATCAGTAGGAACATTCCTGATTTACATCAGTGTTAACAAGCTAAGAATCAAGCTAATTACCCTGAGTTATCCACAGTAATCACAGGAGGAATTTTGTTTTAGAATGCACACATTTTTCCAGCATGGACTGGTTTTGTTACACCTGTAATAGTAGGTCTGCTGCAGGCAACAGAGTGGAAAAACTCAAGATTTACATAGAACTAGTCTCGAGTCACAATGTGTTTCTGAATAAATAAAATTTCACATGTTGCAGTTTTCTATTAGTTCATGAACATCCAACTTGCATATCTGCAATTATAACTACCCAATTAAAAGGAAAGCCATTGGTGAGAAACAAAACCAGCATAGGAGCCCTTTTTGGTCTGATTCTTCAAGAATTTGATTCTCCAAGAGTTTGGCTTACAGTTTAAACTGAGGCAACACTCCACTCAGAAATATCAAGAAGTAGAAGTGCTACTGCCTCCATTAACTGCAGTAACCATCAACTGTGAACATGAGAAGCGGAAAGCTCGCAAACAGAACACAGCTCCTTGGGCATTGCTAAGGGAAGAGGTTAATGGGATTCTTGGAAAAAAATATTCACCAAATGACACAAAGATTTATTTCTATTGAAGCATTCAAGGCATTAGCTGTGTTGTGCCGCCTTCTGGCATTTTAATAGACTTAAACGTTTTAAATGTGTATAGAAAAGCAGCTTGAGTGCAAATAATCTGCATAAGGAGAGTATCAATAAATTCCACAGCACGTTCATCTTATCATAGAATCCCAGAATGGTTTGGATTGGAAGGGACCTTAAAGCTCAACTCTTTCCACCCTCCTGCCATGGGCAGGGACACCTTCCACTATCCCAGGTTGCTCCAAGCCCTGTCCAACCTGGTCTTAGACACTTCTAGGGATGGAGCAGCCACAGCTTGTCTGGGCAACCTGGGCCTCACCATCCTCACAGGGAATAATTTCTTCCTAGGATCTAATCTAGATCTGCTCTTTCGCAGTTTGAGGCCGTTCTATTGAAGAGTTTTGAGACAAGACCTGGAGCAACCAGGTCTGACCTCAGAGCCGATTGCTGTGAGCAGGAGATGGGTCTTCATCTCTCCTGAGGCCCCTTTCAGCCTGGACCATCCTCTAAAGCTGCTTGCACAGTGCTTTGTGGTCCAGGTAAGCTAAAGAGAAGCCTCAGCCCCACTTCCAGGCAGCCACTGCTGAGGACAAAACCAAAGGACTGGGTACAGAAAACGGCTGCAAGCTGCAAAATACTGTGGAAGCAGAATTGAACAATGTCTACACAGCAGTGAATTGGTTATATAGAAAGTACTGTCCAAGGTCTTTTTTTTTTTTTTAAGATGAAAAACTATTCTTGTACAACTATGAAGACTTTTTTGAGTGATTAGCACAGAAAATCCAGCAGTATCCTAAGTTCACAAAACAGCCACTTTTCAGAAAGAGTGGGTGCAGTTCTGGGTAAAGAGTGATCAAACCTTTGCACAACATAACAGAGCAGGACACTTGTCACCCTTGAGGCTGATCTCCCTCAGCTACTGCAGCTCATACCAAAGATTTATTTAAATTAATCTGCAGGAAAATTAAACCCATTACCTTAAAAAGCAAGGGAATAAATCACACCCAACAGGAAATCAGGAAAAGCTGCTGCCACTTCAGATGAATCTAAGATTGTGTGAGCACATGAAATTTTTCCTCGTCGATGACACAAAACCAATTCATAGAAGGAAAACCAGTTATCAGCTGCTGTTATAATGCAGAACACAAATATGCTCAATGAGTTGAACACTGCAGCCCAAGTATAAAGAAATTCTCAAGCTGTTTCTATTTCCAAACAGGACTTGAGGGGTCAGAGGAGGGAGGAGGACATGTGGGCAGACAGGATGATGGATGGCGCTCAGTGGCATGCTGTGTTTGGGTCTACTCTTGTTGTTCTTGCAACAGGATGTCTCTGATTACTCTCTGAATAGAAAATAAGGATGGTTACGTCTCATTGCTCAAAGAGAACATTTTTTCAGAGCTTTACAAATTAAATAGAACATTGTAAAGCAAGAAGTCAGTGAACTATCAGGTGGTGTTTGTCACAAATCTCCCAAATCTCAGTGTCAGAAGATTCCCTGGGGGCACCAGAGGTGGGTTTGGCGGCTGGCAAATAAGGTAAATGTGCTCTTGTCCCTATGCTCAGCAGCCCCAGCTCTGCAGAATCCTTCTGTGTTGTTGCCTTTACGGATTGTCCAGCCCAAATATACAAAATATAAAGCAGGGGCACACTGAGCCCCTAAGTAATTGTCTCAGCCATCAAGATGACGCAATGCAGAGACTTCACATAGGATGGAGGAAAATTACTTTTCCAAATCCCATCCTTCCAGAGATCTTTGCAGAACCAGCTCCTGGCTCACAGGGAGCGATGGACAGGCCAAAGCTGCCCAACTGAGACACTTCTTGAATGTCACCAGTTAGAGAACAATACTGTCTCCAGCCAGACCTCCACACCCCATAGTGCAGCCCTGGCCACAGAGCCTTTCTTTGAAAGCTACTGAAGTTCCTCATCGATGCCAAAAGAAACTGCAAGTCCTCAGCAATTCATAGAAAAGGGTGACATGTGAGGGTTTGGGAACCACATGAATGTGTATGCAGGGAAATGAACCCCTGAAATGGACTTGCGGTGTTTTCTCAAAGTGAAGGCTTCAGGCAGAAAAAAAGGGGAGAAATTTTGGAAGCAAGATCACTTAGAACAGACAGCTGGTCTTAACCCTAAACAAACTGGGGGCTGAAGCTGCAAACGGAGGCCACAAAGCAAAACACATGGGAATAGTTTCTCTACAAAAGCTTAGCATTTCTTAACGAGCCAGCTCTGTGAATTATCTTATTTAAAACGGAGACACCAGCTCATCCGGGGACTGCAGGACTCAGTAACTCCAAGAACCTCTCACTGGTGTTACCAGTTTGATTCTGGCCTACATTCAAAGTGTGTAAGAATTCTCTTTGTGATGGCACAACCTCTAGAAAAACTCTCACTGGCCTCAGTGCAGTCTTCAGTGGGCAGGAGTCGCATCAAAGCCACCACTGAAAGCCTTTCCAAGGAGGTGCAGAGACAACACGACGGAGAGCTAACAGCCTTCTCTCTTCAAAAGGAATCTTAAGCTCAGGACAAAAACTGCTACCCATATTGTCCAGTTCTGTAACGACCACTATGCCAAATAAATAAAAAGCAAGGAAAGCAAGAAAAAGAAAAAGAATATCTTTACAAACAGTGCAAATGAAGATGGATTAGAAAATGATGTCTCATTTGCACTGGATAGCACAGATGTTGTAACACAGCAGCATTAAAAAAGCAGCAAATGGTTCATTAAATGAAGCAGCTAAAGAGAAGAAAATGTCAAAACTCAAATGTCAGACAAATTTTGGGCAAGAACTCCCCAAACTCTCTGCATTCTTTCCCAGAGCCAAGACATCAGTCTCTTACGTACTATTTCTCCATCCCTGTCTTGTCTAGTTTTGACTGGTTTTAGCATAAACATTTACAGGTTTTATTTAATCAGCCAGGAAGGAAAGAGTTCAAGGAACACCAGGAAATATGTGGCAAAATACAACAAGGTTAGATCACTTGCACTGGATTATTCTCCTCTGGCACACCGCAGAAGAAATAACCCCAGTCAAGGTCTGCATGTTCCATGGTCTGCAGGGAGCAAGAGCAGCATTATTCAAGGGAAGTGACACTTTAAAGAACTTTAAATTAGCTGTTGACAGGCAGGTAGATAGATTGATGAGTGATTGCCCAATGTCCCCAACATTACCATTTTGTGGTGAAAGCAAATATGAAAGGAGGGGAGGTAAGAAAATCCATGAAATACGGTTTTGCCAATCTGTGGTGCATTCAGATGACAGTGAAGTTCATTTAAGGACACTGGAAACATACAATAAATTGCTTTCTCTGAACCAGAAGTTGACAGAAAGTTTCCTAGTTATATTTTTGACTCCAGAAGCACTGCAAGCCATGCTAGCAGACTATGATAAAAATAATAATAAAATCCCCCCATCATTTTTCTTCCTAATAAGTGTTCCTTCTCCCAGGGCCTAAGGACCACATGCAAGGGAGGCAGAAGTGCAGGTCCCCTGAACCACACAATTAAGCCTGACTTCCTGTATATCCAACAGATGCCCTCACTGCAGTGGTCCCTAAAATATGTTTTTAAATAAAATTAACTCAACTTGGGAATCTGCAATTAGCACCACCTTTGAGAACAAATCAGAACAAGTTTATTGAAGCACTCTAACTATTTACCACGAGAGTGAATTTACCCCCAAGTTTCACTTGACTATTTTGTCTCAATTTTCTTGTAATTTCATCTATCATGTTTTTTTCAGTCTTCCAAAGGTGATGGATAAAACACAGAAATAAATAGGAGCAACTGTTCACAGAAGCCTAAGGGAAAACATAATTTTGTTATAAATACTCTTTGGCATGGAAATGTAATACTAAAATTGTTTGTTGAATCATTTATGAATTGGGCCTTCAGTTTCAGTTTGCAAGTAAGTTAGAGGGTTTTTGTTGATGTTCTTTTTCACTTTGCTGTTTTAGCTGCCAAACAGCCTTTGAGAAACTGAACTGATACATAATCAAGAAAACAGAGGGAAGGGAGGACTTTTTTTTTTAAGGAAATTCCTATGCTAATACAGGACTTTTTTTTTTGTGGGATTCTGTTTTGAATTCCACCATGGATGATGATAAATTTTATGATGACAAATTTTTAAATTAATTTCCTAAGATGCCACAATTGTAAGTTCTCACCCAGCTAAACATGTAGAAGCAAAGAAGCAACACAGATTTTTGTATTTGTTCTTAGATGGGAAATTTTTAAGATTTATTATTACAAAACAGAAGTTCAGTGGAACATAACTGCATGCTATCACACCATGTACGTAGTCATCACACATGAAGAAATATGTAATATGAGGGGAAATTCTACTGTATTGAGAAATTCAGTATTTTACAGCTGAGTGCCCAAACTCCTCACATGAAAATTATAAACATGAAGAAATAGCAAGGAACGGGGAGGTGCACTTCTTTCTTAAGTGTTTTGTCTCAAAGTGTTATTTTTTGTCATCTGAAGAGGGAGAGAAACTTGGAAACAGATAAAAGGTTTATTCCTCCTTAATAAGGAGGAATAAGCCAGAGCAGGTGTGCATTGCCTTACCTGATCTGTCCTCGCACCAGTGGTCTGTTTTTAGTCCTGTTCATATTTGAGTCAAACGGAACCTCAAAGAACTGTAATTTAAAAAAAGAAAGGAAGAATCAGAATGAAAGGATACCGGAAAACATGCCATGCATGGAATGTCCTGTCAGCGTTTGCAGGTGCTTTAATCTCTGTTTTTGAAGGTTCAGGGATACAATGAAAATGGTAAATGGGTTTTATGGAGCTTTGATAGTCTGCATTGATGCTTTTGGCATCCCCTTAGAAAGAAAATCACCCAGAGGACAAAAATAGTTTGCATAAGACCCCAAAAGTTCATCATTTGAAGTACAGTTTGATTCCAAGTTCTTTTCTCAACAGGTCTGCCACAGCTTTTAGACATACACAATTACATTTGCATACACATACATGGAAATTGTGGAACCATTACGGCTGGAAAAGATCTTTAGGATCATCCAGTCCAACCAGCATCACCACTGTGTTCACCATTAAACTACATTCTCAAGTGTCACATCCACAGGTTTTCTGAACACTTCCAGGTATGGTGACTCCACCACCTTCCCTGGGCAGCCCCTTCCAATGCCGAACAAGCCTTTCAATGAAGAAATTTTCCCTAATGCCCAAACCAAACCTCCCTTGGCACAAGTTGAGGCCCTTTCCTCTCATCCTGTCCCTGTTCCCTGGGAACAGAGCCCGACCCCCCCGGCTGCCCCCTCCTGTCAGGCAGTTGTGGAGAGCCAGAAGGTCCCCCCTGAGCCTCCTTTTCTCCAGGCTGAGCCCCCCCAGCTCCCTGACCCCAGTTTTACATTAATACAAACTGTCCTTGCAAATATTGCACTTCTGGTCTTTAAAAGACAAACACTAAGGTTTTTTACAAGATCACCTACCTTGCCAGAACGTATAACCCACCCCAAAATTAAACAGCTCTTGTAAAACACTACTGGAACTGCTCTGAGCCTCCAGTTGGAGCAGGAGGGAGTGAACACACCATATGGTGTTATTTAATGTCACAACCCAATTTGACTTTAAACATGGCCTATGGGAAAATTCAGGCAGCACTATCTGCCTGCTCAGAAATCCTTCAGGCTTCTGCAGGATCTGTTTTATAAGAATATTGCTGGAAAAGCTGAATGCACTTTGCCATCCAGACAAATCTACAGCCATTCAGTTTTATGTGTGCAAAACAATAACACAAGTAATAAGCAGAGATTTACTTACAGAAAGAGTAGGATGTATTTGCAGAATGAATATTTTCTAGTGATGTTACGTCTGAGGTTTTGGGGTAGGATCCCAATTATAGTGGATATGCAGGAAAAGTACCATAGCCAATCATAATTCCAAACAGTCAGACTGACAGTAAGCTCAGTGTAGCCAAACTGCAGACAGATTTTAGGTGATCATACAATAAATGACTACATGATAAAATCTATTCCAGCAAGTTGATTTAACATTTTATGCTACTAAAGACTCAATTAACAAACATTTTCATTTTGACAGTGCCATGTTACTGGTCCTGCTATTTACTGAGCACTCCCATGGGAACGCCAGTGGACAGAGACCATGGGAGCACTAGGAACCTGTCAGAGCCCTCCAGATGCACATCACGGGAAAGATGCTCCATTTCCAGGCACATGGAGTTTCAGGAGCTTTTCCATCTATTACCTTCACATAATGACTACGTAACAACTGAAAATCTCTGCCTTCCAATTTTATTACTGATACTCCTAAAGCAAACTCAAGCTGCTCAGCCAAGAGTTGTGAGGGAGAGAGGGAGGGAGGGAGGGAGAAAGAAAGGAAGGAAGGAAGGAAGGAAGGAAGGGAGGCAGGAAGGAAGGAAGAAAGGAAGGCAGGAAGGAAGGAAGGAAGGCAGGCTGTTCATATGTCTTCTACTTTTCCTGAACTCTGTGGCACAGCACTGAGCAGCTCCTACAGTGATTTTTAGGCAGCTGACAAGGAATTTGTCATCCACTATTTGCTATGGCTGATGTGCAGTGGTCAGGGTCACTCCCAACAACCACCAGAGCTGGTGAAGATGTTGGTTTGGAAGAAAAGCACTGAGGGGTCCTTGCCCTCCACCTCATGCTGGAGGAACAGGTCGGATGTTCTCAACTACAACACTAACCTGGAAGTTTTGGATGTTTCACAAAGAACCTCTATAGGATACAGACACAAGTTTCTTCGGAGTAGGGAGAGTACCCCATTTCGATCTGAAACCAGTGATTGCTTCTGACAGCGCAGTGTTTTGCTAATGGTTTGTTTCACTGCTATATTTCAGAGACAATTACAGTAAATGAAGAAAAAAATGTCATTTGACATCAGATTGGTAGAGCAATACAAGGGAAAAACTCTGTAGGGCTAAAGTCTAAAGGCCAGAAAATATTCGGGCTATGATTACTTTTTTTTGTAAGTCACAAATCTTATTTCTACTTGCAAAGGTCTGACTGCTTTGAGTTACTTCCAGTTTAAACTTGTGCATGTGAGGAGATTTTGGCTTATTTGACAGCATTTAAGCTTATGCATAAAGGTATCTGTGTGCAATGGATAAAATCAAAATAATGTGCAAGTTTTAAACTCAATGTGTCTCAGACATAAAATGGCTAAAATGAGGAACAGTTGGACAGTCAACACCTGAAAGAATTTAATGTATGCAGTTAGGTTATCAATATAAGCTGATGATGCCATGCTTAGTGTATCAAATATTTCCATCTATTTAATATAGTAATCAACCTCTGAACAGAATATAAATTTTGAACAAGAATCATCTCCTCTGCTGACTTAAGTAGTCAAAAAATGTCTGTGTCTATTGTATACAGACATGGCTGCTCCTGAAATTAAGATTACTGCATGACTTAAGACTAAATTTTTTTGCCTTTTTAAATCTGACAATTGGAATAATCTGTTACTGTCAAGCGTATGTATACGGCATGGCGCTGTATTTCCAACCGAACTACACTTTAAAAAATCTTTTTAGTTGCAATGGCCTAGATTCCTTCACTGAACTAGTTGCTATTACATGTCAGCAAGATGTAATTTATCAAACTTTTCCCATTTTGCTCCCAGATGTTCAGCAAAATTCTCCATTTGAAATTATTTTCCCCTGATAGTCTAGAAAAAATGAAAAAAGCCATGCATCTCAAATATCATTCCACAGGAATGAAAGAGTGAAGTCAAACATATTATCTCATGCCAGGCCAACAGAGTCCTGCCTGTTTCAGCAAACAGTAAATTCAGTAAGACGAATCCTAGATAAATAAATATTTTAGAAGCACTCAAGAGGCTTTTTCCTCAGGAAGTCTGAATGCATCGGTTCAGCTGGACATGGCAGAATATTATCTGCCCTCCGTCACTGGAAAACTGGCCACCAAAAGGGCAGACTGAGGGTTAAATCTACAGCATCTAAAAAGCCCTGAGTGACAAAACTTGGCAACAGCTCTCAAGAACCTAACCTAAATTTTAATCACTATGCATGAACATTTAAAACATGATGATGGAAAAAAAATAAATCAGGCCAGCCAGTACTCTGTGGTTTATTTCTCTGGCAGGCTCATCATGCTTTTTGTGCAGATCTCATCTCATCTCATTAATATACAGTAATTATATCTTAAACATGTCACAATTCCTAGAGTAGCTGTCACATTACTGCTCTGAGCTGTTTACACCCGCGGGCCTTCTGTCCTTCAGCTTCTTCACATTGGTTTCCACTTCGTTTATAAGTGAAATGTAAAAGAACATTTAATTTCAAGCTACCTCTTGGAACCAGCAGTGCCTGCAGAGGGTGGCTGAGCACTCAGACCTTCTGGAGGGCTCACAGACTAATAAATTTTATTAAGACTACGCCAAGATTTCCATAACAACATCTTGCAGATGCAGACTACACTATGCCAGCACTTTGAGGACTAACGACAGGGGAAGACAAGAGCGTGTCCAGTGCTTCTGCAGTTGACTTCCGCTCCTTCCATCAGTTCACGGAATCACCGAATCTCCTGAGATGGAAGGGATCCACAACAATTATCAACTCCAACTCCTGCCTCTGCACAGACACCCCAACAATCCCTGTCTGTGCCTGAGAGCGTTGTCCTAACACTCTTTGAGCTACGGCAGCCTTGGGGCCATGACCATTCCCTCAGGAGCCTGTTCACTACCCCAACCACCCTCTGGGTGTTGAACACCAAGACCACCTATTACATTTCCCCAGACGGGGGCCTGACGATTTTGAGTTAAATAGGTCAGTGGAGCCCTGAGCACATGGTACATTTGCCATCCATGGTCCTGCAGGAGAGACTGCATCTACTGAATTACAAACAGTCCAACACCTTTACTCCTGTTCACATGAAAACACCAACAGAGTGCACTAATGCCACAGTGAGGAACAATATGCCATAGAGTTTATCAAACAGATCTCCCACACTTCAGCTAGTAAACATCTCTCATAGACCACTTTGGATTTCGAGTGTATGAAGCACTGGCCTGGCCGCTGGCCAGGCCCAGCTCTAATCGATGACATGTGGTGGAAACAGCAGCGACTGAAACAGGCAACCAGTGTGCCATGTATTGACATAACATTTTACTCTAATACTAAACACATATTTACAGCAGAACCGATAATCCCAGGAGCCTAAAGATGGAATGGAACCCTGCCATTAAAAGACAATTTAATTCAAGGTAACTCTGAGGTCCTCCCACTGCAAAACCACCCCTGAATCTAAGCAGGCTTCCATGTGCTCTCTGCAATCAGAATTGCCCTCTGGATCTATGTATTTCTCTTAAAGGCATCCTAGAAGGGCAGTTCAGGTAAATCTTCAGCACTAATGAGTGAAGCAGTCATCTCCTCCTACTGGGGTCCAAAATCCTCCCTGCTTTGTACCACATGGGGAGGTAGAGATGAGCTACAGGTGATGGCCAAAGCACCTCCTCAGCTAAAATCCCTTGCTACGGACCCAAGTAAATATTAATATGATACAAATAAAAACCACTACAGCTGGATGCCCCACTAGAGCACTTCAATGAATATCTACTGCCAGAGCTAAGCTGGGCTGTATAGGGCAAGTCTTGCAAATGTTGATCTTGTTAAATTAGGTGTTTCTGGGCTTCTCCCAATTCCCCTGAGCTACAGAAAGCCCTGATTCTCTTTGGTTTTCTTTGGTATTGCCCAAGAGCAAACAGTTAACCAGAAACACCACTGCAACACATGCTGGAAATCAAAAAGGTGCATGAACCAAGGAGGAGCAGGTGGACCAAAACTGTGTGGAAAGCACAGTGGCAGAGCAGACTGTGGATACCTGGGCAATAACCTGCAGTTTCTTGGGAAGGTGACATCCAGAAAGCCATTCCTCGCAGCTGGCCATGCAGCCTCCAAATTCATCAGGTTTCAGCACCAGCCTTTCACATGAAGTCTCCTGGTTTTCCCATGCAGCCAAAGGAAAGTTGCTTTTTAAGCAACACTGGAAACTCACCAGACCACGAAGCGTCGAGTACTTCCCTCTGAGACTGTTCTTCCCCTCTGCATTACCTAATTATTTCTATTCCTCATGTTTTCAGTGATTTATCTTACGTTGTCATAAAGTAATATATAATTACATAAATGGAGAAGAAAAACATAACATATAATTCATGGTAAATAAGATCAAAGTCAAGATTATTATTATAGGTTTCCTTCTGGTTTCCTTTCAATCACTTTTATATGAAAACGACAAAGAATAATTAAAGCATATTACAAAGGTCTTCTTACTCAATTGTACACAGATGTGACTAAAAAAAAGTGGAGGGAAGGATTTTCAAAAGCACTCATGTGCTGATCTAACACGATTCTCACTGAAGTCAACGGCAGTTTGACTTCAATGAGAGCAGAGACAGACCAACACTGACTGATTCTGAAAATCCCACCCTAATTGTACAAACAAGGGAAGGCTTTGGAGACTGCTGGCTTGGAGACTGTATATTTGAGAATCATAAAGGGCACACAGCACCTGTTTGTCTTCAAGATATGAAAATAAAGCAAGGCAAATATTTTAAGGATTAGAAATAGCTTTTTTTTTTTTTTTAAAGGCAGTATCTGAAAACCCTCTGGCTCTGAAGTTCCCAGTCTTACTATACATCTGCTTTAATATTTTCCATCTCAAAGAGGATTCTAATTAAAAACAAGATTGATGCAAGCCTGAACAATGTTACTTACAGATAGAGGAGGGCAGCTAAACCCCAGACAGTCATGTCCCACAAAACTGGAAAGGTCTGCCATGTACAGGATCTGACACAGTTTATTTTTTTTTTCCCCCACAAAACACACATTCCTCTTATTAGCCAGCATTTAAAAGCCCATTGCTCTGTACAGGGAATAGAACAGGAGGGAATTGCTAGGAAATGTTGATACTTCTGACTTTAGAGATTTTCAGGATGGAGACTCACTGGTATGCACCCATCTGACCCGTTGGACTAAACCTGCCTGCCAGCTCTGCTTTTAAGTGCTCAAGAGGTGATGATGTTACTCTCTTGACCACTCACAAGTGTGGCTTTCCAAGGATTCCCAGAGACATTCACTATCTCCAGAATGGGGCATTTTTTAGGCTTTACATGGCATTTAGTATTTCAGTATCCTTAACTGGCAGCAGCGGCTGGAGCCGGCAGCATGCCTGGCACAGTGCTCCACGTTTTCAGCTCATCCAAATCCTTTTAGAGGCTCTGACCAACAAAACAAGTCGTCACTGAGCTCTTGCAGCTTGGGCCTCTTCCTCAGCACTTTGGCCAAACAAGATCCTTTGCTGATACCACAAGTGCCATTACAAGGAGCTTCAAAAGCTCACGGCTGCGATAACATGGAGTGTCACAGCAACATACACGTTCCTAATGCTGCTGCTGCATCTGGGGGGCTTGTCACAGCAGTGAGGGGTTGGGATAGAGGAGAGGATGATGGACACATCCTGAAATACACTGCTGCTAACTACGGAAGCCCAGCTGGATAAACCACTGGGTCTGCAGGTGTGCATGTGCTAGTAGCACTCACTTGGGGAAGAGCAGCGAGGGTGGAAGGAAAGACCCTGGGACTGCATGTGTGCGAGCCTGCTGCAGGGAGCAAGGAATTCACAATAATTAGGGAGTACATGTCGTCTTCAGTGTATGAGTAGCTTCACAAGTTAAATAACATAGCATTTGCACCAAAATTCTTTATCTACTTTACTCCACACAAAAAATTTTTGTCTTCATCTTTGAATCAAGTTTTCTAGTACCAATGCATGAAAAAACACCTCATTTAACCTCATTTTTTCAATGCACCTGATGTCCAAGGCTTGAAATGGGAGGAAAGACATGAATCTCCTGGTTTAGTAAATGAGAAACAGGTCAGGTGACTACCGATGAGCCTGGCTCTTCTCACTAAAATCATATTTTGCTAGAAGACAGTGTAACAAAAATGAAATAATAATAAAAATAAATCCGGGCCCTTATAAGCTGTTCCATCTTGAAAACTGCTGACTTTGTGAGCCAGCTAAATAGTGTATTCCCAAGGCCTTACAGAGGTCAGCCACGGCTTCAGGGGAAATGAAAGCTGGATACCACAGACAGGCTTCACCTCAGGTGATCCACCTTGGAGAAATAACCTCCATGGGAAGGAATACTGCTTTCCGGCCAGCAGCCAAAGACTTCTAATAGTATTATACATTTACCACCACCAAGTCCTATTTATTTAGCACACAATTAATGCATCCACAAACAAAGCTCCTTACTCCAAGCCTTCCTTGAGCCCCTCTTCCAGGAGGACACTTGCCCTTCAATGCTTTTGGGCTCCTTGATCAAAGGAAGCAATTTCCAAGTGCAGGACACGACACACTGAATATCTTCCCATCCTTTTGGGTTTTGTTGCTGTCAGGCTCTTCCTTTTCATCTTAAAATGAAAATTGCTAAAAAATGTGTTTTAGTTAAACACTTCATGCCCTTCCCTTGTGCTCACCCAACCAACTGCACCCACAGAACAACCTGATCTGGCCAAAAATCAGCTAATTTCCCTCTGAATCTTTCCATTTTTTGATCTGTGTCACTGGGTCAGGTCACCCTGGACATGGAAAGAGGAGAGGGAAAGGATGAAGCTGTTGCTCAGCTCCCACCTCTGTGCTGCTGGATCGTGTACCCCAGGAGAGAAGCAGCACCACAGTGGTGCGTCTCCCACTGAGGGGTTAAAGTGTTCTTTCTCTCCAGGGTCATGGAGACAAGGCAGTGAAGCAGCATCCATCTGTGTTGTGCTACCCTGGAATAAGAAAGGAAAACTTCACCTCCGCACACACACTTCAGCAGCTGAGCTCTGATCACCCCACATCTGCTCCCCACCCCTGCAAGTGTTTAATGATGAATTATCATCATTAAATAGATGTCAGAGGCATCTGACATCTGTAATATGGCTTCTTCAGGAACTATTTTATTACTATGTATTTTAGGAACCATTATTAGGGTTGAAGAAAAATACCACCTTTATGCCTTACCAAAATACCTCCTGAATCACTTTGCAAAGACATTTTCTTCAAGAGATTCCTTTGCATTAAATCATATTTGTCATGAAGCCAGCATGCCATGAGTGCAACGTATAATTTAAAAAACAAACAAAACTTCAAATAACAATCTCTTTGCTGAAGATAGGAATTGCACAAGGTCAGTATCTGGTTTAAGTTACTATAGGTCCTAAAATACACCAGGCCAGGTCCTCTGGACACAGTGCAGCTGCTTTGACCAATACTGGAGATAAAATCTGATACTGAAGATGGCTTAGACAAATTCCTGCAGAGGAATAAAGTTGTTACTCAGGAACTCTTGGAGAAGTATTTCTGCTGCTCAATGCATTGCTTAAGTCAAGCAGGAGATCCAGAGTTAACCAGGAGACACAAATCTCTTCCAGAGGAGTGAGAACAGAAGCAGGAGCTGCAAAGCCTCTATTTCTCCCTAGTAACTACAGCAGGATCCTGAGCTCCTGGCTTTAGCCAGGGCAGCTGTGGAAGGAGCAGGTCACTCAAAAGCCCTCCAGAACATCAGTATCAGCTGCTTTTCAGTCCCCTGTGACTACCAGAGAGCTATAAAAATCAAGTAGCCTCGCTGTGCTCTGCTCTTGCCCAGGAGATTAGAGCAGGGAAGTAGGAAGGTGAGATTTAAATCACTTTAGCTCATCTCCGTGTGTCCCAGATCCAGGTCATTTTAATCAGCTTTTTATAAATTGTCACTCAAACGATAAGAATACTAATCCACCGCAGTGTGCTTCCTGCCAGGAACCTGAATATTAATCCATAAACTCCTCTCTTACATCACACGGAGATGTGTTGGTTTTAACTGCTCATGGCTGACACGTCCTATTAGTGAGGCTTTTCTTCTTACAAGACAGACAAAAGTAGCATCGTACATACAGCAGCAGGCTTGCCTGCTTTTGGGGAGGCAGAGGATATTTCTGTAGTTGCAAACATATAAACTGCTTGTTCAAAATACCTTTTAGTTTTGGAAATTAATTTATTTTTATACTTGAAGTCCCTGGCACCTGTGAAAGAGAATTTGCTTTGGTCTGGCCATATTTGGCAAAATGAAAATCTACAGCTCCTTCTGGCCAAAACATTAAAAAACTCAAACCCCCAAAACCCACAATGGATGAAATGCAGGAACGCTGTAACAGAGTCAGTAAAAACGTTTAAATGTGAACCAGGGTGTTAAGTGGCATAGGCCTTTACCAATGTGCCTGAGCAGTAGAGGATGCTAACATTGTCCACATATCACAGAGCTGACCTGCTCCACTTACCCACAGCTCAAACTGCCTAATAAAATCATTCATCAGGAATTATTCCTTTTAAATATTAGAAGATGATATCAAGGAGAGCTTCAAGTCACATTTTCATATACAGCACACTTAGGGAATCGATCAAGTCTATAGGAGAGAGTTTACAACAAAGTTTAAACCCAACTTTCTCCTGTTGTTCTGATGTCTAAAAAGAGAGCAAGGGAACCCCATGGGACATTTCAGGATTTACACTGCACTGGTAGAACAGCCTCATTGCTCCCCTCCACTGTGTGCTCTCAGAGCCAAAAGGAGCCCCGTTTCTAATATACTGAAGAGTTTTAATTGTTAGGGGAGACAGGCACATTGATGAGTGCAATGTTGTAACTTCATTTGTATGACAATGGTTTTATTTAGTTTTAAATCTTGGCAATAAAGCAAATTAAAAGAAATCACGCTCTTCCATCTGTATAGAACTTACCAGAAAGCTATCAATATATTAATAACGCATTTTTTCTCTTAGCAATTTCACAGATCTTTGATGTGGCAGACCACACGTGTAATATTTTTAAGTCGTTCTCTCCTCCTAAGGCTATCATAACTCTGCAGATCCAAAGATGTGGAAGAGATGCTCACAAGTATCTATGTATAAAGATTCTGGTTAAGCCTAAGGATTTTGCCCATAGTAGGTTAGTTTTGGTAATGAATTTTTCTTCATTAAAACATGATTTTATGCAGAATGTGTAGAACTGCTGAGTAAACTAACAAGGCAAAATATAGTAACAAATATCCAAGGTGTAGCTAATCACTTAGCACCAGCTTTGCAGTAAAATCCAGTAACCATCTTTTCTAAAAGCAAAATGCACAAACTGGGACCATGAACTGGGGATGGCCATCACTATGCTCTTCTGTTGAGGCCTGGATGACAAACCTGTACACTGAGAAGTCACATTACAAAGACATCTCAAACCCATAATTAGGTCTCACCTTTCCTCCCCCTTCATTAAGAATGAAAGTGAAGCAAGAGTCTCACGATGACCCACTGGAAAGCACAAACACCCAAACCTGTTGCAGGGGCATCACACCATCCATCTTTCTAAAGCTGTCGAGAAATGTTTGTCATTCCAGTACTGCTCACATCTCCCAAATGCTAAGATAACACACCCATCAATCTCAGCTAGAGTTAAAAGAGGAGTTGAAAAATAAATAGTTCTGAGTCATGTTACTAAGAGGGATTCCACACACTATTAATTTTAGCTTGGAAACCAATTAAGACACCAAATCAAATTACCTCCCCTCTTTTTAAGGTATAATGACCTATTCACTTGCGTAAATTTATTTATTTTGTGCCAGTGATCCTTTCAAAAGCCTTAGAAGCTTAAAACAACATTAATTTTAATCTGATTTCTGGCAACAGGAAGATTTTTGCCAAAAGGCGGTCAAAGATATGGACGAAACAGGATGATTATCTTAGAAGGCTATTCTTAAAATAAAAGCATAATAAGAAACATAATGACATATAAGCAAGACTTGTTCTAAGCACTGCATAAGCATTGATATGTTGGAATAAATTGGTGCTTTCCACATGAAACCTGGGGTAGCTTTTGTCCCCTTCAGCCCCACTGCAGCTTCTTGCTCGCAAGTGCTGCTGCAGCAGCACTTCTCCACGTCAAAGCGAGTGTCCAAAACTGCACACAAGAAAAAGGTTATTAAAGCAGGAACTCCCTGCCCAGCCAAAGGGCTCAAGCTCCTGCAGCTCATGCCATGGATACTACCAGAGCAGTGAACTCCCAGCAGTTTTTAATATTGACACGGAAATGCCACTCTTGTCAGATGTGTCTTCCAGGTGCCTCAAATGTCACCTTTGTTTGCTAAGTGTTAGTCAAATATGAAGTTTTCTGAGTATCTACTGGAAAAAAAAATAACCAACCCTGCACCTCAGTGGCCTGATTTCCCCTGGGTGCCAGTATCCATCCATCCAAGAGCTTCTGGGGGGACTATTTCCAACTCCTTCCTGTTGGTGCCACCATAGGGATGTGGAAGCTTTGACTACACGGGTCTTGCTAAAGCTGGATGGTTGGGACTAGTGCTTTGTTCAACCACAAGAAAAAAAGGAAAAAATCATCTGGATTCAACAGGACACTTGACTGAGGCACTTCATGCAAGGCATTAAAACCAGACTGCACCATGGAAGTTTCGTACATTGTGTTCACTTTCCATGAAACTAAACTCAGCATCATGAAAAGTCTTTTTGTGGAAATGGAAGTGCATCATAGTATCTCATCCTGGATCAAAACCTTTATTAGGCAAGTAAGAATACATACGTAAAGAAAGACAGGGACTTCTTCCAAGGGCATGGAGTGACAGGACAAGGGGGAAATGGCTTCCCACTGCCAGAGGGCAGGCTTACATGGGATATTTGGAAAAAATTCTTCCCTGTGAGCGTGGGGAGACGCTGCAACAGGTTGCCCAGAGAAGCCTGCAGCTGCTCCATCCCTGGAAGTGTCCAAGGCCAGGCTGGACAGGGCTTGGAGCAACCTGCCATAGTGGAAGGTGTCCCTGCCCATGGCAGGGGGTAGAACTGGATGAGCTTTATTGTCTGTTCCAACCCAAACCATTCTGGGATTCTGTGTAAGAAGTAGAAGACAAAGGACTGGAAGTCAAGCATCAAGGTTCCACTGATCATTGCTGGCAAGTAGAGGATAAAACAAAGAATTTAATTTGCTTATCCCCAAGCCCAGATCCATATGTCATGCCACCCAACACATATATGCACCTATGCAAAAGGAAAATCATACAAAAATAGAAACATAAAAAGCTATTAGGCCCACTGAAAAAATGATTGCAAAATCAAATCACTTGCTCTAATGGAAACTCTTGAAATTAAAAAAGAAAAAACCCATTACAAACTGAAACTCAAGTAAATACTGCCATATTTCTACGACCAAAAATATATGGTGGAACATCTACTTTTGATCAGATTGCAAGTTCTTCAGTGAGGAAAATGTGTGCAGATACCTAAGAAACACTAACTTTGCAATTCCAAAAGAAGCTTGTAACAAGAAGTTCTTACTCCAAAATAAAAGTACCCATAAAAGACATCCCAAGAAAAAAACAATATGCTTAAAAATTCATATCCTATTAAAATTCAAATGAATTTCCCTATGTAGGCAAATCCTTAAACATATCCCTCCATTTAATTATGTTGTAGTTCCTGTGTAGACAAGTCTCAAGACGCTCTTACATGATAATCATTAAATATGAAGTGGTGAAATGAATTGCAACATTCAGTAATGCTCCTTATGAACTAAGATTTATAGAGGAAGCATGAAATAAAATGATCAAAGCACATGGTTACTATATCTGCATGTTATACTGGAAAAAAAAAAGAAGGAATAAATAAATTAAAATAATCATTGAAAATTATAAATATCTGGGCACAGATATTTATATTACCAAAACTGCTGCAGAAGGCAATGCTCAGCCCACCTACTTATTTAATTGACGTATTAAAATTAGAAAAAAATCTAAGTGCATTTTACAAGTCATTTAAACACTGAACAAATCATGAAAATAACTGACAGAATTTTGTGATTTAGTAAATACAATTTTTTAATTAGCTCTACCCTTAGGCACTTGTCTAAAAAGTTGAGGTAAAACTCTCAGTTTCACTATGTAAAAAAAATCCAGTTTTGAAAAACAATCAAAATGACACAAATATCTCCAACTAAGGTCCCAGGACTAGCAACTAGGAAAAAAAAAAGAAGCGCCATGAGGAAAAAGGAACTTTGCACCACGTGCCTTGTCCCAGCGGAATGCTGGGCACCCGTTCCTGTCACACTCCTTGGCAATGTCTCCCTAAACATATGCTCATACAAATAAAGGTTTAAAATATATTTTCTAAACTAAACCATACCCAAGGCAGGTTTGGAAGATTGCTCATAGGCTTTACAAGCACTTCATTTACAGACCAGCATATGCACTTAGTATATAAATATTTATAGTTTGGCAGCTCCCTCTCCCAACCTGCACAGGTTTCCTCCGTTGGGTTTCACCAGCAACATTTCTTCCAAATTTCCACGCTTCCAGATGCTTTGCTCAGACAGCCTTGATGGAGAACAGTTGTGCCTATTAGCAGACAAGCTGCTGACAACTAAGCCACTGAACTTCCAAAAGCTGGCAGGGAGATAATCTGGCACTGAGATCTGATAAGTTTAAAGGGAAGAGAAAGGCACGGTGGCCTGAAAATACTGAGATGTCACAGAAAGACCCAGTCAAGCCCCGAGCCGTTCCTTGAGGTGTTTCTCCTCTCATTCCAGAGTACTTTAGTCAAACCTCACCTTAGTCAACCATCCTGTTGCCCAGCACCACTTGGTTCTTAGCAAGTTAGTTCCTTCTTTCTTTGATTAAAGAAAGGAAAGATAATGTTGCTCCAAGAAGTTATAGTCTCCAAAACAAACCATATTTACAGATACAGAATTGTAGAATCACAGCATGGTTTGGAAGGAACCTTAAAGCCCATCTTGTTCCAACACCCTACCATGGGCAGGGACACCTACCTCTAGACAAGGCTGCTCCAAGGCCCATCCAACCTGGCCTTGGACACTTCCAGGGCCGGGGAGTCCACAACCTCTCTGGGAAATGAGTGCCAGGGCCTCACCATCTCTATACAGATATATTTTAGAAGGGCTGTTTCTCCTGCTTGACTGTTCAAAATATGGCAAATACAAAAAACTACCATTATTTAATTTTGCTGTATCCTCTTGTCTTTCCGCCCCACAAATATGCAGATTATGATCTGCATTTTACAGAAGATACTCTTTTGCGAGACCGGGAGTGCAGGAGATGTGTATCCGCACCTTCCCTGAAACTCTCTGAACACAGAACAACGAACACAGAGTTCTCTGAACACAGAACACTGGTATTTCCACTGTCACCAAGCCGCGGTATTACAGGAAAGCAGCACAAAATCAAAACAAGTATGAACCAGCAAGGTTGGCAATGCAGCTCTGTCTCACCCCTGCAAGGTTCCAACTCTTCCCTCGCCTGGATTTCCACACTGGGCACAGTCCATGGTGACAGATTTGCAGAAATGCCACAGCCAGGCTTTGCCTTCTTATCCAGAGGACAAAAAGTAATCCCACTGTGCGTTCCCAGCTTGTATTTCCTTAATGTCACAGTTATCTACTTCTAAGGTAACATCAGATTACAGAGGACTTGGGTTTTATCTCAATACAAACTGGCTGGGACAGGTCAGCGCAACCGGCGTGGGCACACCGGGAGCTGCTCCTGCTCCTGCCCCAGCAAAGGCGAGTTCAGGCACATCGTCCTTCGCCCATCCCAGCGCTCACGTCATCACCACTTCCCCAAGGATGAGCCGCACCAGCGCTTCCCAGTGCTGTGCCAGACCAGACAGTGGTTTTATTCAGACAGTGATTTTTTTTTTTTAGACAGCACTGGAATTCTTCCAGGCTAGATAAAATGTGAGTTTTTCCATGCAAAGAACTAAAATACTCATCAAAAATACAAGACCTCATTTATGTTCTGATACTCCTCCTCAGGCATTCAGTTTTGGCCACTGTTGAGACACAATTTCTTTGTTTTGACCTCGACTGACTTTCCCAATGCATCCTACAGGTGAAGGGGGTTCTGGCTGCTGGCCTCCCACCCACTCCTTAATTAAAGATGCAGAGGTCTGACATAAACCATGTTACAAATTAAAACTGGACTGTGATACACGAGAAGTGAAAACAGACTGTTGGCAATTATTTTGGTGTTTATTTAGAACCTTTAAATTGATTTAAAATAGATAACAAGAAGAATTGTTGCTATTTAACAACAGAAAAAGGAGAAAAGAGCAAGGAAACACATTTGTCACTTCCAAATGATTGCCAGGAATTGTGCATCTCTTTAGCAACGCAATTAATTAAAAAAATATTTTCTAAGTAACATGGAAATGCTGTTTAATCAGAATTATCAAAGAGCCATGAGAAGCAGGAGCAGCACCCTTGTCCTGACACCCAGGGGCTGTTGCTCTCCCAGACATCAAGGCACTAACACAGAGCCAAGCTGCCTCCATGGTCAGGTTCATCCAAATACCTTTTCCATGAGCTAATCAAACAGGCATTTATCAGCTGAAAGAGGAATATGCAAACCTAAGGGGTTTTATGGAGGAGTTTTTCCCTTCATAAAGTGTCACAAAACTTTTAGTCCAGAAGGTCTTAGATTATCAGGCTACAGCCAGACTAGTACAAAGCATCCTTGATGTCTAGACCAAATGAAAAGATTAGCAGGTCTGCCCCAGTGCTGATTACACCAGGCTCATACTATTTTTCCAGCGGATGCTTTCATAATTAAATATCAAGTAACAGGAGGCACTTTAACATTTATGTCACCCTCACCTATGAAAATAACATAAAGTTTCTTTGCACTGAGAACTATAAAGTATTAAAAAGCACTCTATGGCTGTAACAGCAACCTGTCAAGCCATAAAGAGAAATCTAGATTTTAGTGAAGGGGATCCCTTGGGAATGCCACGCATTGGCAAAGCAGAGCAGCAATCACATTATGCCTGTAACTAATATGGACAAAGCAGAATGAGTAATAAAAGCCAACAAAAACCAACTTTCATTCTGATTAGCGATCACAGGCTAATAGGCTCCAATTGCAATTTAAAATTAGGTGGCACCATCAATCACTCAGGTCTCTGCAAGCAGCAGCCGTGGCGCCTGCGGAGGAGGCACCAGGGATAGATACCCTGGGGATGGATGAGACAGTAGCTTTGAGCTCTGCCAGGGAACAGGGCTCCTCAGACACAGCGGTTGTGATGATCTGGAAGATGTGCAAACCCCAAAACCTCAAGCACAAGAAAGGGGCTCAAGAAAAGCTTCTCCAAGCTCCCAGTTTTTATCTAGTTAATTCTCTTGGTATAGGCAGGTGCATCAGCTCTTTGGACTGAAGAAACATGACAGGTTTTAGCTGCTGGAATAGCTATTGCTCTACATGATGCCAATATATCACATTTTAAATTCAGTTCAGGGTCACTCATAGGGAAAAAAAATCCCCAAAAACTAGATTTCCAAATGGAATGACTCTTTATTAGAGGAATAAACAGGCAAATAATGGACCTATTAAACAACATTCATACTTT
This sequence comes from Gymnorhina tibicen, assembly GCA_013399875.1. Classification (NCBI taxonomy): domain Eukaryota; kingdom Metazoa; phylum Chordata; class Aves; order Passeriformes; family Artamidae; genus Gymnorhina; species Gymnorhina tibicen. Next base: position 107,961 of record VXAZ01005014.1, on the reverse strand, counting down.
TTTGGTAATTTCATCAAAAGACGAGACAACAGGGTAGGCTTTTATGGGAGTTTTTTGTTTTAAACAGCTGGGTGTAAAACTTGAGCAGGTTACTCAACCTTCTTGTGGAGGCTGAACAAAGAGGGGGTGAACAAAGTGCTAAATAAGGGGATGGGGCTGCGCTGCCCCTGAAGCACAGGGACCTGTGTGATACACAAGGGATCATTGGTTCATAAATTGCCAAGAAGTTTACGGTAACTGGAAACCCTCATCTCATTTCCAGCTTAAATTTACACATAGCTAATTTCTGCCCACTAATTCTTTTGCCAGTACTGCGCTCCAGCCACAGCAAGGTCCTTTCCCTCCTGGTACGTACCCCTGGATATACTTACGGAGCAATCAGATCCACACCAGCTTTTGTCCTGCCAGGCCACACAAGCCAAGCTCTTTCAGCCACCTCTTGTAAGTCTGTCTCCTCGTTCCCTCCCACATCCCAGCAAGTCCTTTCCAGCACCTGTTCCCATTTGAATTATTTTTTCTTGCATATGGGAGACCAGAATAGTGCAGTTTTACAGATGACTATCTGCTAATAACATTAATGGTTCCCAGCCTCCATGGAAATGCCTTGCTTGGGTCAAGATTGCATTTGCCTTTTTCACAGTACTGCACAGTCATGCTCAAAGAAAAGGAGATTTTTTTTCCCTTTCTGTTCCTTCTGCCTGAGAAACCTTCAGGCTTGATCCAAGAGTAGATAAAACTCCGAACTAAAAAGCAAAAACCTGGCTTTTAACCTAGGTCAGGTATTAATAGCCGACAGAGTGATCCTGAAGAAGTAATTTCATGTTCTTATTCTTTCATTCCCACACTTACCTATTTAAATCTAGAACTCATTGAGGCCAAGCATCACCTTTTAATCTAAATTACCCCAGTGCCTTAAAACAATTCTGCCTGTGGCTGGAAAAAATCCTCATGCCTCCCAAGCTTGAAAGTTTCATGCAACGATCTAACTCTAAATTATTTTCCTGGTTTGTCATTGTTTGGAAAGACAGGTATTTTAATGCACAGCCACAAAAGTATGTGCAAATGGGGTGGTATTAGCAAATAAAAAGCGAGCTGCTAATGGCACATTGAATTATGGCAAAATCCAAAGGCATTTCCAGGACCTTGCAAGTTTTGTGTATTTTTGAGAATGTTCCCATAAATGTCCATTACTGAGCAACCTTTTGGGGACTGCAGTGGCTGTGAGATTTACTGAAAATCAGAAGGAAAGTTGGATTTGGGGAGACATAAATCCACTGAGCACTTTGCAATGTCTGCTGTAAAACCAGAAGAGATGAGGACAGCGCTGGTCAGGATTACTCCAGGCTCCCAGCACGCTGTCCCATCATAAAAACGAAATGGTGAAGAGAGGATGATCTTCTTGGATATTCTTCAGAAGTTTTTACAAATTATACAAGTTGACAGTCAGTCAGTCATCACAAGGAAATACGTAAAAAGTGGAAAAAAACCCCTCAGCACTACAAAAAGCCCTCTTATCCAAAGGTAGATTGAGGAGAGGAAACCAATCCTCCTGGACTTGCCATAGGGCACAGGAGATCTAAGCATTACTAGTAATCCCAGAATGGTTTGGGTTAGAAGGAAACTTAAAAATCATCTCATGCCAACCCCTGCCATGGCCAGGGACACCTTCCACTAGTCCAGGCTGCCCAGAGCAGGCCATCCAACCTGGCCTTGAACAGTTTATCATAGACAAATCACATCCTACTAACCAATCTCCAGACAGGAATTTAATGTCTCCTGGGAGAGTGCAGCACTACCATCACTCGTATAGGTTGTAATTCAGGCACACACACAAATCCCCCAGAATTCAGAAAACCGAAACCCAAAATAGGTCTCTACCAAATGCAGACACTAATACTGCTAATTAAAAATACATTAGCATGAGATGTATAATTATATTAAATAGAAACAGTTCTGAATTGATAAAGTTTTAAGAGCTAATACTTTGAGGTTTTTTTGTTTAAAGTCATTTTAAAAATGAGTTGAGTGGCAATAGCCATCAAGGAGGCTGTGGGATTACCCAAGATGGCACTTGCACTAGCACCTGAAGATGAACCTTCCCAAGGATCTGAGCTGGAAAATCCCTCCCCACTCAGAGCTGGGCAGGAGGACTTCCAAACGACACATTAAAAACAGAACACATATGTGACACATTAAAAACAGAACACATATGAAAAGATTTCTTTATCTTATTATTGGAGCAAAAATGTATCCTGTGTGCTACTCATGCCACGATGCTTCAGTGGGTTCAATCCCATCCTCAGCCCAGATGTGCTGGAGATGCCAAGGAATTCCCGGTGGGAGCAGCATGAGATACCAGCAGCTCTGCCCAGCTCTGGTAGCACAGTGCCTGGTACAACTACAAGACATGCTGGGTGTCTTTCCAATGGCAAAGTAAAACTTATCAGGCTGGCAGGAACACTGAGAAAGAAGCTTAAGGAGGAATATCAATGCGAGGTTTAAGTGAAGGAAACGACTAATCCTGGTCCTTCTTACTTATCACTCCTACAAACCCCACATTTCACACTCATGCGGTTACACTGCCCCAGCACGGTGCCTTTGTGAAAGGCCTATTTGATTTTAAAATACCCTTTGGACTCCAGTTGTCTGCCTCAACAACACATTGCCCTGAAATATGGCTAAAAAAAAAGCCACCCAGCTCCCCACCACTTGTCTATATGGCTCGTCTTCAGTATTCACCTTCATTCACAGTTACTAATTTAAATGCCTATAGGAAAGAAAAGTCTGGCAAAAATCCTAACCCCGAGTGTTTGCTGTGGGAATAACTGCAGGAGGAGCCAGCAGACATCCCAATAGGTATCACCAATTGGATAACCCCAGTATGGCAACCAAAAGCTCAGCCAACCTAATCATGGTGAAAGGTTAGGAATTAATTACACTGGGATGACAGCTCAGTGGTTTGGGCATCAGCTCCCAAGTAACTGGACTTGTTGGGAAGTTAACAGTTGAATTCCAGCCAAGGGGGGCCAGATATTATTAGTATTTTGAAATATATATATATTTTAATGGCAAAACACAACTTGTTCTGTCTGTTCTTTATAGAAATTGAAAAGAAAAGGATTTTTCTAACTGGGTCTTCCTGTCTGATACATGACTGACATTTTTGGTAGCTGCAGAATTTAATTCCTTTTCTCAAAGCATATAACAACAAGACAACCACTCTACTGTGAATATCAGGAATGATTTAAGGAAATAATTTTTATTTCTCATTATATGGAAGATTACCTAAGCAGTCGCTATTATTATTTTTAGGAATTAGCAATTAGCACCAGATAGCAATTTATAATTTCCAAACTCAGATACAAACATTAACAATTTGCCAAGAGAAAGCCATGTGTTAATCCCATAGCATGGGACACAAATTATAGAATTCAAGTGATTTGTGCCTTTACAACTGAATTGGGAAGCTCATCCAAGAGTTATCACGCAAATAGGACATTGGCGATAGTTTCAGTAGACTACAAATTATTCTGAGTCTCTGACTCTCAAATAAAATACTCTTAGTCTGAACTCTCTTACACACGGACTTTGCTACAAAGGAAGAAAAGCTTAAGAAACCACTCAGAAGAAAACACTAATAAAATTTTATAAAGAAAAATCACTTGTAAAACCATCATTATTAAGAAGTATACTTTGACTCCAGGCAGAGAACTCAGCTGATGTAAGTCTATCCTAATGCCATTTAATTGAGTTATAGAGATGTAAACCGCAAAAGAATCTGCTCCCAAGCCTACCAGGAAAACAATCCCCGCTCACATTCTCTGCAAATGCTGGTCACTATAAATACAGAATAAATATGTAAGGATGAGCCACACATGCAGGGATTTGGATGGACTATTATGTGCTCATAAGCACAGATATAATGCTTGGAGCAATGAATGTATCTTTATATCATGGGAAACCAACTTGCCCGTGTGAGTCACATTTCCAACCTCCCCATATGGCTAAGAGAAGAGCAGATAAGAGTCTGGGTTTGGGAATGCTTTAGAAGTGGAAATAAACACTGATTCCCCAAGCCTCTGCAAGAATCCAGGCTGGGGCTGAAGGTGCGCCTGAAACACCACTAGCCTTGGCTGAGCAGACCCCTGTGGGCTCATCCTCCTCACTAGGACGTTTGGGCTCTCCAACACAGCCAATGGCAGACCCACAGAGGAGCCACCCGTGGGCTCGTGATGCAACCCGTGCTCCTGGGCTGATGCAGCACTGCAGCACCTACATCATCTCAGGCCATCTCCTGGGGCTTCTCCTATGTCAGAGAGCAACAGCTTCTCAGGGAGGTGGGGAAAGGGTCTCTTTTAACAATAACTCACCATGGTACTTCCAGTAAATGACAGTTTAAACAATACTTCTCAGACAGAAGCAAAACATCTGACATTTTGTCTCCTTGAATCACTAGCAAAAAGCTGAATTTTGGAGTACAGACAAGTTACAAACTGAACCACTGAAGAATAGCAAGGAAAAAGCCTGTACCAAGGATTTTCTCAGCAGAAGAATGATATACTAGACAAAAATAAAAGGATATACCATATGTCGAGTAATAAAATTGACAAACCTAGTAAGGTTCAAATACTGCTATTATACACATCTGGGCAAAATGGGGAGGAAAAAAATCATTAAGCAATCTGAGAACCCCCAAACAAAGAAACTGTAAAATTCTGAACTGTAAAGGAAAGGAAACACACTTAATCCCTCAGGAGTTTAAGTATGTATTTCAACTGGTTTATACCATCCCTCACAAGGACACGGAAGCACACAAAAACCTAGGGACACAATATAGCCACTGTGCGCTGCCGGCACAAAGCCAACTGGCTCCAGTACCCACCAACCCTGGCACCTGTTGGGTTTATCATCGGCACATGCACTACCTCCTTGGGGCACCCAGGGAAGAAAAAGGCTCAACCAAGTGCCCATTTTCCAGCAAAATGCAGGATTGTGTACTGACACTATTTTAAATCCGGATTTCCAGCTGCAAAACAAGCCATCCTCAATGCTGAAGTTGTTGTGACTTTTGTGCATTTCAAAGCAATAAGCAGTAACACAGAACAAAGCAGTAAATAACATTATCCTGGCCTCGTGGAGCTGTTTCGTCTATAACCGCAGATGTAACCTCTTCCTCAGCCTCCCCTGAGGCTAATTTATTTATGAATGTTCCTATTAAAAATAGGACTACTTGTGTAGTAGCTTAGTCTGCAGGGTGAGTAGGGGAGGCAGGATAAACACAGTTTAATGAATAAATGTCTTGGGACAAGATATCTCTTTCTATGGGTATGTGAGGTCTGGGTTCACCCTGCCAGGCTGTTTTGGGGTGCCCTACTAACACTCCCAGCACACCATGTAGGCTGGGTATTTTGGGGGTCTTTCCTTGGTTTTTTACCAACTCAAAAGTCCTGTGCCTGTATCATAAGCTTAAAAGGAAACTGCAGACTAGGAGCCAGCTACTACTGCCTTGGATTATGATGTAAAGAATAATATATATTTCTAATGCTACATCAACACAAACTGCTTTTTTAAATTTTTATTTTTTGACAGAGTGGTTTATAAACTAATCCTGTGACTCTTGGCAACATGGAAAGGTTTGTAATTGTCAGCATTCTGCTTGTTTTTAAAAAGGAGGAGGAGGGCTTTGCTCTAACAGGCAAAACAGGGTAAGCCAAAATGGGAGCAGGATACGGGGGAATGTTATAGCTCACTTCAAATTGTGCTTTGAGAAAAGGGAGTCTGGGGAGATCAGGGGAGATGGGGGAAAAGAGTGTGGCTGTCCCATAGCACTGGGGAAGCTTACCAGAACATAAGAGATGGCATGAAATAAACAACGGACAAGCAAACTGTGGTAATGTGATGTAAAGGAACACATGAAGGTTGCTTTGAACAATGCCAGGGTGCGTGGGGATGAGACAGGGCTGACGCCTTTGAATGCCAAAGGCACAGAAGGGAAAATCTCTGCCATGCTTTTCATCCCTACAAACAGTAGCTTCTGTTCAGGGCTTCTGGAAAAGCACATAGTGGATTTGGAAAAGTCTCCAGCCACGGAGAAAGACCATAATGGAAGATCTTCATTTAGGGGACAAGCTGGCAAGATCCTGACAGCTTTCGGCAGCTGTACTCAGAGTCCCACCGCCCGCCTGTGGCTGCCCTTGCTCCCCTGCCTGTCATTCTCAGCCCATATCAAATGATAGAGAGATGGGGCAACCTTGGCAGCCTGCGTGATAGACGGGCAGGACTGGGACCACAGGAGGAGCTGCTGAAAGGTCTGAAATTGCTGATGTGTCCCACAGCATGAAGGATACTTGCCATGCATAATGGATAGGATGCTGAGTATTTTCCCAGTATTCCAGTTGGCCTGTGTACTACTTGATGCCTGCTTCTCAAAAAAGGAGGAAAAGAAGAAAAGAAAATCCCTGTGAAATTATGTGATGTGGTATCAGAACAGCTTCTGTGTTTTAGAAGAGTCGGTTGTGTGTTGCCATCTTCCAGAATGATGGGAAAAGAAGAGGGAGGGCAGGGGAAGGTTGTTCCATTTGCAGTGGGACCTGCCCAAGGAGGGGATGCACCAGTCCTGGTGCCACTGGCATGGATCAGATCTCGGGGTCACATGCTGAGCTTTTTAGTGCCTCAAAGTAAGGCATAACCACTTTTTATTTAAAACCATGTATAAGAATTAAAATACAAGCACTGCCTAAAACAACCAACAGAATTATCAGCAGCAGTAAGCAGTTTACTGCCTGAAATCCAGTATCCAAAACAATAGAGGAAGGCACAGGAAACAAAGATTTTAGGATAAAGAGGGAGCACAATCTCTAAACCCAATCCATGCTGGCATTTCCCTCAAACTGCAAGCACATGAAATCTGGTCAGTCGAGAAACCGGAGTTGTAGAGTGCCTTGCAAGAGCACATAAGAGCAAATAAACAGTTATCTGATGGCTTCAGGAAAAGGAAAGTGTAGGAGGAGGAAATAATATTAGTTACCCCGCAAGTACCATTCGCAATTGGAGTAGGAGTGACTGTGAAAGGAAATACTCCAGCTCCAGAGGTCCCCAAAGGATTATAAATCTTCTGGTCCTGGGAGCAGGTAAAAAAAGTATTTCAATCATTAAATAATGAAGAACAGTGCTGAAACCTTCCTGGTGGTGGCATGTGCGATCAGGTGTTGGCCAGACGGATGGTAAGTGATTTACAGCCAAGGCTTCGGTGGGGAAGGAGATTTCTCTTTGTAAATACAAGAAGATGGATCTAATTTAGGAGTATTAAAAATCAACATGGAGATTTGGATAAATTCACTAATCTTGCAATGAATTGTATCATTTCGAAGTTCCTGGCCAAGTCTTTGTGGTTTCTTAAATAGTTTTATGAGGCGAGGGAAAAGGACGAATGAAATTTTTCAGTTGTAGGAACTGCAGTAGTTTTAAACCTTGGTTTCAAGCTAAAAAGGAATTATGTTAAATGTGGAACACCCCAAAGAAAAAACTGGTCATTGCAAGAAATATTATGGGAAAACCACAGCAGCTTACACATTAAGCAATTCTTTCTTGTACTCAACTGGAAACAATTACAGACTGCCAGTGAAATGATGTAGAACAAAGAGTTATCAATATTTTATGATTTTTTATAAAAGAATTCAAAGGTAACAGAAGTCAATTAGAATATCAGTTCAAAAGTAAATTAGCATATCACTCTGGACTCCCCTTGGATTGGGATTTATGCCTTACAACACTATTACAAACCCTAGAAACCCAAACCCCCTCCACTTCTGCATCATATAGCACCTTTCCAGTATAATCCCCTGTATACGATCATTACAGTGAAATATACAGATATAATAAATTATTTATAACACAGCAGAACATGTGAAACATTAAGTGGTAGATGTTAACAGGAACAGTAGATTATCACATATTTTTGAGAAACGCTGCAAGTTGCTGACAGAGAAGATACAGAACAAAAGTCTCTTGTTAGCTAATGGAATTCCCAGAACTCTTGCTCAACAGAAAGGGTTTGGTTTACTTAAAGAAACTTTCGTTAAAGACATTTTTCATACAAGCGCATACACTAATGAGCTGATAATGAATTATAATTTTGACTAAATTATTTATAATTCTAATTAAATTACACTGCAATATAGGATTTTGGCTATTGATTTAACTCATCTAAAGCTGCACGACAGATGATTCAACTGCAGGCAACAAAAACTCTTGATTTCAAGAGCTCTAAGAACCCAAGTCTTAAAATTAAACTTTGCTCACAGTTTTCAGTCAGTGCTTAGAAGAGACAGCAGTAGTAATTTTCCCCTCAGTAAAATAATTTTGCTTGTAACCTGATAATATTTCTGGGTTGCATTGCATTGATTTTTCAAGATTATAAATTTTACAGATATCACTGACATAGCAAACATGTTTATGTCCCCTCACATCCATGCTTTCTTCCTGTAATTTCTTAAGCCATGCCTTGATAGAAAAGGGAGAAGTAGAAAAACAGATGACAGGAAAGTGTCAGGTGCTGCTGTAGTTACACCACTAGCTTTCTCGCTCTGAGATACAGAAACTATAATTTTCAAGCTTTTATTAGTGAAAACCAATACAAATAACCTCATATTAGCCAGAGTGGGAAGGTAGCTTAAGCCATTTTATTCATTATCTAGTTTCTTATGCAAACTTTTGGGAATCAAACATGAAAAGCTACGTTTGGGTTTTCTAGGGCTTCGTAAAACATCAGAGTAAGCAATGGGTAGTAAAAGCTAAAGGAAATCTCACATGTAAGAGCATGTGTTAGTAATTTAACTTCTAAATAAAAACCAACAAAACTTGATGGGATCTAACAGTGGCTTAACGATATTAATGTCGTGGAGCTCTATCCTGCAAGCACTCAGGGATGAGCAAGCAGAGCTGTTTTCTGCAGGCAGGATTACCCTCTGCCATGACCTTGCTGACAAGTCCTCAGCAGTGAAAAGATACAGTCTTATAACACTATCATACCAAAAAAACCCAACCAACCAACCAACAGAATTTATATGTATGAAATTGCCGCATTTCCATAAAAATCTCCAGTTAGATTTACTCCCCTCTCAATACAACTTACTTGCAAAACATTAATGCAGGCTCTCTCTGCAGCAATTAGCACTATTACACTGGGGGGGACCTCTCATCTTTGCAAACCATGATTAAGGGCCAGAAATTGTATTGATTTTTCTGTTAGCTTGATTACCTGCAGCCATCTCACCATCCAGAATGGTGCTCCTCACCCTGCTTACTACCCAAGGAACCTCAGCTTTGCCAGGAATACTGTGTTTATACAACACAAAGCTGTGCTGCCATCGATTCCTTGCAGAAATCCTGAAGTTAAATTTATGCTGTTGATTTAGCAGGTGTTTATCGCTAGAAATGGGCACCAGCGCTGCCAGCAGCACACACATGGGCTGGTCTAGACAATCTCCCCATCGAAAGCAGGACCTTCACTGCTCTCCCCAATAAAATTATAGCCACATTTTGAAAATTATTTTGAAGCTAAGTGGTCAGTGTAGAAGCTTAGTGTTAAAACAGACACAAAAGGCAGGATTAAGTTGTACTAACGCACAGCTCAAAACTCATTTAATACACAACACCTTATGCCGCATCCCTAATCGAGTCCAAGCCCTGGATATCACTACTAAGAACTGATTGTGTTTTTTCTAGTATCTCCCTTTCCAAATGAGAGGAATTCTTTTACAAGTCATATAGTGGATTTAACTGAAAATACGGTGGTTTCACCTCTCCACAGGCCATCACAGCTATGGGTGAAAGAAAGACCTTTCATGTCCGTCACCTAGGTCCCAAAAATCTGAAGTCAAATCAGTAAAACCAGATAAAGAAATTTTAAAAGTAACCACTGCATTTTTGTCTAACAAGGTCACCAAAGCAAACAGCACTACAACCAAAGTTATTTAACTCTCCCAAGCAACACAGTTATCAATAGTATATATTTTCTTAACCATTCCTATTTTATCTTTCCCAAAGAACAGCGAGAGAAAACAAAGAAAGCGAGAGAGAGAAAAATATGAAAGTTGTGTCAGACATATTAACAAAAGTTTTAAGCAGAATGGAGCAAACCGACAACAGAAGGAAAGCTCTGATTTCCAGAACTCACATTTCTTTTAAAAAACTAATCCGCATTTATTGTAAAAAAAATTTAAAACTTTGTGCATGACAAAATGCTCTTACTGAACCTCCACCCACAGAAACATATTTCTCCTCTTCTGTCAAGCTTCATTTTTCCTACTGAATCTAGATTCTCACTAAGCCAAATATTTTTTTGAAACTTATCTCTACTTGCATCCACAAATGCATGATTCTCTGAAAAGACCCCAATGTTCTTATGAGGGCAAAGATGCCGAATAAACACCAGCTTGGTTTTTATTTATACGAATGTTTAAAATAGCTCTTAAAACATTCTAGGAGAGATGATTTTTATTTATAGCTTAGATTTTTGTGTGTCACGTTTTTAAACAAAGCGGAGAAGGGAGTGAAGCTCTGCTGTTCACATTTGATGTCAGGCAGGCATCAGAAAGGTGTGTCACTTCAGAATAGGAAAGACCAAATTATAATGCTGTATTTGCTGTGTTCCTGACTCCTCTCTCTACTATTAGAGTTGAAATTCCGTGTTGTGGTGCAGGTTTTTCAGAGCAACACACATACGCCTGAGAAATCCTCCCGAAACCTTCGTGGCACCACGGCAGCTCTGAGAATAAGGAATTAGAAAACGTGACATTTGATGGGTAGTGGATAACAAGGTGCAAAAACTGCAAAGTTCCTGTAGGTAGAAAGAAAGCAAAGCAATGTAGTGGAAGAAAAAATTCCTGACAGCTCTGACACTCGGGACCTATTTTTCTCCTCAATGCACATGTAGTTCTCCTACAAGTATAATGAGAGTTATGCACATATGGTGAGGAGGAAAGCCAACTGCCCAGCCACCTCGCTTTAAAAATATTATGGCAAAGCAAGTGTAAAGATGTTTTTAGTAGGCAACTAACCTGTTTGGGAAAGCCTTAGGTCACTTTGAAGTAGAAGTAGGAAAAGGTAAATGTTTATAATGTCGTGGTGAATGTCTAATGCCTAAGATCAATCACTTGTCTACCCAAAAGATAACACCTCCGCTTCCAGTCCCCAAAGTAACAGCTACATCAATCCAACAGAAAGCAAGGATAAGAGGATTGATTGCAAAAATTGAGATTTCAGTGATTTAAAAATATTGTTGAATTGGTGAATTACTCATGTGCCTCCATTTAATGTCATCAATGTATTACTTCGGGAATGGAGATAAAAATTCCTTATTACTCCAGAGCAGTAATAGAAGCTTCCACGGAGAGTATTTGAAGCACAATAGCATATTAGCTGTGATTAAAATACTCGTACCTAAAACTGCAGAGAGGTTCAGGCATGGCCATGCGTTACTCCAGGCATGACAAACACATCTGGGCTGACAAACAAGGGCTGCCACGGCAGCTCTGAGACTCAAACTCTTCTCTTTTACCCAGGTCACAGCTGTAAGGTTAAACTTTTAAATTATGAAATGCTAGTAGCTGATGAACATGATTATCTGGATTTTAGACACACCTTTTCCTCCTGAATGATAAAAAAAGCCACTCTTCTTTCTCTGCAAAGCAGCGCAGGTCCCTCAGCACTGCACATTTTACACCCCAGGAATGCAAAAATCTTCAGCCATCAAATTGCCACTGAGAACATACCTTTCCATGCTTAAGCTGCAGGTGATTACATTCAGAGCTGGTTTTCAGAGCTTTAAGTTTGTTGAGTTTTTTTAAACCCACCCCTAGGTAGAGCACCAAGAGGTTCCACAAACTTGATGTCTTCCTGGGTGCAGCAGCATCCCTTTTCTGGGGCTGAACTCATCTGTGGCACACACAAAGCAAACCCAGCCTCCCTGCGGAGCCCCACTGTGCTCGGAAACCACGTCTGGGAGAGGAATTGGCTCTTCATCTCCATTGCTGGAGAGCCAAGAAACACTTCTTCAACACCACTCCCTCTCAGAAACCTTCAGCTCACACTTGCCTGCGCACACACACAGAGTACGGAAAAGGCTCCTGTCTGGTGGAGGTGCGGAAGTTGGGCATCCAATGCTAAGTCAGCACTCTGAAAATTCAGAAGTTGTTCTGCTTAACTGATCTTGACACTACTTAATCAAGGGGAAATATAAGACCTGTGGTTGTTCACTATAGGACTGCTCAAAGCAAGACTCCTCATATTCAAATCTTACTTCTTATAAACCTTTAGCAGGAGACTGCAAAAACACCACCACCTCCCAGCCTACGGCTGCAGAAGAACAAAACCCATTTTCCAGATATATGTTTATACAGAATAGAGCCGAGGTTGATTAAATGTCATTTCTGTATATTTTACAGATGTCAGAACTTTAAGTCTCCATACAGCATTCTAAGTTATAGGATGCATGTTTCACATTAATTAAAAATGCTAAAATGCCATCCTTTTTAAAAACCTAACTTATATTCACACATTTTTTAAGCTAATTCTTAGAAACATTTCTCAGCTCAAATGCAACTTCATCCTTAACAAATAATTCTTCCCAAATGAGGAAAAAAAATCACCACGGGGAAAAACCCACTCTATGATGAGCAACACAGTCTAGATAATTGCCTTCTTGCCAAGAAGATGTGAGCTTAGTTTATGAAGTTCTTTAAAATCTGAAGCAAATTCATTCTTAAAGCAATTATTAAAATGCAAACTAAATAAACATTAACGTCACCATTCCCTACACAGTCTCTGCAGAGTTTTCCCATAAATAGATTAATATTCTCACTGTAAGTGAGAATATTCTCACTGTAATATTCTCTTTGTGTAAGAAATTACACAGAGCAGAGATAGAAGTTTCACTGTCCGCAGCCCAGAGACATCAAGCCAGGGTGTGAAAGAGAATGAAGGGAAAAAGCAAAAAAACAGTAGAAGTTACTTAAAATGGCAATGTTTCCTAAAGGATTTGTTTCAAAATTGTCACTGGCCATTCTGGACTTCAGTGTTGAACCACACACATGAAACTTCAAGGTTGTTTTGAAAAGTTAGCAATAAACCCCAAGCTATTTAATATTCTCCCTTTGTGAAATAGGTGGGTAAAGTTCATGTTGGCACAACACGTGAGAAGTTAGGACAGGCTCCAGGGACCACATGCTGAGGGACCTCAACTCCTGCCACCAACTGTTCTTCCAAGTCAGTCATGACTGACTCTGCCTACACAGCCCTAAAGCCTAAAATATTTTCCAGATGGGATTTAGTTTCCCAGTCCAGACAACCCCTTAGAAGAGTTGATATGAAGGAAAGAGGATGAACAGTCACCAGCATTCTGGTCCTTCAACAGGCAGGTGAATGTGTGTTTACCCGAAACCAAACGGAAACCTGGTCCTGTATCCCACACGTATGGACCTCCAATGACACATACCCAAGTATCTACACAGACACATCCTGCTCCCTTAAAATCCCCTTTAAACCATTTTCAGAATTTCTCCTTTCCTCCTCTGTGATTAAATGACTGAATTCCTAAATATCTGTATATTAAAACTCAAAAGGATTTAATAAACTGAGCTGATATAAGGATATAAACAAGGTGGTCTGTTTTTAATCCTACACCGTGGCTGTTGTAAAGAAATGTGGGTGAGTACCCAGCTCTCATCTAAAATTCAGTCCTGTTTCAGCGAGCACCCAGCCAAGCGAAACCACAGAAGCCTGAATGATAAATACTTTGGTATGTCTTTTATGCATTAAAATACTATCGCTCACATAAGAAAACGAACTTTATAAAAGAAGTCAGAGCACAGATGAAGGAACTTTCTCTTCTGAAGTTGATAATTAATGTGGTTAATTTGAAGCCGTGCACTTCATTCTGTGTGGAGCTACCTATAATTTAAGGGTTTACTGTAATCTGTCCCTCCCAACAGCCTCAAAAACACACACAAAGATTGTTCAAATTAACCATTCAAAACAGTCAGAGTCAGTGCAGAAATCCTAGCTCTTATGAAAAGTACCGACTAATACATAATCCATAATATCCTGTATAATTTAACAGTCAAAACTGCTATATTACTGGAAAATAAGAAAATGTTACCGTATGTGAAGATGAGCACTTCTATAAATTAAAATAGAATAATAAAGTCCTGTAAGCAATATACACCAGTGTGGTCTAAATATAACTTTGCAACTGTCATGCAAGAGCCCTGTTAACTTGAATTAAAAGCTGACACCAACCAACAGCAGGATAATTGCCCACAGCAGTGTGTCTTGCTCACGTTCCCCCTCGCCCGCAGCCTGGCGTTCCCCAGCACATATTCTCAGTGCCCCTGCCCCCCGCCCTACTGGAGGTGTAGGACACAGGCATCATCACCCTGCAGGGCAACAGCTTTGGTATTCTAACCCAGCCAGCTCATGATTTTCATCCTCCAGTGCTCACTCAGAGATTTAAATCAGTGACTGGTATCAAAGTGCACATGAGAAAGGTTGGTATGCACAGATGCCAGTGTCGCCACCAAAGGAGAAGGGGGCTGCCAAAGAAAAATACACAAGAATGGATTAAACATTTCACATTGCTAGAGCAAAATATCTCTGAACCCATCCTGACTCTGGTGTCTGCCCTGCTGCAAGCTCGGCAGGAGAGATCTGGGATGGGAGAGGACAAATTCCGAGGGCTGGATACTGCAGCTTCCCCCTCAGTGGGAGCTCCTTGGGGATCACAGCAGTGCCAGCATCAGGTACCACAGCAAGAGAAAACAAAGTTCATCTGCTAAATACAGCTCTGCCATAGTCTTAACAAGCCACTGTATACATGAAAAAAGCACTTCTAAAATTAATTTATTAATAAAAATAAATTTAAGACTATAAAAATAAAACCTTTATAAGAGTTTTCTAAATCTGTTGTGACCTACGTGCCAAGTTCTCCTGATCAGGTAACAACTTCTACTTCTTACTGCTGAAACAATAAAGTCATGCTACCTGTTGCAGCAACCAGAGGCTTTCCAGCAGCACAGGATGAAGTTCAAGCAGTAAATACAGGCTTTCCCTGAAGGAGCAACTCTTAATTTCAAAAAAATAATCTTGAAATGTACCTTTAGTTTTAAAATGTATTGAGAAATCCCAGACATTAAATACTCAGCACAGCGTTTCTGGTAGTGTGTGCAGAACGTGTTTGGGTATTTTAACACAAACAGGGAAAACACTGCCAGAAGCCTTGACTTCTCTCATTCTGGATTTTGGATCCAGGGCAGTTTTCTCAGTTTGAAAGAAGCTTTAGCCCGGATCCAGCTTGTGCAAGCACAACATGCACCCCCCCAGCTCCAGAAAGCAATAGGTGTCTGGGCACCTCCACAAACCCTCTGCACACCTACGGCGCACGTAGTAGCAGACAACACACTCCAGCGACTTACAACAGCTATTTAACCAAGTTTCCCAAACTATTCAGAAAATCACTTCTTCTTCCACCACACTCCACAACCTAGATTGTGATCCTAAGTTACTTTGACAGAATCCTTTTAAAGTTCTCCACTGTAGAAAATGAGGGAAGGCAGTCAGCTTTACATCCAGGAACTGCAGGATCTGGGCTGGGAGCTCTTTGTCTTTGTGGTTTGCTGCTGTAATTCCAAAACCACACACAGCGCCGGAGTTTTAGACCACTATTAGAAATGTGACTTTGGAATAAATTAAGAACACTCGTGGGAAGGGGAACTGAACTTTCATGTGGCTTCCTGGAGGCTGTTCTGGCACTGGAGAAAAATCAGACACTACACAGTAGTAGATTGGTAATAAACTAACCCGGAGCAGGACTTCCAGACACTGTCAGGCACGTGGTGCCATGGACAGAAAAAACACATAGGATGAAATCACAGCTCCACGTCATTCCAGGGCACAAAGCAGATTTTTCAGTGTGGGCATAAACACTCACAAACATACAGCTGTATTTGTCCACGTTACTGGAGACGAAAATTGTAAGAGCTTTAGGGCAGGTATTTGATTTGCATCTTTACTATTTACTGCACTGATGAAAACTTCCTTTTACAGGCCCCCATATTCACTAGAACAAATGTAACGTTATTCCAATAAGAAATGCAGAGCATAGGCATAATGCAAATCGTAAATCTGTGAGACAAAGCAGAACTGTTCAAGTTTTCAAAACCAAGAAGCGCTTGGTGTTTACCAGGTGTAAAAATACAGGCACCCCAAAATACTTTTTTATAACTAAAAGCTCTATTTCCAGCAATTACCACACAGTTTTCACAAGTTTTCCATCTTCTCGGACAAGCAGTGATTTAATTCACGTTTTAATTATGTTACAGAGAGATTATTATTCTGCAACAGATAAACAGCATTAAATTGATTAAAAGTTATTTCAGGCACTACAAAATTACTGAGACTCCCTGCTAACGTTTCCTTTCTTTTCCAACTTTTCTCTGTCCCCTACTAATGTAATAAAGGCCTACACAATCAAATGGAAAATGCAGTAAATGCTTCTCAATGGGAAACCAAAATTGGCTACACACCAAGCACATCAGTATTCAGAGATCTAAAAAAAAATAATTAAAAAAAAAATCAAATTAAGTTGACTGTCTCCTAGTACTTTTGATTACTCCAGTTATAAAATCAAAGCCATTCCCATGTTTGCAGTGATGCCAATGAGTGGATGAATTAAATATGCCTTCATTATGAGATGCCTCCTTTTGAGGTTCACTGCCCTCCTGCTTTCTAGTAGCACATAAAAATATTCATATTTAGTTCTGTAGGATCAATCCTATGCCTGTTAAAGGCAGCATAAATCTACCACTGATTCCTGTCCAAACAGACTTTGGCTAAAGCAAATGTGAATAAAATTAACTAACACACTACTCAATGCAAGAGAATAGAGTGCACAACTATACAAGGCATAAATAAACTTCAAACATCAAAAAACCAATCATTTTCTCAGACCTTTCACATGATACAATCAAATACAGAGCTTCCTTTTTTTTTATTAAAATCTCGTCTTGCTAATTAAAAGTAGTTTCTTTTACATTCCCCCTCTCCAAATCATTCCAAAGAGCATCTGAAAGCTCAGACATGCGTTATTCAACGGATTTAAAAGTCAATGCTAGAATTTATCTAGTTTCTAAAATATTATCCTAATTGTTGGCAGAAAGCTGTTCCAGGCATGGAGGCAATTAGTTCAGATAGCACACTTCAGAAAGGCTGGAGAATCCCACGAGATTTCTAGGGGGAAACGGGAATGCTAAGGGCATGTTGTTCGATGCGAATTCCCCCCCAGCCAAACACAGATGTCTGATTAAAAGGCCAATTAAAGGAACATTAACCTTTAACCAAAAATATAACAGTAGTTTAAATTAGTCAAGAAAGCCAGAGCAGAATGTTATTTCAAACTCCTTTTCCTCTGCAGACTTTCTTTAAAGTGTTATCCATTCATTTTTGTTTTATGAGGGCAACACTGCCCATAAAACTAACATTTTTGAGGTTAACACTTGGCTAACTTGGAGAAACAATGTTGTCACAGGAACGTAAAAAAGAAAAAAAAAAAAAAGAAAAACCAAAATGCCAGACTGCACCACGTATCTGCAACACACATTTTACGCCTTTTGAAAGTTAAGGTGGGGATGAAAGTTTAAACCAGGATTCACTTTGGAGTAAATTTATCAGTAAAGTACCCACATGTTCATGTAGCACCATCTGCCACACATTTTTAACTTTCAATCCTATAATATTAAATATTGATTTCAAAAAACAACCATAAACACTCAGATCCAAGGGCTATACTGACATTTAATGGTTAAACAGAGGGCGTACAACAATTCATTGCATTAGGTGATTAACGGACATACTGCTTAAAGTAAACTTGGAGTAACATCTAAAACGGAGATGAAATAGCAAAATGCACTGAAGTTGTTTAAAATCGAAAAAGCAAAGTGGTGAGAGATGCACAAAATACAGGGAGTGTGAAAAAGTCCACCTAGACAGGAATCAACAGAAGCACCTCCAATTAACTGCAGCGCCCCATCACTGGCATTTTTCTAATTGACACCAAATTAGCATTTACTACCCCAGAGCCCGGTGTGGCAAACACTTGAATGGGGGCTCCGTGACGGCTTGGCTCCTGCTCGAGGTGTAACCAACAAGATTTAGGGAGCTCCAGACTGGGCCGGCGCTAGCAGGGAGCTGCACACCCTGCCCTGCGCCCCAGCCCCGCACCCTAAAACAATGCATTAATTCTGCATTCTCCCGGCCTTTGGAGACTGTGCTTAACATGATTAGTGCTGCTGTCTACCAAACTTAAGTGCTGACTGTGCTTTAAAAGGCGAAAGTAGAGCAGATGTCTTCTGCTACCCAGAACATTAGAGCTGAAGTCTTCTCAGAAGGCAGAGAATAAAGATGAGATCTTTTCACCAAGGGACATAAAAGAAATGCCAATATTCTTGCACACACTCCCTGTAGTACAGCTCTGCCTTGTTTTCTGCTGCATTGGCTTTTTTTTTTCCTTCACTATAACCAGCAACAAAAGCTATTTTCCTGTAATTTTTAAATCAAAACTATTTTACGGTTTTGTGTCTCTCTGACTCTGCCTAAGTGAGCCATCTAATGTATTTTCTCTAGCTTCCCAAGTTAGTTTTCCTAAAAATAGTTTACTAATAGTAACCATTTGCTTTTTGGACTGTATTAGCAGAGAAAAAGAGTAAGTCATTAAATTAATGACTTGAAGATACTTACTGTAAGTAAAAGTATTAAAAAAAAGTATAAAAATGGCATTCAAAATTATTTTGACAGTATTTTTGTATTTAATACTGTATTTACTACCATGGCTATTTTAAATATCTGTCAAAGGAACTTTTTATTTGTGCGCATTTGCTTGCAACTTATCGCTGAGGAGACTCTAAAGGTGAAGCTAAATATTAATTAAGGCTAGCTTTCCAGAAAACAAATTCTACAAACGTCTCAGGAGGAAATTTATCATCTGATTTTTTTGAATCTGAGATCTCCAGAAATATAGGCCACTAGCACAGCCAGCGCACTTGAAATTAAACTTCAAAGGGAAAAATTGATGTTCCCAATTGTTTTAATAAAATGAAAGAAAAAGGCCGCTTCAAAAGTTAGTTTTATTATTTCTATACAGGATCCTTGAACAGCTCCTTGGCCGCACGCTCTGGCTGGTGCTATCTTACATGATAAATCTGTGGTGCTGAGCCCCACGCTGACAAGATCTGCTGTGTGTACGCTGATTACAGCTTTGGAAGGACCACCCAGAAAGACAAGCCCATTGAACACCTCTCCTCCAGCAGCATCAGTTAACAGGGAATATACACACCAAATATAGTGCCTGAAAAATTAAATCCTTGCAAACAATTTCAAGCAGAAATCCACCTTTTGCAGAAAGACAAACTAAACCCACTTACTGCTCAGTGCTGTCGAATGCTCACACTACTCCAGTCCCCCAAAAAAAATCTCTGTCCCAGTTCAAATCCAGAGTGAGAAAGCAACTTGCCTTTTACATGCATAAAAACATATCCATGCCTTGGATAAGCAGTGAAGCCGTTTTCTGGTTGTTACGCATTTCTACTGCAGGAAAAGCCTGTATGGTGAGCGGTCCCATCTTCCATGATACTTACGCTTTGTTTTCACTGCATCTGTTTTTAAATATCCCAGAAACTTGGTGTTGAAAGCGACTGACCATATGAACACCCTGTTCTCTCCACATTCAAGTCTCAGCTATATTTCTCACACAGACTGATGCTGAAGCGTCTTTAACAGCTCAGCGTTTAACAGTCTTTAACAGTCCCAGGAACACTCTGGTCTTTGTGCTGCTCAGGGCATTACTCACAACCCTGCAGTTTCCCAAACCAATGTCTACATAAAAGCAGAAAAGTTGAAACAGATCACTGTGCACTTCCAGTACCTGCAGCTGTTACTTTGGAGCACAAAGATTAAAATTTCAGCAACCGGGTCCTTCCTCCATCCCACTGCTGGATCCTGCAGGACGCTGAGCCACAAAAGCACCGACAGGAGAGCACAAGAAAAACAGCCTAGACACATATGGTTTGACTTAACATTAACTGATTAAAGGTATTTTGACTAGTTCCACAGCTAAATTACATGCACCTGTTACACACATTAGTAGCACCTACATCCTACTCCAAACACAAGGATGTGGGCCTGCGGATGTAAGACTCAAGAAGATTACATTTCATATGTTTAGCACTGGAACAGAATAGATTTATTTATCAATTTCACAGCTTCCTTCAAATAAACCATTTACATTAAAAAAATTCCACTTAATATGCCATAAGAATAACATTTGAATACTCTAATTTATACCTTTTTATATAAATTTACTGTTAATTCTATGATTTGTGCAAAAAATAATTTATCAGCATCCAGTCTGTAGTATGGATTTTCAGTGCCAAACCAAATGAATCACAAAAGACAAATGTTCCTGCCTTTCTATTACCTTTAATTTCAGTAATTAACCATAACAAATAGAGCCATCTATCTAATATGTCTACACTTTTTTGATGCTTTCATTATTTTGCTCTGTCAGCAGGGTCACCAATGGATATGGTATTTTTCTGCCTAGAACATGGCTGGTCCATTGGTTCAGACATTATCCTGATACTGATTCAGCTTCAGTTTTGGGTCCATTTGGGGTAAATCAAGAGATAAAAGGGTATGGTGAAAACAGACATGGTAAACCATGTACTGGGGGCACAACAGTTCAAGGTAGCAAGGACACATTTCTAAAATTCTCTTTGCCTTCAGGCTACTACAGAATAGCAGACAGGAAAAAAAAACCAAAAACATTTTATTGGAACAAATTATACAGTTCAGGGAGAAGAAAAAAAGAGATGAGTTTCTGAGCGCACCAGATCCGAAACAGATGCAACTGCTCAGCTGAGTTGGGCATGGGAGGAGAGAGACGCTTTCTCTTTGAGCCTCATGAAAGAAGTCAACACAGAGGTGAGAAAGACGGGGGTTGAGAGCAGTAACACTCTGGAAGGCAGCTAAAATGCGCGCATTTCCTCCACCAAACAAAAAACATTCTGGAATGGGTGCTAAGGACCAAGAAAAAGATTGCAGTGAAGCCATTCTTCGAGCCAGTCACATGGAGCACATTTTGGATCCCTTAGATGATGGTTTAACCTTGAAGTCACCACACTGAAACCTGCTGAACCTCCCTCCCTCCCTGCAAAAAGAAATAAAATCATTGTTCCCACACGTCAAAACCAACATTTCAGTCACTTTTGAGCAGCACAAGCAAGGAACACCCTCATTAGGATAAGGCTGCCTGAAGTTATCCCTATCTTCTGCAGCAGACTTGGGCTCACACCTCCCAGCTGGCTCTGCTTAAGCTCAGCACAAAATGCACATGCTCAGCCCGTGTAAATCAGATCTCTTATTGGCATGATCACATAGAGAATGTGGGCTATCCAGGTGTGTAATTCATGCCTAACTTTAAAATATATGGTTCCTAATGCATAAACTTCAGGCTTGAACAATGGTCCTAAAAGTTTCTGTGATACATAAGAAATTCCAGACCTTTCAAGATGGAAGCTGATAGCGAAGAATTCCAGAAGTACCTTAGATACCAGCTGAGAGGCAGAAACTGGTGTGTCGGTATAAATGTCCATGTTCTGTTACCCATGAAAAAGAAACCAATCAACTCCGACTTTTTTGCTGGAGAAGGTCACCAGAAGATAGGAACAGACGGGTCTATGGAAGAGTCAGACACTATTCAGAAACTATTTTAAAAAAGAAATGAAAAACAAAAGCTAGAGGCACTATACCAGAGACACTTGATTGCTGTGATTGAGTGCTGTCCCAAGAGATCTGATTACATTTTAATTATCTTAAGGATTTGATTAATCAAATTTGCTGTTCTCAGTTGTACTCGATAACAGCGTGTGTGTGTGTGTGTACACACAGACGTGCCTGTTGAAGGAGGGATGCTGTCTTGCACATACACAACCACTGTATAAATCGCTCCTGCACCATCCTGTATCTGGGCCTCCACCCTCTGGGGATGCAGTTTGGGTCCCCCTTTCCCAAAGAGAAGCTCACAAACCAAGCAAAGATGAAGACAATCACAGGTACAGAACAGCTCCATGTAGGAGAACCAAGATGGAGCAGCTTTCCTCAGCTTGGAAAAGGACAAGAAAGGAAGAATACAAGAGATGTCCATAAAATCATGAAAGGCATGGAGAACCAACAGGGAGGTGAGTGGCCATTTCCTCTCCCAGTGCTAAAAAGGGGAATTGGACAAATCCATGGAGGCAAGTTTGCACAGATACAGACATCATCACTGTCTCTGACACAAAAACCTGCTGGAAAGTCTTCTGGAGACTTATCCCCTCATGTCTGTACACATCTCAAGGTTAAGTATCTACTACCATACAATTTTGTCACAGAATTTCATCTTCTGAAGAAAAATACCCTTTTCAATCTCCACTCCGAACAAGTGTTGCAGGGACAATGTGCTCAAGGGACAATGAAAAGGAGAAGGAACCTCAACAGTGCAGAAGCAGGGAAGAGCTGGAGGCACCGACCAGCCTCTTCCAGGCTCTCACTCCCCAGGAATTCCCACCATCCCTGCAGGCACCCAGGGAGTGGGTGGGAGCTGCCCAGTTATACTTCATGAAGGACAAGAAGAAAGTCTCAGCTCCTAGAACTCCCAAGTCCAGCATCCTCCTCCCAGTGCTGCCAACAGGCAACAGGGCCAGGAAGAGATTAATGAGAAGGCCAAATGGGTCTGAGACAGAGGGTCATCCACGAATCCTGCTGAAGAGAGAACCCTTGCATCAGACAGCCCTTTGGCTTGACCATCCCTGGAATGGTCTTTCTTATGTGAGAAACTAAGAAAAAAAAGCTTGCTTATGATTTAATACAAGTGGGGAACGCTTTTTGCAGTTACCTGTAGAAGTGCTGTTTATGCTCAGCGCTGAACAAGCACCAAAAGGTTGAGCTTTCCCAAATTTTCCTTAGAGAACATTAGGCAAATCAGCCCTACCACTCCCCATGTCGCAACTGTGACAATGACAGATCCCAAGCTTCAGAAATGCTCTGTGGACTCTGGAGTTAATGTTAGTGGTACCTGAAGCCATTAAAAGAAGACTTTCGGACAGTCACTGGAGCACTCTGCATCCTGCCATTCAGAACAACTCAGCAGCTGCCCTCAAATGCAAAAACCTGTTCATAAATAAGTCGAAACCCATTACAATTAAGCTACTTTCAGCATTGAAGATCGTAATCGAAATCAAAGAGATTATTTACCCTGAAGATTTCAAGTGACATCTGCTGAAATAAAAATATAATCTGGAAAAAGATTGTAAAAAGATGACTACGTTATTACCAGTAACTTTTACATCTGTCATTAATTTTCACTTGGTTTTATCTTCTCTCCTAGTCTGCATCCAATTTCACATTGACTTGTGTTTTATTACAATCCCAATGCGGATCCCATCAACTGAAAAAGACTAATAACTGCCTATGAAATGCCTATGAAATGCAGCAAATAGCGTGGATATTGTTTCCCTTTCCTTAGCAAAGCACAGGGTCTCGAGGAGACTGTCACAAAGGAGGATTGACAGCCTTGAAGAGATCTCTTTCCGGAATGTAAAGCAGCTACAAATACATATGTGTAGACCAGAATGTTTCCCCCCAAACCTGGAAAGAGTTAATCAAGTTACACCGCTTGAATATGTTAGTGAATGACGTTGAAATGGCACAGGAACATTCTCTAGCCCGGCATATCCCAGACAAACTTCCCCCAGTGACCATAATTTAAGGCAACATTTTAAAAGAGCCCTTTAAATCTCAGCGCTACGGAGATCTGCTGAGGCCTGTAATAGAATCTCTCTTGCCTTCCTCCCCTGACAACACACCGAGCTCAAAAGTATACGTTTAACGCCCAAGGGTCCTACCTGTCTTTAAGGAATTTTTATAAAGTGGATGGCTACCTCGGGCTATTTAAGTACTTTGTAGTAAGACATCAATGGCATGTATAGAGATATTCCTTTGATCATTACACCAGTGGAAAAAAATAAGAAAACAACCCCTAAATCTTCAGCATATAAATTTACGCTTGGAACTCACCAACTTAAGAATCACACTACAAAACCACAAATAGTTTTCAATTTAGTCTCTGTGTTTTCACTCATGGGATAGCCTTTGATATTCCCCATGATGAAAAATGAATACATTTTACTACAAAGATGATTTGTGAGCAAAGCCCTTTTTATTTTGGTTTCCTATTGAAGAACAAGAAATCTAAAGTTAAAGGGGGAAATCAATAGCTGGGCTAATTACTAGCCAAAACCAACAATAAATGAATGAAATGGAGATTTTTCTCTTTTGTAATTTCTAGAAGCACATTTCAAAACGTTTTTTTAAATTGTTCTGTTTCTCAGTTCAAAATTCAAATTATCATTAATATGAGGCAGAATTTAAACTGTTTTCATTTTCATAGCCTGCACTGAAGATACAGAACCATCTTCCTTTCTCTGTATAACTAAGCCTCACCAAATGAAATGTTACACAAGTTTTATTTTAAGGGCTGCTCTTGAAGAAAGAGAGGATGTGAACATCTGTGAAAAACAAGTGCAGAAAGAAGACTAAGATATATAGATAAATCATTAGTTATATTAAGATATGAAACAGGCACCCAAAGAATGGCGTAAAATGTAAATGAACTTTGGGATCTGGTCTCTTAATTTGACAGCTGTTTGACAACTGCAAAATGGAAAACTGACCTCAGACAACTGTGTATAAACGAGACTATTAAGCAGAAGAATTTCATATGGAGTGATACAATATACACTGCAGTAACTCCTCACATGGGAATAGATAAATGTAGACTGGAATTTTTATTGTCTTTGAAGGTGGTGATGTTAAAAAGACTTGAATTTCACAAAGAGGAGCTCTATGCTACATTATCACAATTAATGGCACTTTCTGAAGTACAATGACTGTCGCCTGCAGAAAGAATGCTCACACAGAACTCACAGGCATTTAAAAAAACATATCCAAGAATATGTGTCTAATATATCTCCAGTGTCTGGAGACACAGAAGAAAACATCTTCTGCACTTGAGTTGCAAATCTGAAGTCAGCAAA
Source organism: Gymnorhina tibicen (assembly GCA_013399875.1). Taxonomy (NCBI): domain Eukaryota; kingdom Metazoa; phylum Chordata; class Aves; order Passeriformes; family Artamidae; genus Gymnorhina; species Gymnorhina tibicen. Next base: position 82,780 of record VXAZ01005014.1, on the reverse strand, counting down.
ATTATACAATGAATAGGTCATGGGATAACTTATTTGAGGGGTTTCTTTGGAAGTGTTACAGGCAGTCACAATTACACATGGAATCTGTATCACAAAAGCAGCACCAGAACAGACACTGATCCATGGAGAGAGTGGCTTAAGGAAATACTCTGCAATTCTGGCCCCTATGGAGAGCTCTTGGAAAGAGTGGCAAAGCAGCAAGGGGGAAGCTTTTACCATGACTGCTTGAAGCTACGTTAAAATTTTATATTCTCAGCAGTAACAGAGAATTAAACACAAAACAGGGAGAAAGCCTATTTTTAGATGTAACCAACCATTTCTAGTCATCGTTCTGCTCTAGATCCCACCAAAAAGGGCAGATCTTCCAAAAGCATCCCCAAGCACCACTTCTTCACATTCTCCAGCAACATAAAGAGCCCTTTGTGATGTTTCATTCCAAAGTAGTTAAGCACTTCTCTTTATTCTATTTCTCTCTTTGGGACAAATACTTAAAATCAACCTTTCCTACCTCTCTTTTTAACCACCAAAAAACCCACAGAAGTTGCACAACCTGTAACAGAAGAGACAAGAAAACCCACCCAAGCACCTGCAGCAAAATCCAGACTTAAAAAGAAAGGTTACAGCTTTCCAAGCTAACCTAACAAAAGGTTAGCAGTGACAGCAGCAGAAGCAAAGATTTTGAGAGTCAAGTGAATCCAACAGCTGGACTTTTGGATAGAAAAGCAATTTGCTGTCTACTACCTTTAATTTTCAGTAGCAGCTTTTTAGGGGTGGGATTTGTTGGGTGTTTTAGGTTTTGGTTGGTTGGGATTTTTTTTCTAGCTTCTGTTTTCAGTTTTTATGTCTCAATGTCATTCCAGTGGTCAGTAATGAAACTGAAACTGAAAAATAAACAAAGCAAATCCCAAAGACATCAAACGAGACATGAGAACCATCACCAAAACCTTGAACATCCAAACCTCTCGGAGTGAGGAGTCTCACTGTAACTGCACACTGTCTGAAGAATCACGGTCACAGAATATGCTGAGTCAGAAGGGATCCACAAGAACCGTGGAGTCCTGGCTCTGCAGAGACACCCCAACAATTCCACTCTGCGCCTGAGAATGTTGTCCAAACACTCCTGGAGCTCTGGCAGCCTCGAGGCTGTGACCATTCCCTGGGGAGCCTGTTCAGTGCCCAACCACACTCTTTTGTTCATTTCTAACTTGCCTTTTGCTAAATGTTCTCATTCTTGTTTTCAAGAGACACTAAATAACCATCTCCTAAACTTCTTCTCCCAGCAGTTGTGTTTTTACAGACCCTCAAGACATTCTGTCACCTCACTGTCACCTACTTAATGCTACTCGGAAACTAATTATGGTATTGTACTAATACCACTGATTTATTCTTACACAATTCTGGCACAAAACCAACTCTACTCCAACTCTACTCCAAGTTAATCCTAGATATGACCAGAGCTATGGAATCACATCTGCATGACGACTTGAAGAAAGTTTGTGCTTTATAGGTTATCCATTTTTTCTGACTCTAGCAGTAATTCTAATAAAATACTTTAAATCTCCCTACAAAACTTGCACTGCTCGTAAGCCTCTGCATCACCTCTTGGCCTCACTTCAGAAGAAACTTTAGAAACATCCAGATCAGTAGGGAGTTGAAGTCAACCGTCATTTTACAGGGGAGGCACAACTGATTTCCACCAGGAGTGGTCCTTGCCCTGAAGATTTTAATCAAGGATGAAGAATGTGAACTCAACACACAGATCACAGTTCAACATCTCCCTGTTACGGCTGGAACTCTGCCAGGTGATATTCTCCATTTGTCCCTTCCAGACACAGCTCTGCTACTTACCTTTACACCAACAGGAACTTTCCTCATTGAGGAAAACTCAGCTGAGCAGAAGGAGCCTGCCTGAAGCAGGGCTGGCTCTGACGCACACTCCCGCTGCCAGGAAGAAGCCAAGAATAATGGTAAAAAAACTTTGGTAATCAGGCTGTAACCAGCACAAGCAGCAAGGGAAACACAGCAGAGACCTCCCTTCAATGCAACTTTATTTTCTATTCCCAGTTCTGCTCCCTTGCTACCTAAGACCATTTCAGATAAACACTTTTATAATGGATGCCCTTCAAAGATAATATTTTGCTTTGAATGCCCTTAAATAAACACAAGGCATTCCAAGTCTTTAAGCAGCTTGTAAAATGTTATTATTTTTGAAAGTATCTAATTTCAGAACATAAAAATGAGTTCGAGGCTGAACTATCCAGCCTGGTCTCAAATGCCAGCCCCTTTATAGTACTGTCTGAAGTTACAACGGATTGTCATGTCTCTGTTGGGAGCACCAACATAAATCTCGACTGTAATAAGTAAGAAGTCTTAAAAGGAGAATTATAGGGACAGATTTTCATCTTCTACAAGTCTGGTTTACTTCAAAAATTTACATAATCTATACAGATCCAGGCAGAGCTAGCCTTTAGTGACCTGAGAATACCAAACCTCCAAGATTTGCAGACACATCTGGTTTAAAGTCAAAGTTTATATTATTAAGCTGCTATAACTCTTACATCTCCATTCACGTGTCCCATTTTATTTCTTGTCCTAGTTTAATGATACTTCCAACATGCCCTGCGCTTTTTAATCTGGATGATGTACCTAATGATTTTGGTATTGAAAAGTAACCTCCTCCTTCAGTTTCCATACAGATCTCATAAAAGCCAGAAGAAATGGATTACTGCCCAGAGCTGTGGTTTACTTGTTCATTAAACAGCTTACGTTTAGAATCCTCTTAAAAAGTCACTCAGTGGCAAATGGCTATTCAACACTACAAATAAAAATTTTCTAAAAAAAATTTACTACAGCTTTCTATTCATACCAGTGTTATAATCCCACTGGGGATACTGCTGAATTTTTTGGTGCAATCTGGATGGCCGTTTCCCACCAGAATCTATGTGGAGCAACACATATATGTATAATCTACACCTTCCCAAGGAATGTGTCATGAATGATGAATTTTAAAACAAAAAATCCAGCCATTAGCAACTGTGGGTAAAGAGATTTTTTAGGATAACTGACAAATGCCTTGCACATGCCACGTGTGCTCATCCTACCATAAATTAGGTAGATCACATATTGGAAAGCCCCTGTACAGCGCAGGCGTGAATCCCAGAATCAACATACCTTGCTAGTGCCTAAAGCAACATCCAACCCAATCTGTGAGCAGCAATCCGGAGAAAAATTAAAAAGCATTCTATGACTAAGAATATTAATCAGCATAAATCAACTCTCAGTGAGTTTCTTGTTTCTTGTAGGATGTGACGTGTGCTGATTTTCAACTCTCAGCTGCACTAGTCAGTAGCTACACCAACACTCACAAGCTTTGACAAATCTTAATACTTCCTGCAGCACTTCCAAGGTTCAGTTAAGTTATGTCCAGAAAGAAGATGGATGGTCCTTGAGTTTTTACATGCTTAAAGCAGCTTTTTCCCATTCAAGACTACATCTCTCACAACAGTAACTACCTTCTTTGATTTTTACAGACTAATCAACTCGGTTTTCAATCTTCTTTCTATGCTCCCCTGAAAAACTGAAGTGTGTGACTCACAGAAGTGTTTTGGTTTTTAGAGGCAAACCCACATACTTTCACACTCTATAACTTCCCAGATTGCAAACTCTGCAGGACACACATCATTACCTTCTTATGCTGGAAAACCACCAGACTCTCAAGCCTGTATTGCAATACAGATAATAAATAAGAAAATTCAGTGCTACCACCACAGACATGAAGGGAAGGCTCCTCTGTCACCTGTATCTGCTGTGACCCACAGACTCGACTTCAAAGGCCTGTTACGGTGCCTTCAAAAATGTTTAAATGAGCACTGGCACAGGAGCAGACAACTGGTATTGCTGTTATATGACAGGGAGTTTTCCATACTGGAACCAAACCCATCCATCAGTGCCATCCCTTCTGTCAGAGAGCGCCTTATCACGCTGTCCATGACCTGCCACCCTGACAACCCTAGAAGGGCTTTTCCAACAAACCATTTAGGAGTTTGAAGGAAAAATAAAAATAATTATATCACTGTGATATCTGTGCCAAACTACCAGGACAGTGAAATTCTACATGAAGATAAAAAATGATCAATGTGACCAAACAAAGAAGAATTGAAATCATTAAGTACTTCAAACTACAGTGTCATCACACTTTCTGAGTCAGGGGAGTTAAGGTTGGATATTTGGAAAAAATTTTTCTTCCAGAGGGTGGTCAAGCACTGAACAGACTCCCCAGAGAATAGTCACAGCCTCAAGGCTGCCAGAGCATTTGGACAAAGCTCTCAGGCACAGGATGGGATCGCTGGGATGTCCTGTTGTCGCAGTTTGACAGTGGCCAAACTCCAGGCACCCACGAGAGTCACTCACTCACTCTCCCCTGCCACGGCTGGGCAGAGGAGAGAAAAATTTCATGACGGCTTCATGAGCTGAGGTAAGGACCAGGAGAGAACACTCCAATGGCAAAACAGGCTCAACTTAGAGGTACAAAATGAATGTATTACTAACAAAATCAGAGGAGGATAATGAGAAGTAAAATAAGCCCTTAAAAACACCTTTTCTTCCCTCAACCCCTCCCTCCTTCCCACCGAAAGTGCAGGGAGACAGGGCATGGGGGGTTGGTCACCCAAGGTTTTCTTCCACTGCTCAGGGAGAGGAGCCCTTCCCCTGTGAGACCGTGGGGTTCCTCCCACAGGAGACAGTTCTCTGTTAACTTCTCCAACGTGGGTCTAATCTCATGAGCAGAGGACTTTTACTCTGTTTTACTGCACATACATCTTTTCCAATGCTAAGACGACAAAGTAGAATCTGAACTCATGGCATTTATGTAGTATTTTTAAACAGCGGAAATTTGAAGAGAACCCTAAAATAATTCAAAAGGAAAGGGACTGCAAGAATGCTCTGGATTTGTGTTTCAATGAGCTATTCCCTGAAGAAATGGTATCGGTAGGCTGTTTCAGGGAACCAGGAAATAATTTTCCTTAACTCTTCTGAGTCGTACTTCACCACATCGTTGCTATTTTTCATACAGCACAGTACACAAGGTCCTCTATTGCTGTTTCTGAAACTGTCAGGAGTCTAATTCAAGGCAATAAACAGGTTGAATATGGCACCATTTAAATTACAAAAAGAAAGTGACATTTCACTACTTATCTAATAAGGTTAGAATTTAATACTTGCACTGCTGAAGGAATTCGGAGCTATTTGGAAATGTCAAAACATGTATTTAAAGACTGACAAAAAAGAATAGTTATTTTCACTTCTCCTTTTCTACGCTTAGAAGGGCAATACCCCTATGGATCAAAAGGCCAGATAAATCTTATTAAGTACTAGGTTTTCCCTTTTGTCTAGTCCTCTCTTCACATTCCATCATTTCAGCCCTTTGAAATTCCTTTGTTCTACCCGTGATCAGGGTTTCCAGGGGAAATCTGGCATTGGATCTAAAGGGAACCCCACACTACTGAAGTATTCCTGACAATTCATCACTTGGTAAATTATTTCTTTCTTACCCCCTGCCTTGCTTGCACCCAGTATTTCCACAGAAACTCTGCGTGGGGTGCTAATGAGACAAAACTTCCTGATGCATCCAAGTGCATCATCTCAAGGATCTCTGTATGCACAGAAGTTACGGGGCTTCTGTGGTTGCCACCTGAAAGCTCCTGTCCATCACACTGGTATTTGAGAATAACAGGAATCTGACTTCACTCCCAGCCCATGTCTACTACCAATGCCTGTGCAAATGAAAGGACAGTTTCAGCTGGAAAGAAAACAGAGGACCATGAGGCCGTTTCCCTTGCTGCGTCCCAGCAGGACAAAGGGGGCTGCAGTCCCCACAATGACATCTCCAAAAATTCCCCTTTACCACCCTACCACCTTGCTGGTGTTCATTTAGGAAATCAGCTGCTCATCAACAAATGCAACCAGGGAGAAAAAGCGAGTACCCAGTACCAACTGCCCTGTTAACAATGGCACATGCTTTGTGCGTCCACAGAAAATATGTCTATCAAATCAGGAAGCAGGATGATCCATAAAAAAGGGGCACAACATTAAATTCATTTCTTACCCACTATTTATGTCTTTGTTGGATTTTAATATATATGAGATGCAACACAAGAGTAAGAATCAAATCAAAACATTTTGACTTAAACTCTCCTAGAATCTGAAGTTTTATGCTAATAGGAAGAGCCACAGAGGGTGGGAAAGTAGCAGCAAAGGTGTCATTATACTTATTTTCATTGTCTTTGCTGAACATTACAGTGGCGACTGGGGTCTAAGGATTATGTGAATCCATCCACTTTAAGACTCTTTGCCTACCATACTCACAGAATTTGCATGCGAGCAAAGAGAATTTCTTTCAACAATGATATGCAACAATTTATAGTATTTTTCCAAGACCCTTTATGAAGCTTCAGTTGTAGGTCAAATAATTCATGCTTTGCAAAGATAATCTTTGCATTTAGAAGTTATTGGTCCCTTCAGAGGTTGGTTCTCATTAGTGCTCATCATTTTCACTGCTCATGAAATGCATCCTCACAAGCTGAGCCCTATCAACAATTCCACCACGCTAACTTGATCCAACTGTTGCAATTATGAATCATCTGTTGGAGCCTTAAGTTATGATCTTCAATGACCACTAATGAAGGCTGTCTAGCAGTTAAAATATCAAAGCAGCATATATCAACACACTTTAGAACACAAGATAGACTTCCAGTGTTGCACTTTTCTTATATTTATTATCTACTGTAAATTACATCCCAGGCTGCCTCTGCCATTGGCAGTCCTGAAGTACAGAGTTCAACACCAGGTTTTAATAACCCCTCCTGCCAGTTGTTTGATCGCTGGCAGGAAGGCGGGGGGGTGGGGGGCAGATGAAAGGCCAGGCGGCTGCTGCAGGCGGATCCGTTCAGTCAAAACAAAGGGACTTCAGAGAGAGACAAGAGATGCATCAGGTGTGAATCCCAAATGAGCAACCGGGAGTGTGGGAGTGTGGCCTGAGTTGATTGACACTCGCCATTCCCAGGAAAAGGGTAAGCGCCTGCCAGTGGGATCGTTCGAGAGGCAGGAGGAGAAAGGTGCTATTAGCTAGGCATGAATTATGTTGATCTGGAAAGCCAAAGCCTTGGAAAGTCATTTTAGACTCTTTCTAAATCACATCAATCATTCAACTGTATCATTTTTAGATACATTGTATGGAGCAAATCTTGTTGGCATTTAGTATGAGTTCTCTCATACCAACATGACAGTGCAGTTATCTGTGAGGGGAAGGAGCAAAACAATAAATTTTCAAAGATTTCAAAAGTGGGCAAGAAAGAACTTTGAGGAGTTTACTCGGCAAAACCCTCCTGCACTGAGTGGAGGTGGGTTGCATGATCTGACAGAGGTCAGCTCCTCCAACTTGTGGAGCAGAGCATATTAATAACACTAGCATCAAAATAAAAAGTTCCCACTCCATGGACATTCAATAAAACACTTCTTTGGTAGGAAAAGTTTAGGCATGAAGATAACACCAAAAACACAGCTGCTTTTGGGGAACAGAACTATTGCTGTTCTCTTTTTTGTTGAATTTCTTTACTGGGATTAAAGAGAAAGGGGACAGAGGGACTACCAGGATCCTGCATCCTGCTAGTTTTATTTTCCACTTCATCAGTAACCCAGGAATCTATCACTAGCCACCACTTCCTATGTATTACTTTAACCCTTGGGGTGGTGGGTTTTTTTCCTATCCTTATAACAAGAGTTCTTAAAACTTTTTTTTTTTTTTTTTTTCCTGGGCAGCAGATCAAGGGGGGGATTCTGCCCCTCTGCTCTCCTCAGGTGAGACACCACCTGCCAAGCTGTCTCCAGCTCTGGGGTCCTAGCACAGAAAGGAGCTGCTGCTGGAGCAAGTCCAAAGAAGGCCACGGAGATGCTCCAAGGGCTGGAGCACCTCTGCTCTGGAGACAGGCTAGGAGAGGTGGGGGTGTTCACCCAGAGAAGAGAAGGCTCTTTGCAGCCTTTCAATACTTAAAGAAGACTTGTAAGGTGAGGACAGACTTTTTTTAGCAAGGCCTGTTGTGACAGGACAAGGGGTGATGGTGTTAAAACTCAAAGGACAATAGATTTAGACCAGATAAAAGGAAGACACTTTTTTCAATGAGGATACTCCAGTAAGTGGACTGACAACTAGAAGAGAGGCTGCTCTGTTTTAACTTTATTCAGCCTGGTGCAGCATCCAAATGACCTTCACAGTTCGTCTTACACCAAAGATCACATACAGGTTCCATGGGCTGGTAACTGAACTCAAACCCCGAATTTCACTCCATTATTTTAACACTAACCCATCCCTCCCACTCCTTACAGCTACACTTCTAAGGAATCACCGATGTCAGGAGAGGATGAGACTTTAGGAGCAAAACACAGCCATCAGATCAGACCCTGAAGGGACAGGGATGTTAACTCACATTTGTTCTCTCATGCTGGCTAACATAAATTTACTGTATTCCTCATTTTCAGCTCTCTAACTTCAGCTAAGACATTCAGCCCAGTGTACTTCCTCGTCAAGGTACCATCAGTCAAACCCAAGCACATCATTTTATCTCTCAGTTACTAAATTCAAACCACTTTAAACATCCTGCTTTCATCTTTATAGCTCTCTCCCACTTTTTAACCATGCTGCAGTTACAGAAGAATGTACTTGACATATAAAATGTGCACATGATTCCTTTAACATTTTAATGCCATGTATTGTGTTGTAAACATCTCTTCATGTTTTATCTCCTTCTCCATAAATCAGAGGTGACTATCTTAGAAGTCTCAAAAATGACATGTTTTCTCTCTAATATAAATGTAAGCCTCCACTCCTTGAAACTTGAGTGAGCTTTCAAAAATCATCAAAAAACAGAGCTAAGAAAAAGCAAAAGATTATCAATTAACTTAATATAATTTTCTCCCACTCCATTTCTATGACAGCCTGGAGAATGGGAAAAAAGAAGTTACAAAATTAGTCCTTACTAATCAGAAAACCAAGGGTTTATTTAATTCATTTGTAACTTGTAAGGAACAACACTAAGGTAAAAATACCTTCTTGTGTATCCATACCAATACACAGCACTGAAAGTCAGGAAAGCAGACAGTATGAAAATGATACGCTAGGAGCATTTATTTGTTTGATTCAAGATTAACATGCAGTGTTTACAAGGTGAAACCCCAGACTACATTTCCATTTCCTTACCATAATTGCAACTAATACAACTGATCTCTTCTTATGAGATTTTCTGGAGGTTTTGGCTAGCTTTGTAATGTTACAGACACAACGTGTCTCAATCCAGTCCTTGGTAAATTAAAAATCATTAAGTGATTTTAAAATTTTTTTTTAATTAAAACCCACTGTAAAATAATGGTTATTTTCAAAAGACAAAATACCATTAAAGAACACCTGTCCAAAATAATTTTAAGTTACTTCAATGATGGAAAAAAGAAAGAATGCCATTAGAAAGAGAGGGGAAAAAAAGACGAAAGCAGTTTTAGCAGGTGGGACTGAGAAGTGGTGACATGTTGTAGTACAATTCCGAAGGGCCGGAGGACATAACGTGGTGTTGGCTGATGTGGAAGAGAACCAGAGAGCGCTGGCTCTGGGAGCCACTGCGATGCTGGATTAGGTGTGAGGTACAACTCTGAAGTATTGTGATAGGAAGGAGTGAGGCAGAGGCAGAAATGCTGGTGGAGGACAAGAGAAATAAAACACGATCTGTTCTCTGGCACCTTCCCGCAGGAGTTTCCTCCCTCACAGCCCACAGACCCAACACACTCCACGGGAAAACCCAAGGACCCTCTGATATTTATCCAGATCCTCAGAATTCATAACGTTTTCCACCAGCCTCAGTCTGTTTCTCTAAAACTTCTCTCTGACATAAATTATTCCAAGATACTTTTCTTGACATTTTCTAAACAAATGTTTCTAGAATGACCTTGCTGCACTGCAGGCACCGCATTTCCCTTTTGTATTTTTGTCTGTATTTTCCAATACAACTCTTTCAAGTCACAAAACAGTAAGTCACAAGCTCCTTAAAAATCATTATCCAATTTCACAGAATCACCATCAAAATACGTTCTTTCTACTTGCCTTGGAAAGCACTGCTGGAGTTTAGACTTTGTGGATTGTGAAACCTTTTTCTAAACACACATCTGGATAAATATCCAGACTGTACTTCAATAAACAATGAAAAAATACAAAGTTGTCAATTTGCATCAGGTTATTTTATTGCTTTCTTGCTAGAAACAGTGAAAGTGGGGCAAGAATCTCCACTTAGGCACATTTTTGTAACTTTCTGGTTCTTGCAGCCAGGAAAAAGTAAGTTTAAAGTATGATACACAACCATCTGAAAACAAGGAGAAAGTGGTAATTAGAAGGTTGTTTCAGACCCACTTTGTAAAGAAATAAAACACAATGTTTTCGTGTCTGTGTATTACTTAGCACAGGCCTGTACTTAGCCAGTGCTTATGTTAACTTAAATAGTTAATTCAGCTTAATTCACTGGGGATAAAACCGTCTCAGCTCCTACCAGACTGCTAAAATCAAGTAGTTGAGAGAAGGGAAAAAAAAAAAAAGAAAAAAACCCCTCAAACCTCAGAACCTGACCAGTTACAAGTTTCTATCAATACTTCCATCAGTTTTACAGATCAGGGGACCAGGCTCCTCACATCCTGTCCTAAATTACAGGGAAGAATCTTACACAATCCACACTTCACCTTCCCATGACATATGGGGGGACTGTAAATTGTGCACATAGATTTATCAGGGAAACGAGGAGTGGGAAAGATGAGTTGCCCTTAAAGATGTACAGATTTATAGCAATATGGGAAGAGGAAAGACGGTTATCATATAAAAAGGTCCTTAAGGGATAGCGAGGAGCAACAGGGGAAACATGAGTCATGAGCTGCCAGAGAAGTGAATGCATATGGGGAGCAATGGACAGAGCAAAGTAGCAATAAAGGAAGTTCCAAGTCAAATGTGCTCCTTCCCAAAGGTTGAGACGGATACCCAAGCTTAAAGTATTTATGGAAACTTAAATTCCCAGCCAATTCAGACACAGTAACACTGGGAAAAGGACACTCAATGACTGAAAGGATTCACTGATAAACAACAGATCACTGATCACAGCTCTTTCCTTTTGCTTCCTTACCAACTCTGCTCCTTTATTTTTTTTAACAGGAGTAATCTGCCTTCAAGGTCTCTCTACACAGGCAAGTGGCTCAGCATGAGCAAGTGTGAAAATTTAAAGTATTCAGCTGAAATAATGAAAGGCAGTTTGACACACTGTGAGGCTGGAGTAACCTGCAGTGAGTAAAGAGTGAATTACGAGCCCCAGCACAAAGTTACTGCACTCTTCCTAACTCCCCTTTCCTATCCCAAGTGTCCAACTCCAAATTACAGCACAGAATTCCTGTGCTCCTAAGTAATTCAAGGGTTTAAAAAATGGCTTCCAAGAGTTTAAAAAGTGGCTACTTTTGGACAAAATACAATGAGCAATACATGGAAGCTGAAGACAAAGAAAACCAGTTACTTGTGTGTTAATGTCACCTCTCAGAATATCTAGCAAAATCTCAAGCCAAGTTGCACAGGAGCCTCTAAATAAGCAATCATTAATTCTCTTAGTCCAGTAGCACCCACATCAAAAGTGAAGGTACATATGACAGTAAATATTTCAAAGGATAACCCATAAATTTAATTTTTATTATTAAAAAGGCAGTAAAGGAAAAAAGGGAGGAAAAAAGGTGCATCTAACATTGTATCAAAAACCAACAAAACTTCACCTTAGTTATCACAGCCTTTCTACCCAGCCTTTGTGTGAAAAATACGTACATGATAACTAAATGTATTCTTCAGAAAAAAACATGACTTACTTAAAATTATTTTTCAAGGCTATCTATGTGTTTCCAAGTTAAGACAGGCTACCTAAACATTTCCAAGCAATCATGCATCATCCTTCCCATTTTGCAGAGAAAACGTAGTTAGCTGCCTGCCCCAGTTTTAAGCTCAGTGAAAACAAACACTAAACCCCGTACAAACAGTAAATAGGACTTACTTCAGGCTGAGCAAAATGTGTGCAATCCCAAAAATCACATCACGTGCCTACAACTGAGGTGTTACACGGTGTAAACATCAAAGAGGCCCACTCAACCAAGGTGACTCCAGGGTGTGGATCACAGGAAATCTCCACTAGTGGAGTCTCAGGACTCACAAGTGATTGCTGAAACCATGAAGTGCTGTCAAACGTGGCACTGCTGCTGCTCCTTCTTTTTCCAGGCCACGTTTACAACTGAAAGTGACCATGGCTACTACACTTTGCAACCCCATTCAGCACCACAAGTGTTATTACCTGTTCACTAATTAGGCTTTCCTTTGGGATGTAGGGAGAGCCCAAGAGCCACTGTGCTTCACAGTTGAGTGCAGGAGAGCCAAGATCAGCATCAAGCTCCACAGGCATGTTGACACATGCAGGGAAGCTCACATTCAAGCACCTGGAACATCTCTGGCATGGAACAACCTCCATACAATGGAGGTTCTCAGTATGTTCTGCAGATGTCCAGGAGATACCATGATCCCAGCCTGGACAAAACCCCACTGAAGTCCCACTACAGATGTTTAGAGTGGCTCTGAGCCACTCTTAAGACAGATCCAACAAGGTCATATGATAACACAACCAAAGAATCCAGCCCATAAGGCTGGAGCCCCAATGGCTATTCTTACACTCCAATTACCCAGTTCTTCCTATGTCATTTCCAGAGACCCAGGCTTGGGTATTACAAAGATAAACATTATTATTGGGAAGCTTAAAACCTCATCAACTCCATTCTATATAAACACACTGTGCCTAGCAACTCCACTTGAACTCTCAGGCATATATTGCTTTTGTGGTGTCAGTTTTAGCAACTCAGAAGCTCACACAGCAGCTGAAAGCACGGCACTCCCGGCCATCCAGTCACACTCCTGGCAGCATTTCAGAAGCCAGGACAACACCAGTTTGCTGTACAGATGAAGAGATGGACTGACCTGATTGATGGAGTTGGCAGCACAGGATGCCAGGCCAGTTCCAAGGGAGGCGAGCAGGAAACAGGTGAACTCAAAAGGGACTGGGGCCATGGCAAAGCCAGCGGACGCGGTGCTGACGACCAGAGCTGCAACACAAGTGGGAGCACAGTTCAAAGTATCAACAAGAAACCATCTTTGTACATAACACTAGAGTTACGGCTTTCAAACCCTGAAAGAACTCTTGTGCAGATTTAACTTTTTGCTATTTTTATGGTTCAAAGTAGCTCCAGGAACTAGGGACAGTTAATACGAACACTACATAACGAAATCAAAAATGAGAACTGCCAGGACTGAAATAAGAAACCCAAAAGCAGCAGCACATTAGCAGAAGATGTGAGAATACACCTTGTGTCTCTGTGTTCCCTACTTTATGGATTTGCTACAGGACCAAACTGCCCCACATAACATGCACCGGACCAATATTTGTTCCAGTAACTCACACATCATTGCAAATGCAGAAGAGAAACGTAAGAAAAAATCCCAAACTGAGATATATGCTTTAGATCAAATTATAGAAGGAATTTAAGCAGTGCAGAGTCAAAAAGAGACTTGGGGCATGTAGCTACAGTAATTTCACTGCACAATCTCTGTTCCCACTGCTCTTATTTGACATGCCCACTTTGGGCTGAAAGTACAATCACATCATCACAGAGACCCAACGACACTTAGTGGCCTCAAATTTTGAGTGAGTTCATAAAAATCTGGTCCAGTTTTGTCATCCAAAATTGTAACTTTAGTACAGTACTGAAAATCACATCCTTAAAATAAAAATTACCCAAGTTTCAATCCTAATATCGTAATTAGCCAAATAATAGGTCTCACAAACCTCACTTTTGTCAAGAAATAGTATGACATGACAAATTTCTTATACTATAAAAGTCAGCACACTTATGAATTATCTTGCTCATGACCTTGAACCTTACAATCTTAAATTAATAGTTATTAAACAGAAGGTATTTAAATTATATTCTGCATGTAGTTACATGTTTCAGACCTCAGCTATCTTAAATCAAAGCATCGAAATGTTATCTTCCTGATTCCTACAAAGTTTCCTTTTTGTCTGAAGTTAGATTACAAATAAATAACCTTTGCTGACTGAAAATACCTGGATTATCTATTAAGCAGCATTTCTTGAGATGAAAAACTAAATTTCATGGCAGAGACCTGCCAGCAAGGACGCACACACAAAGTGCTCATTTCAAGAACTGTGCCTGCATAAGAACCTTAGGATTTAATCCTAAAATCACAGTGGAGAAAACTTGCTGCTCACCAAAACTTTTCTCTAAGTATTAAAATCCATTGATGGCTGAATATGATTATAATAACATGCATAATATTATAATAAGCATTAATTATTTAGCCTTGTTATGGATTCACAGACTAATTCTACAGTACAGTGGATCTGTGATAGAGCTTTACCCCTCTGAGCAGCTCCGAAACCACAGATTCTGCTGCCTCCCCGAACAAATGAACATGAAAGTACTGATCATTCTGAAAGACTGAATCTTATTTATTATATAAATACAACACCATGTTAGTTTCCAAACTCTTGGATCCTCCTTAGGAATGCACAAGAAAACATGAAATGCTTTGGCACAACTGAGAGAGTTAAACAAATGCACTGAAAATGACAGTGAACAGTGGCATTTGTATTTCCAAGAGTGATTACATTCTTTTTTTTTTGCATAATAAATCACACGCTCACTTCTAGACAAGAATATTAATTAAAACTTATCTTAGAGAGCACTTTACACCAATTTATTGTGGGAAAACACCAACTCATTTACTGGAGAAGAAAGGTGGAATGGATTGGCAAACAGTCAGTGTAACATTACCACTACCCTGACCCCAAAGAAATTCTAACACTGTAAAGCTACAGCACTAATTAAAGTCCCCATTGATTTCTCCAGATTAATTTTAGCCAGTCATTTCAGCATGACTTATCAGGATCTCATTTAAAAAGGCTGCAGTACATCCTCTCCCATAACCCATTAAAGCACGTATTTTTTCTTGTTTGGGCAGGGTTTGCACACCAGGCATCTCCCGCTTCCCTCATCGCCCAGATATTCCAATACAACACATTAGCAGTAAACAGGAAAATGCTCCCTTTGGATTGGGAAGTTTATTTTCTTTAACTGTGGAAGCAATAATTTACTCTTCAACTTCCCTTATGGAGTAAAAGTATATTTAATTGAGATCACATCAAGGGAATGAGGTCACTGACTCTGTTTGTTTTTTAATCCCTGTTAGTTTAGTG
This sequence comes from Gymnorhina tibicen, assembly GCA_013399875.1. Classification (NCBI taxonomy): domain Eukaryota; kingdom Metazoa; phylum Chordata; class Aves; order Passeriformes; family Artamidae; genus Gymnorhina; species Gymnorhina tibicen. The sequence goes on along the minus strand of VXAZ01005014.1, from coordinate 67,412 downwards.
CTTTAGGGGCCAAGTTAACTTCACGTTATTGCATAATAGATGGAATCGATCCTTTCAAGACGTGTTGATGAGAGCCGGCATTATACATGCTCTTCAAAAAGAAGCCAAGATTTAAACTTATGATCTCAGCCGAAGACTTATTTTCAGTCTTTTAAACATTTTTAGCTTTAACAAAAATTAACACAGGACATTTGTCTCCCATTTCAATGCAGATGAAAAAGAAAATGCTAAAGGATTGGTGACAAAGAGTGAATTATAATGTTTCTGGCATAAAAATACAGTCCAAAAGTTTAGTGTGTTCTTTACATTCCTTTTTCACTTCATCCCAACATGATCTGCCTTTATAAATCCTTAGTATTTATAGCATGTGAATCACTACGCCATATTTTGTTGACCTACTATTAAAAAGTAGCCAAGCCAAAATAAAAGCACAGAAAACCAAAGCAAAACAATCCTGCTCTAGAGTTCCCTTCTACTCCTGTTCTGGTGATATATCAGTACATAAGGAAGGACAAAAGCAAATGCATTTGTACTTTTTTTTAAGAAACAATTTTGCGCTTTACTGCAAATATTTATATAGCCCTTAAAGGAAAAGTAGTTTGCCAAAAGCTGAAGAAATATTCCTTCTCAAGTTTTCACACTTTGGTTTCTAGAAAGCCAACCGTAGCAGCACTATTAGTGCTACACACCTGACCAACGTGTCCTTTGTAAACTCAGGTTTGTTCGGGAACATCGAAGTTTTGATACAGATTATAACGTGCACACTAATAAAGGCCAAGCTCCCGAAGCAAACTTAAATTTGGGATTTGAAACCATCTGAAACAAGTCTGCATCAAATCATGCAAAATTCAAGTGCAACATTACAATCAGAGCAGATAACCTCTTCTTACAATCAAACAATTTAAAAATACTTTGCTAAAAATGAACTGTAATAATGGTTTGTTTTTATTTCATTAGTTTTTCTTGTAGCATGGAAAACAAATTGCCAGAAAGCTACCACTATTCAGCTTCTGTTTCTTTGATGGGATAATAGTTACCGGTTTAATAATCACAAAAGAAGAACTACCTTGACAATTATATGAAATATATTTAGAGCTGATAATAAATGTAGACTAGTAATAATCAGAACAATAACTACCAATAAATCTTTGTCAAGGTTTCTGGCTATACTGAAGTTACCATTTAAAGAATAAATGCCATTATTCCAGAATCAAGTGGGAACATAGTGGAACTCCACTGAAGCAAATGCATTTTTTTACTAGAGCAGCTGTTACCAGACTTCTAGCCTACAAACAACACGGGCCCCTTATTTAGTCATTGCTGCAGTTTGGTAACACTCAAGAGTCATTATGCAAAACTGGATCTTCATCATCTTCATGTGACCAATACACAACAAACAAAGATGAAGCAGAATGTTCACAATCACATGTTCAATCAGTACCAAATATCTCAGGCTTCTGATTTCCAGTTCAGCACATTTGTGCGAGAGGATCACTATTGCACAGACAAATCCATACAGAACCAATACATCCAATAAATTCCAGCTGTTTCCTAGTACACACAACAGAATTATTTTCTTAGAACAAGACATATGAAAAAAAAATTCTAGTTTAGTCTTCAAAACCGAAAATGTTCAGAAATTATCATATTTGTCCACCCAAGTTGATCCACTTCTTAGACAGGTGCTATGTAATCACAGATTAGGGTAATTAGGTTGGAAAAGGCCTCCAAGATCATCAAGTCCAACCTTTGACTGATCACCACTTTGTCAATCGGACCAGAGCACTGGGTGCCATGTTCAGTCTTTTCTTAAATACATAGGGTGCTGTACATCACAGGATCATAGAATCACTGAATGGTTTGGGTTGGAAGGGACTTTGAAGATATCCACTTCCAACCCCCTGCCATGGGCAGAGACACCTTCCACTATCCCAGGTTGCTCCAAGCCCCATCAAACCTGGCCTTGAACACTTCCAGGGATGGGACAGCCTGTTCCTATTTAGCTGCTTGTCCTCGCAGAAAGTCCAACACGCAACACGAGCAACAACGAGGAAATGTTCACAAACCCTAGAGAGATATCTAAGGGAATAGTCAGCATTTTTTCATATCATGCTTTCATCAGTCTGCCCAAACTAAAAACTGAACTTTGATTTTCCTGTGGTTTTACATACAGCTCATCTGAGTTTTCATCTGTAATCCTTGGAGAAAACATTACTTAAATCTAAACTTGAAGTTAAATTTAAGAAGACGAGACAATGTGTAATTCTTAGTGTGTGTGCATTATAAACCACTAGAATTTCCTCCTATTCCCATACCTTCCCTTGTCTCTCTCCTATTTTCAGTTACACATCAACTTTAGGATCAAGTTGAAAACAATGCATTTATAATTCTGAAAACCTATCAGACAGATGCATTAGCTTTCCGAGTGCCTTGTTGGTAGGATACAGCTGTTCAGAGAGCAGCCAACATAAAACACCACAGAGATGGAATGGATGGAAATTGAACCCAAAAAGGTAGATTATGCGACATGTAATTAAAAGTTCCCCAATTGTTTTCTATGGCAAAAGAATACAAACAAAAATCTATTCCTGTTCTTATGGCAGAGCTTCTAATGGCAGAGTCACAAAAGCTGCAGTTTACATGAAGCAGGAGGGTATGGAAATAGCAAAACTCATTTCCTTTCCAAGGTGAAGTACAGTTCATACTACAAACAAAAAATCTCTTTCCATCAGCAGCGGGAAAAGAACAGAGCATAAGGAAGTCCCATTTTAGCATAACGCAGAGTTTGCTTTCTTGTTATTTCATACTCTAAAAAGTATAAATAAAGAGTCTGCCAAAAGTATCATACAGGATATGAGATCTCTCAGAACTTCATGGGCAAAAGGAACTAAGTTGTATGACATTTGCCACTTAAAAACTGACCTCAGAGAATTTATTCTTCTTTAAAAAAAATAAAATCAAAGAACTACAACACCATACTCTTTACAGAATATATAATTTGCCTAAATGATTACACAAGTTGGAAAAAATTTTCATTGCTCCTCATATTACACACAGCGTTACTCCTGCTCATCTCCTACGCTATCCCAGGACCAATAAAGACCAACAACAGAACCCCCCTCCTACAAACTTACTCTTTTACACTTTGCATTTCCAAAAAATCTGCACACCAAACACATAAAGATCACAACGAGAAAAGAGGTTAAGTTTTTTTCTGTATCTCTCTATACCTGCTCAACAGGTAAAGTTTACCACGCTTACCTTGGATCAAGAACTCTTCCAGGAACAGCAGAGACAGAAATATGCTACAATCACAGTCCCTTTCCCAACAGGCTTACAAACTGGATTAAAAATTGTACAGCTGTTCAGAAATTAGCAATTAAGCTTACATCTTAAAAGGCACTCCCATACAAAGAAACAGTCCTGAAGGGAATGAAATTCCCTAACCTTTGCCTTCTATACCCTATTTTAAATCCAGAGTGGTGCTTGCCTAGATAAAAGAGCCTACCAGGAACTGTTGAAGAGTTTTGCAGCAAGTCCAAGACCACACAAAAAAGTATCACATGAAATTGTTTTCTCTTGAAAATGATAGTCTTGCATCTTGCTGAAGTTGCCGAAACTCCCATTTCGAGGAGCATCAGTAACACTGAGATGTGGTACGAGCACTGAGCTTACCCATCAGCAAACACAAAAAACCATTTCAAGTACTTTAAACAATAGTCAATTTTCTCTCTCTCCAGTCCCTTATTAATCATAGCATTGTAAGTTTTCATTTCTGGATCTAGTGAAATTTTTTAATTTACTTCTACTTCAACAGATAGCACAGCATTCAATTTCACATAACAGACACTTCAATAAAATCACCTCAATGAAAATATGCCAGAAGAGCTAATTGTTCACACAGCACTTCCAAGTTACCCAGGGTGAGCCCAACAGAAACAAAGTATTACTAAAACTGAACAGCATGGGGGAGAAAAAGGTGAAACCTGTATAATGCAGAAAGAAATGAGGCAATAACTGAGGCTGTATGTACCACAAAGCTGCTGCAAATAATCCTGATAATTGCTGAATGTGCTAGTGAGAGCTTTATATGACCTGAGTTTGAAATTTCCAAGGCTAATACGTTAAAGTGACATAGTAAAGTATCAAGACATGTTTTCATCCCATCAGACTCTTTACCAGCACAAAATAAATGCCCTCAGGCTTTCTAAAAACAATGAAGAAGAAAATTTGGATGTGCAAACAAGATCAGTTGTGCCAAATCCAAAACACAAGATGTATCATCACACTGAGATGAAAATGTAAATGACCATTATACGCTCTGTGTGGTCAGTTTTCCACAGAAAAACAATGAAAACTTATATACTGCAAGACAAAAAAGTTTTTAAAAGTAAACTGAATTCAGGACATTCAGTATAACAAATTTTTATGGCAAAGAACAGTCTTGTTATCAGGAGTTCATTTGACCCACTGAAGAGCACCCAGGCAGGGATTTAGGAAATTACATTTCTGTTCTTGGACTTTATCTCATAGACAAGATGTAAGGCTTTGGTCAGATCATTCATTAGAGGTTCCTCAGAAATAAAAGTATACATAGCACTACCCATTGGCAAAGGAGTAACTTATAGCTGTTAAGTATTAAAACTAGAACAAGACAAAATGTAGTTAAGGCTGCAAGGCAATTGCTTAACAAATTGCTGGTTTGAAGAGACAACACTATCACTGACTGAAAAGTAAATTATATCTTCTTTTATAAAATTCAATTGGTCAGACTCAAACACTTTCCTTTCTAATATAGGAAACGATTTTGATTATCTTATGTTGGGACTTTTAGTGCTAATTTCACAACCAGCAGTACTACAGTGAAAGGTATGTAATTAAGACAGAACTCTGGTAAACTTCAGCAAGACAACTTCAAATACTGAACGCATTATTTGTAAATTCACTTCCTTACCCAGTTTCACTATAGTTCACATACTAATGCTTGCTTATTTCCCAAAAACTAGCTGACAACAGGATGCAAGCTCCTCTAATTGTTTTTAAACAAATTTATTGGGAAAACCATTAAATGCTTCCATAAAACAATTTTCCTTGCACATACTTGATGAAATTGATCCAACTTAGCATCAGTATATCGCATGCAAACCCAAACGGTAGCAGTAAGATTCCAAAGAATTCTGCCATCAAGCAGAATGCAGAAAATGAGAAAAAATTACCAGTAATACCTGTAAGCTTGATTTTGGACAAGCGCGCCAAAATTCCTGGCAAATCATCCAGCCGTAGCTTCATTTCTTTCCATTGTCTGTCTTCTTTGGATTCGGCTCCCACTGGTATGACTGAGTCTTCAGTTTCTGCAGCTGATTTCATTTCTCTCAACTCATTTCTGCTTGATGTCTCAGACCACGACTGATGAACAGGTGAAACCGGGCTAATTTTGTGTACAACCTTTTTTTCCCGATCCAATGGCTGAAGCTCGTAAAAAGGAGACACGATTGAATCGGACTTGGGTTTGGCTCGTTGGCTGAGGTCTTTGTTGTACTGTGTTACATACTAAATACAATGAGAAATGTTAAAACAAATAGTTAAAGATATCTCTGTCCATTTCACTTTATTAACACCGACAATATTATTGTTATCTTATTCCTGTTAGGAGAATTACTTCTATGACACAGCTGAGTGAGTCTGAATTTCAGACACTTATTTCACATACAGCAGCAAGGCTTCTGAAGTTGGCCTAGATATTACAAAAGCAGCTTTACAACTCACAACTGAATCAATAATGTTTACACAAGCTTGGAGGATTGCATTTGAGTAAGTTTACTTCCTCCCCCATAGCTACAACAGCAAACTCTTTGTTCGCATTCAAAACCACCAGGTAATAAAACTTGGCTTACAACTAATCAAGTCACAGAATAGTAAAGGTTGGAACGACCTCCAAGATCATTGAGTCCAACCTTTGACCAAACAAAATTCATCTTTAAACAGAGAAATATACAAATGCCCACACAACTTCAGTTTCCAAATACAAGTACTAAACTTGTGCATCTTTAAGAAATTAAAAAATTAAAAACATGCTAAAAAATACAATCTACCACCTATGATATAAAATCATCTCCCCCATTAGTCTATTATTATTTATGCCAAACTTTACGTTAATTAATTAGACAACAAATTTCAAAGGAACATATATTGAACAACAAATTAGGAGACAGTTGTTTGCTCTTGTTTAGAGCTCTCAGAATAAACACAGAATAAGAAAAACAGCATTTAGATTCTCCTTCATATTTTCTTCCCAAAAATATTCTATGTATTTCAAGCACCAGAGGCATAAAAAGACAGAACATTCAACCAATCCTGATTTCAAGTACACAGTAATAATTACAATAAGGACGAGTGGTCCGAGTGGTCCGCAACTCTGAACAAGTGATGTGAATACAGATCAAATCAGCAACACAATTTAAAAAAAATTGCTACCATCCACTTACATGTGATACAACTGGTCAAAGAAGATGCAATGTCAAGGGTTTGAATGATAATTACAGCTCTTTTAATACCTAAAACTAACAGCACACTGTAAATGTAATCCATTAACTTAACGAGCTCAGGAATTTTGACTCAAATAAACTGATTAACTCAGAACACACCACCTCCACGAGTGAGTTCCATCTACCACTTGCATGACTGCTAGCCAAGAAGTGACTTTATTAGCATTTTTATAAATCATGGTTTTAAAATAATTTTATGTCAAGTTTCTCAACAGGAGATGAGTGCCCTATTTCAAGGGCACAGAAGCCTCCTGCCAAGCAGAGGAGACTTTGCAGCACACGGCACTGTCCCTACTACAAAAGGTTTCCTCCAGCCTCAGATGTTTTAGAATACCAAGTGCTTTAACCCCGATTCAGCGAAAAATGGAGACGCTGAGAATTGCCTGAGTTCGGCTGATAGGAAAAATACTACTTTTATCAACTAATCTCCATTTTGATTTATCACATGGGATGAATGAGAAACACGGGATAAATACACCCCTTGACTTACCATTCGTTTGAGAAAGTTAAAGTACTGAAAGGTAATCAACCTGTTGCTGGCTATATGGTAAAGGTGCACAAACCGGTTCGGTATCTGCCGTACGCCAGTGTTCCTCAGACGCCAAACAAATAATCCTGTTTAAAGGAAAACAAGAAAAAAAATAACAGTAGATCCCAGTTTCTTCTCTGCCACTGAGTTTGCTTCTAATTAAGACTACAGTGTCTGTTGCCAGCTGTGACACAGGACACCCCAACAAATGGGAACCACGGTCAGGTGAGGGAAAATGTTTGCTGCTCCGGGTGAAAGACCTGACAGTGCAGAATCATGGGATCATTAAAGATGGAAAATATCTTTAAGATCAAGTCTGAATATTAGCCCGGCACTGCCAGGTCCACCACTGCACCATGTCCCTAAGTACCACATCCACATGTTTTTTGAACCCTTCCAGGAATGGTGATTCCATCACTGCCCTGGGCAGCTTGTGCCAAGGCCTGACCACCCCTTCAGTGAAGAAATCTTCCCTAATATCCAATCTAAACCTCCCCTGGCACAGCTTGTGGCCATTTCCTCTAGTCCTGTCCCTTGTTCCGTGGGAGCAGAGCCCGACCCCCACCTGGCTGCACCCTCCCGTCAGGGAACCGTGGAGAGTCGGAAGTTCCCCTGAGCCTCCTTTTCTTCAGGCTGAGGCCCCTGAGCATCCCTCAGCTGCTTCTGATGCTCCAGACCCTTCCCCAGCTCCTTTCCCTTCCCTGGACACCTTCCAACCTCTCCTTTTCTTACTTATCTCGAGGGGCCCAAAACTGAACTGCAGGCATGTCCTAATAATTTTGGGTGTTTCTTTCAAATTCCTGAGCTCCATAAGACGCATTTTCACAGAATATCCTGAGCTGGAAGAGACCCACAAAGATCATCAAGTCCAATTCCTGGCTCTTCACAGGACACCTTAATAATCCCACCCTGAGCTTGAGAGCGTTGTCCAAACGCTGCTCGAGCTCAGGCAGCCTTGGTGATGACGCATCGTAGAACAGTATTGTCCCACTACTATATACACTGTCGACAAGATTATCTTGTCAAAGCAGCACTGAGAGGAAGCAGCTGCCATAGGACAGCACCAAAGTCAAACACACGTGGAGGACACAGCGCAGCGTGGCACACGGGGACGCCCCGCACACGGGGACACGCACACACATGGCCGTGCAGGCTCCGGGAACTGCTCCACAGAGCGGCCCCGGGCCGCCTCGGCCCTGCCCGCACCCCGGCCCTCTCGCCCCCGGCTCCGCGGTACCTGCGAGCGCCCGGGGCGGGCGGCAGCGGCGGGCGGCGCTCATGACCGCGGCTGCTGCGCCGCTCTCCCCTCACCGCCCGGGCGCCGCCATCTTCCCGGCGCGACCTCCAAACGCTTTCCGGGTCGGCGCTACCGTGGAGGCGGAGCGGCCATTGCGGGGCTGTCTCGACGTGGGGGGGCGGTCGTGTCGAGGCCATAGCGGAGGTCTACAAGGGCTGTTCTCCCGTGAGGCGTGGCCGTGCTCGGAGCTAGTGAGAGTGTTTTATACCGAAGTTTGAAAGTCCCCAAGCTAATATATAAAAGCGGCGTGATAAGTGTCAAAAGGCATGCTTTTCACCTCTCTTACCAGTACAAAATAAACGACCTAAAGAATCACAGAATTGTTTACGTTGGAAGGCACCTCTGGAGATCACCCGGTCCAATCCACCCTGCCAAGGCAGGGAGCACCCAGAGCTGGTGACACAGGAGCACATCCAGGTGGGTTTGGAATGTCTCCAGAGAGGGACTCCACGCCCTCCCTGGGCAGCTGTTCCAGTGCTCGACGCCCTCCATGGAAAGAAGTTCTTCCTCATGTTGAGATGGACTTCTGTGTGTTTTAGTTCATTACTATTGCTCCTTCTCCTGGGCACCACTGAGAAGAGTCTGGCACCATCCTCTTGGCACCCTTGGTGATATTTATATGCACTAATGAGATCATGCATTAATGAGATCCCCTCTCAGTCTTCCCCAAACTAAACAGGCTCAGCTCCCACAATCTCTCTTCATATGGAGATGCTCCAGACCCCTCATCATCTCTGTGGCCTCCACTGGACCCTCTCCAGTAGCTTCTCTGTCTTCTACTGAGGAGTCCAGAACTGGACACAGCACTCCAGATAATGAGGAAGAAAATTTGGATGTACAAACAAGATCAGTTGTGCAAGTCCAAGACATGAGATGTCTCATCAACACTGAGATGAAAATATAAATGACCATCATACACTGTATGTGGTCAGCACAGCTTTTCCATGGAGAGATAAACAATGAAATAAAAACGTTCAAAAACTAAACTGAATTAAGGACTTTTTTTATAAAAAGTTGCTATGGCAAAGAACAACAGTTCTTGGGGGGAGATGTGGGTGAGATTGTTCCTGCAGAGCAAGTGCCAGAGCAGTTTCCCACACAGGGAACCAATCAGTGACCCCGAGGAAAGAACTGGGGTGTCATTTTTGGGGTACAGGAACAGGAGACAGCGTTCAGGTGAGAGCTGGGGCCAGATGGGGGACCTCGGTCACCTTTCACATGAGAAAGTGCCCAGAGCCTTGCCTGGAGCAAGGCACTGGGGCTGTTCCCTCTGCTGCATCCCCGGGCTCATCCCCAGGGAACAGCTGTGGCCAGGATGTGGTATCTGACACAGCAAGAGGGTGACCAGGAGTGCATGGGGACATCGCAAAATGCTTGTAAAACAGCCAAAGGAGGGCCAATAAAAAATCAGTCAATTCTATAATTCTGTGGAGTCTCGTTCCCAAAAGGACCTGAGCTTTAAAGAGCCAAATGCTTGGTAAAAAAAAAAATAAAAATTAAATCTACATTTAGTTTCTAAAGTCATTTCTGAAACTGAAAGTTTTGATTTCTATACTCCTTGGGTAAAAATATGCATTTCAGGGGGTCAGATTGAAGAGCTGATGCAGCTGTCACCGCATCCCGCCCTCATACAGGTTCTGGGGGTGGCTGGATCCTTTGTTAAGCTGATTCAACTTACTGACCTGAAAGGGAGAAATTGCTAATTTTGCTGGTTATACTGTTTGAACTGGCCCTGCACAGGCACTGATAGGTTGAAAGCTCAAGCAGAGCACAGAGGAAGGGCCTTGGACCAGAGTCTGAACAAAAAGGGAAGGGAATGGTTAGGACTGCTCCAGCTGTAAGGCGTAATTGCACCCCCAGGCATCTTTAAAATGTTTTCTCTTAAGAGTTTAAGTTCAGGAGATGTAGGCTATAAGTCACTTAAATGCTTTTGAAAGTCATTCTCAATATTTTATCATGGAAATCTTCCTCAGAACCATCTTCCTCCCAGGCTTTCATTTCTTTATAGCGCTTAAATTCATGCAAAAGTCATCTTCAATCATTATTAAGAAGATAAAATGAAAACACTCACTCTAATTCACCCAGAATATCCTACTTCAAAGCATTTATTTCCATTCTCCTTCTATTTGGGGAGCTGGGGAGAAATTAGGACTTCACATTTCTTACAGTTAATATCCGGTTTTACTCTGAGTTCTCATCACTGAGCATATATCACTTTGCAGTTCCTGTTTGCATCTCTACTTTTTGTCCTTTTTTTTGCCCTCAAATTTACACTTGCAAAAATAAAACAAACATCACGCAGCAAACACACACAACGGTTGCATAGAGGGCCAGAATGGTTGGTTGGTTTTAGGGCAGTTTGGGTCAGAGAGGAAAAGGTGGAGGTAGTCGAGTGTTTAGTGTCAGGGCTGAGATTTGAGGTTTAATGATTTTCATTGCCTTTCACTTGGGCAATAAATTGCACCCCCGGAGAGAGGGGATATAACACTACTTTTCTAATTAAAGAGAATGCTGTCCATGGACCTCGAGACGGAGCAATACGTCCTTGTGAAACAATAATGAGGATTTAGGGCACACAAAATGTCACATACCCATTTGGGTTGAACCACTAAAGCTACTCGTAGAGAGAAAGAAGATTATCTTAGGATTTTTAGTGGACAGAAGTATCTAAATGTCAGAGCTGTATGTTTGCCCAAAAGGGCTCCACAGGCTTTGGATCTCATTACTGAAGGTTTGGCTCTGCACCGCACTGATTCCACAGGAGCTGGCCCCACGAAATACTCTAGAAAACACCTGGAATTACAGAGTACAGAAGGGGAGCACGGCCCTTCCAGGAAGCTCTCAGCACCCTCCCCACTCAGCTCCCACCATCTAGCTCATAAAAGCCCAGTACCTCTGTCACAGGACCAGGGGGAGGGTTGCCAGAGACTCATTTCTTGTCATGGGGCTCCAAGGTCACCATTGTGGGTCAGAACAATTCCTGAAACATCTCTAACATTTTGCTAGTTGCCAAGATGGGCAGTTGCTCGGAAGCACCATAGATGTATGGTGCTTCCCCCGGTTATAAACTTTGCACCGGCAGGTTTGTTCTCAGGGTGATGCTAGGGGCATTTAACCACACAACTGCCATTAATGTTAATTATAGAGTACATATTAACAGCTTTATACGATCCTTTTTCCTAGTAACACTATCATAAATCTGATTGGTGGGGCTTAATTAGATGTCAGCAGCAGAATGCAATAGTTTGATACACAAAAGGACAAATTTGTAGAGATGGCAAACTATTATTATACTTTAATCTCAAAATCTTACTCATAACAACAAGGCTTCTTGTAAGATTGATTTGTTGTCAGAAAATTATTTAAAGACCAACTGTAGAAATATGATATTTTTCTTACTTCATAGAATGTGGCATTGATGTTAGAGCTCCACAGAGACTTGATGTACTTTCAGATAAGCAACTCTGAAAGCCAAGTGCAAAATAAATAAGATGGCATCCTGCTGTTATTATGGTAACCCTTGCAGATCATTTCAGAACTGGTGACTGGTGTTTAGTTTAGTAATCCACCACGGGGGAAGCTGGACCTTAGAGCAATTGGTTGGTGAAGCCCAACTGTATTTAATTTTGGGGGCCCAGGATGTAAAGTAAGAAATGGTGGCCAAAGTGAAGGGCAGTAGGACATACCAGAAACACAGAAATAACAGATAGAAAGAGCTAAGGAAGTATTAAAGGTCAGGCCAAACTCTAATGATAGAAAGTTGATTGACTGCTTAAGGCATCTAGATTGAGCCAATGATCTCTGCTCAACACCTCAGTTACACCCCTGCTAAGATCTTGAGTCAGGGCTTGTCACAGCTTCTGTTGCTGAGAGACTCCCAGTGATCCTGATGATCAATTAAGTATTTCTTTGAGTCACTTGTAATGCCGTGGATTTGGTGTTTTCTGGGATTGTCTACAATTCAGCATTGTGATGCACTGATGCTTTTACATCAGTCCAATATTGAAGGATAGGAAGTATCCAAGGCCAGGTTGGATGGGGCTTGGCACAGTCTGGTGTACAAAAGAAATGGTCCTGCTGACTCGGACACTGGCACTTTTCCTCTGAGTCAGTGCTGAGCCTGTGCCCAAGCATGTTCTGGGGGCACAGTGTGGTGGGAGTCTTTGGGGTCATAATCACTCATCATCTTATTCCACTTTCACTTTTCCATCTTTACTGGTTAGTTGTTGCCTGATTGGGTTCTGGATTCCCTGGGAAGCAGCACTTCCTTGCAATAATTTCTTTACACCTACCTCACCAGTGAGCACAGCCTTCCCAAATGGGAGATGGGAGAGGAAGACTGTCTTATTTCCCTCCTGCCCCTGGGTGTAAAACTAGACTAGTCCTTGTGGGAGAAGAGTGAGAAACTCCAGTGTTTCTCCTTGCTGTGAAGGGAGGAATGTTTTCTATTTTCTGATTTGTGAGAGAATCAATTTAGTTTCTGAGGAAAAAAATGTCACATAAGAGAAACAGACCAGAGTTCGTAACAGGAGGTGCAGCACAGGCCCTTCAGCCCTACTGCTCTTAGTAATCTGTGTCCTTCCCCAGCATCTCATAGCCTGGGATGCTACATGGGCAAAGTAAATGAATGCCTTGCTTGTGTTTCCAGTCACAAAATACATCCAAGACACGGCAAGTTCCTTTTTGTAGAGAAAGACCATATGTGCCATATTGACTGCAAACTCTACAAGCTGTTTCTGGCCCGCAGGCTGCAGATCCAAGCCCCTAAGCAAGCTCATTCCAGGAGGAGGCTGTCATGGTCAGGGCAATTCATCTGCCTGCAGACTGTTCCCACCAGGTCCTCAGGAAAGGGAGAGCCTGTGGTTAGAGTAACACATGGGGGCGGCTGCGGGGGTGCAGGTTGAGCAGTCCTGCTCCAGGGAGCAGAGTTGTTGAAGAGGACCTTCACCATTGACTTTGAGTGTCCATGGAAGAGTGTCTCATGGAGATGTTGTCAGACTGTGCAGAAACCCCTCAACAGGGGAGGGGGCTTATGTGCCAGGCAAGTTACATCATTCAGAAGCTGCCTGTTTGGACTTCTGGCTGCTGCAGTGGGTCCACGTCCCTCAAAAATATGTGGTGATACTACTGAGTCCAACTGGAGCCCATGGGGTACATCATCCTGAGAGACAAACCAGGTCCCGCACACCCTCCTCAGCTCAAACAAAGGAGGTTGAGGATATCTTCATCATAGAAAAGCAGAATACACATTCTCCTTATTTATGGACATTTAGGGCAGAGTTGTTATAAACCATTCATCCAAGCAGTCATTTTTTGAAGCTCTCACATCCCTGTCCAACTAACCATGCTTGTATTAGCCTCAGCAGCTGACAACCACAGCAAATATCTTGGAGAAAGGATAACATTTATGAACATATCAAAATGATTAATAATGGGCTATTTAAAATAGCAAGAGATGAAAGAGAAAGCCTACAGAGAAGCCATTTTGAGATCCTCAGTAATTCAGAACAGTTTTTAAAAGTCAAGTTTTAGCTATCACAGATCTGTCCCTGCTGCTCTGCAGATAACAAGGTGGGCTGTTCTCATCAGGGTGAGAGCTCTCTTCCACCTAGGGCTCTTTATTTCACTCTGGCAGCTATCACATCGACACTGAAACAAGCTCGATGTAACTCACACCCACCCTCATCTCCTGAACACCCCCGAAGAGACAAGCCTTAGCACACATCAAATTCAGATTTATTTTCCCTGGGCTGGCTCCGCTCAGTGCTGCCATATTCCAAGGGTTAATTTTGGCAAACGAGTAGTTGGTCAAGTACAGCGTCTGCACCCCCCGGGAAGCTTTCATAGTCTGTCAGGCACTTGTTAACACACTACCCCATTCAGGTTGGGATGAATTTGTGGCATGTTGGAGACGAGCCAAAGGCTGAGCTGGGAAAAATATTTATTTATATCTATGCAAATATTTCATGTCTGCCCAAATCATGCACTTTTCCTAATCCACAGTATTTCAAAACATTTGCGGTTCTCTCAGCTGATTAGCATCAGCTTTGCTTGGCCTGACCTAGCGGAAAGAAACGTAAGACAGTAAATGCAGCTGAATGCTTTAATTCACTGATCAAGGCTGACATTTCTTCCCTGCCTGGTCTATCATTCCATAATTTAAAGATTCTTATAAGGTGTAAAAAGCTGTGTTTTGTGCCATGACAAGCAATATGGAATGTCCAGGCCTTGTTCTGTGAAAAGGGTCTCACCAAATCCCCATCTGAACAAGGGGATGGTAGTTTTGGGGGCCACTGAAACAAAGCAAGAGCCTGCAAAATTGCTTCTTGAGAGCTATTTTCTCAAAGTGACTCACTATCCACATTCTGGAAGGAGGGACCCGTGGACCCTACCTCATCAGCGTGATGAATCACAAAGTTTTCGTTGTATTGGTTTCCAGCCTATGTGCTGAGCAGCATGAAACATAAAACACAATGTTTGGGCTGAAAAGTGCACAGTGGTATAGGAAGCTACTGAAGATATCAAAAGTATCCTCTGTTCCTTCTAAGTGTAAGAGCGAGGAAAAAGAAGATGGAAAAGAAAAATAAAGATTCAGAGGTTTGTTGGTCATCTGGAGAAAAATGGAGCCTGGATGCAACCAGGTTTAGCGTCCATTAAAAGTAGAAGAGACAAGCCTGCTGAAAACAACTGAATTTGTGTGTGAGCAGGACACGATGTGGTACCTGTCAATGTGGAGCGATTGGTGATTGTGCAATAAGAAAAACTGACATAGCACATTTGTCTCAGAGCTCCGAGTTCATTGTGATCAGCCTGGTCACACTGACAGGGAAGTTAAGTTTGGACTTACCCAAAATACCATGAAAAACCCTCAGTGCTCTGCGCATTAGACCATTTCCCATATGTATCACTACCCTGGTTTTAAGAACTAATAATCACTGAGTTGCCCTATCTGAACCTCTGAGAAAGAGACAGGAAGGGGACAGCCACACTTCACAGTGGGCAATCGCACAGGTCAGAGGTGGAACAACAAAGACGAAGGTTTTTATAAAGGAAAAACTATTTTCCACTTATTTGTACCGAATATGGAGACTGAGTGAAACCAGTCTGGCCATCACCACTTATTAACCAGTCCGGCATCATGTTGTCAAGGTACTCTTTCTTTTCAAAAGAGGCCAACATGTCTTACTTATATGTGATGGTGGCCCAGGTCTTTTTGGTTCACATATTCACCTTCAGGAGACCTTCGTAGTTTTCCGTGCAGTCCAGACAGTTTGTCTTTGGTATTTACTGATCAATTCTTTTCTATTTGTGAAAAAATAAATGACGTTTAAGCCTGATTTTGTTACATGGAGAAACTTGAAGGAGTTGCATCACTCCTTCGCAGCTTTAGCAATCTGACCTGAATTTGGCTACTGCATAACTTAAATCCCTTAAGGCACTTTCATTACTACAGAATTAAGGAAGCTTTTTGAGTTTTTAAAATCCTCGTAAATGTTCTTTTAAAACTACTCTATAAATTCAGCTTTTTATCATAAACTTTCCCTTCCTAAATAATAAAAAAAACCCCTCTAAACTTATTTCAGTCTGTTTCATGACAGTGTTTTAAAATACATTTCAGTACTCATGAAATGCACTGCAAATCCAAGTTTGGTGTCTGTGGGCTGTGTTGAGGAGGGAATGCTCTGACTTTGGCCAGGGTTTGTTTTATTCTCACTATATATTAGCTGAATTAAGCTCGCTAGCCCAGATCAAGATCACATGGCATTAGGTGCTCTATAAATACAGTGTAAGATGCAGCCCAGGCCACAGATAAGTAAAATCAAGCAGATAAAACCAAGGGAAGAGGGAAGTGCTGTTATTGCCCCTTGACAGATGGGGAGTAAGGGCATGGAGAAGGGACTGTTCACACTAAATGACTTCAAGCACAAAACACAGGAGCCCAAGCACAGAAGACAGGTTTCCCCCACCCTTAGTGAGGTTTTTCCAGGGGCTGCTCACATCAGTCAGAGGTTGGGACCTGAAGGAGGGGATGTAAGAGAGGACACCCCAGTGAGGGTCTGACTATGCTCCTTGCAGTGGTGGCGGGACAGAGCCCACCACCCTTGACTGTGGTGTTGTCACAGCACATCACTGAAATCTGACCTTTCTTTTAACTTCTTAAGAGAGGGAGGACTGCTAGGTGCCACAGCTTACCAGGCTCCCAGAAGAGGAACTTCAAACTCATTGTCTGTACAGTACTGCTTTCCCTTATTTTTCTTGTGAACAACTGGTTTTTAAAAAGAGAGTTCAGTTGCTCAGCCATTTCAGCGTCACCATTAATTTAATCTTTCTCCTTATTTATTGATAGAGCTACTTTCTCTCTTGTCTTTTGTGTTCCCATGATATATTTCTAAAAACCTTCCTGATGCCTCCGGGAGCAGTCACTCATGCAGCTGCCCTTGCCATCTCCCTGAAAACCTCCCCTCCTCAGCAAGGCACACGCTTGCTTCAGCATCCACTTCTTCTTCCCAGAAAACTTTGTGCTATTTCCGACTTCCCCAACATCTCCCTTTTTTTGCTGTTCCTTAGCCATTGTCTTTGCCTCTTTCCACATAAAAAATTCCCTAAGGATGGGAATGGAATGGCTACTGGCAGTGTAGCCTCTTCCCCTTGCAGGGATTTGGGCTAGAAAACAGCAGCTCTGCATCTGTCCTACTTTCTCCTGGACCATCACTCACCTTTATTTTGAAAAGTTTATCCTTCCCAGGACACAGTGTTCACCAGAATCCCCAAATCACCCATCTGAAATCTAATTCTCCTACACCTCTATCACAGAACTGTAACCAATGCAGTCATTTAGTATTAATTAGCCATCCTGTAATTTAGTTCAGTCCTTACGGACCTCATGGTGGCCCAGATCTGATGCGGGTGGCACAGACACAGCAGGAGACAGTCCCTATCCCAAAGCATTTACAGCTACAGATGAGCCAGAAGGGAAATATCTTTGTCCCAGTATACCAGGGTAAAGTAAGAAGGGGTTTGTGGGGGAGTTCAAAATCACCTCTAATGACTGACCGCCTGCGCAGAGCTGAGTTCATGGCATTGCCTTTGTTAATCCTCCTTAGGTGAGTAGTCCTGGGTCACAGAGGGGCTGGCAGAGCCCTCCAGCCCACATGCAGGTACTGCACGTCACAAGCCACCTCTGCTCCCCTTCTGCCTGCCCTGGTGGCAGATCCAGCCTTTTGTTTCTGCTTTGTGTATTTCTGAAATACCAGGAAGGTTTCAGTTTGCTAAAGTTTTGAATTCCTCTTCTGGATGCACTCCTCATCCTGCTGAATTATTTTGTCCCTTCCTAAACAAATGGCCTTTCAGTGTGACGAACTTCTATTAGGCCAAGGTGTCCTGTGACTGCTCAGAAATCCCAGTAGCAAACTGATAGTTACTGAATTTCTCTTTACTGTGCAAAGATAAGCTGCAAGCCAGAGTCAGAGAATATTAGTACCTGCTCCAGAAGGAACAGAAGGCTGTTCCTTAGCTGAGTTAAAATGGGTTGAAACATGCAAGTGTGTGACCAGATGGGTTGCGTGTGTTAGGAGCACACACTTGCTATAGAAAATTAAATATTTTCTTTGAGGAACAGCAACTACTCAAAAAACTTATTTAACAAAAAAAAACTTATTTAACAAAATAACGCTATGAGGTTTTTGAATATAAACAGGAACAAAGAACAGTAAATAACAGTTCAGTACCTCCCAGCAATAGGTAAGTGCCTCTGCAGAGCTCACAGTCTCGCATGGCACATCCCCACGTGAATGCCCATGGCCAGGAGCCAGCACTTCGAGACAGTGTGTGTGTGCAACATTTGATTTCTTCCATGTCTCTGTGAGTGAGAATTATTTATGGTGGTGCTTCTGTGGGAGATAGATAAGGAGTCCTGACTCCTGGCTGGAAAACTCTTGTGCTGCACAGCAGAGAGGGACCGCTCCCTGCTTCCCAACTGTAGAGGGACCCGGGATGAAGATGGCTCCCACTTCCACACAAGGTGTTAGGAAAGCTTCCATTGCATCCCAATATGAAAGAAATATGAATTCAGAAGTCTCAGAAAGTGCTCCTTGCTGGCACCTCCGGGAACATGCAAACCCCTGACATGGGGAGTATCCTCATGTACAAAGAAGATTCATGTCCCCTTGGATGAGCATGAGCAACTAATAGGGGCATAAAATCCAGCGAATTTTGGCTGGGTCTGATCTCCATAGTGAAAATCAGAAGACACTTTTGCGGAGGCCAGTAGAGCTGCAGTGGGGAAAAGCCACTCACAGTTGTTTGCACAGGGATGAGAAGAGGTGTGAAAGATTTCCCTGCAAATACATCCTATAGTTCCTTAGGGTTGATGGATCCATTTATACCTGCATAAGGAAGATAAAGTAAAACAGCACCAACCCCAAGTGGTAACCTGAATATAGTGTCTCTGCAGTAGAGTCAGTGTCACAAAGAAAATTCAGGAGATCTGGCTGGAGCCATTTATCAATGGTTTATTGCATTGTCGAGGCCAAGCTGGAGCAATAAAAACAGGGAACTCCAGAGTTCATGGCAATGCACATCAAGAACTGGATGATATTTGGACTTCCTGAGCTCCTTGAATGTCCTTTTGTTGTTCAGCTTGCAAATTGGGCTGTGAGTTTGGGAGCCTGACTTTAGATACTCATGTTTAAGAAGACTGATCTGAATTTCTAACAGAAAAAAAGAAATTGTCTCTCCCGGAAAATAGCCATTCCAAAACAATTTCCCCTAAAATTCTCACTAGGGGTGATGAAAATCCACAGCAAAGATGGGGGAAAAAAAACCAAGGTGAATTAATGCTCTTTTAAAAAACTTTTTACAACTGATTCCTAGTGAGGAATGGCCAATCTTGTTGACATGCAATTGGATCATCTTCACGTCCTGGGATGACTGATGAATGGACAGATTCCAGGGCTGGAGGCCAATGCTGCCTTCCTCTTCCACAACTCATCACTTCTTCCACAGACTACTTAAACCTCCACCAGAAGTGACTTGACTCTATATTAGTAGTTTAATTAAAAGTTTCCATATGCAGGTCACCCTTGGTCTCACCAGCCTCTGAATGGAGAAATTAAATGCATAGCAACAGGGAAAGGCTTTGAGCTGGTTTTATGAGGAGAGCTGCTAACCCACTGCCCTGGTGTTTACAGCACACTGACTGTGCCATAACTGGCCTGAAAGACCGAGGCTGTGCCTACATAAAGCAGCTCTCTATAAGCTTACCTGCAAATAAATATATATATTTTTATCCTAAGATGTTGCAACAAACTATAGAAGCGAGAGTGGTGTTGCTGGCAGGAGCTGCTCTTTTTAATAAAGTCATCTGTGTTTGCAGATCAGCTATCGCTTGTGCTTTAGTGATAAGGCAAGAGGAAACAGTTTTAAACTAAAAGAGGAGAAATTTAAATGAGTATTAGGAAGAAATTCTTCCCTGGGAGGCTGGTGAGGCCCTGGCACAGGTTGCCCAGAGAGGCTGTGGCTGCCCCATCCCTGAAAGTGTCCCGAGGCCGGATTACACAGGGCTTGGAGTAACCTGGTCTAGTGGAAGGTGTCCTTGTCCATGACAAAGGCTTTGGAACAAGATGATCTTTTTTTTCCCTTCCAGCCCAAACTATTCTGTGATTCTATGCTTCTTTTGGAGGAAAAGACTGAAGGTTTGACCAATTTACATGCCGGGGGGACCTCACTTTTTTCTATGACTGAAGCCCAGTGCTCCACACGCCTGTACGACTACAGGCAGGCACAGCACCAGCTCTCAGCACTCAAAACCAAGCTCTTGGCTGGAGGTAACCAAAGCCTGAGTTTATAGCTTGCTCTTCTCAGCCAATCCACCAAAAATGTGTGGCTGTGCAATGCTCCATTCAGCTTCCTCTAGGAAAAAAAAAAGCTCATTTTAGGCACTGTAACAAAAGCAAGTAAAGTGCAAATCTGGCTTCAAAGGAGTGTGGGAAACAGAATGTTGGTTTACCGGCATCTTGAGGGTTGGGACTGCTCACAAGGGCAGTGTGAGCAGCCCCAGCTCATGTGTCCTGTGTGTCAGGGGGAACATGTGCTGTGTAACCCTCTCCTAGGGCAGTCTAAAACATGAGACCCACGGGGTCAGTCACATCCTTTTGGTCCTTATCTCAGTGACCAGGTAAATAGTTTGCCCTAAGTGGGACTGGTGCCACTGATGGGATGGATGGAACTTGCCTGAACATGTATAAGTGGTCCTGCTTGTTGGAGTTCTTTTGTGGGAGAAAAGAGTTCAAATTGTAACCAGGCAGTTGTGGGAATTGAACTTAATCTCCCATGTTCCTGACCTGCTGCAGGGAAATGGGACATTTCCCATCCTTCATGTAGGTTTTCGGGCACATTATATTCCTTTTCTGTAAAGAAATGTTTGAATTCTGGGAACACAGCTGAAGCCACAGAGCTTTTATAGGGCTTTTTTCAGAATTACCCATTAACTAAAAGATAAGTTATTCACAGGTGTCCACCTGGCCCAGTATTGCATGGGCAGAGGGGTGAGGAGGATTGTGATTCGGGGCTGAGGACAGGCAGCCCCTCGTGATACACAGTGGAGCTGCACAGTCAGTGTTTTGTCACTGAGGCCAGCTGATGGAGCTGAGCCCTGGGTGTCCATGCAGGACCGCTCCGCACTGTGGGGACAATGCAGCCCCTGCCTCCTCGAGGGAGAAGTCAAACCATCTCCTGGGTGAGGAACTCACTCTTACCTCTCCTTTCCTTAATCCTTGCTAGGGAAATGCCTTCCCCTCCTATTCCCTGCCCCAAAGCATGGGGCTTTCCACTTCTGCAGTTGAAAACTGTGCCAGGAGGACAGCTGTGACACGGAAAACCGTGTTTGTTTGAATTAAAAAGCCGTGACCTCTCTGCAGTGAGCTCAGAGAGCTCAGGTGAGCACCCTTCTCACCAGCACTCTCTCTGCTCTGCTGCCACAGCCTGGGGATGATGGAGACCTGTGAATAGGGAGGTGGTTGATCTGGAGCTACTGATGCCTGTGGCAAGGAGGGCTTCTCTGTTGCCTTCAGCAGCCAGCTGCTCTCAGCAGCTTCTCTGCTCCAGACCCGTCTTTCTTGTTGAGACCTTTCAGAGCCGTAATTTTCTATGTGAGTGGTGGAAATGTTTCTATTCTGTTCAAGAATAGGTTGCCAGTGTTCCCCAAGGGGCAGGGATCCACCTTACTGGCATGTTACACTGTAGCAGAATCAGTGGAAGCACAGTGCCACCAAAAGCATGTCTTGACTCTAGGGTCAGCAGGGAGACGCTGGAAGGAACCTAGAGTTTGCCTTGCCTTGCCTTCCCCCTTTGAACACTGGGTACAAATGGACAGAGTGTTCGGAGTTTTCAATAGCAGCAGCTTTGTCTTCATCCCTAACCAGGGAAACCAGTACAGATACTAAGGCAAGGCCTCCAGGCTCTCCTAGGGACCATTTTCGGTACTGACTCAGGCTGAGAGTGGTCACCAAGCACTGTCTGGTGGTGGCCAGTCTTTCTTCAAAGATGTCTGTGCCCACAGTGGCTGTGTCCTGGTACAAGGTGACACCTGGCAGAGATGGGGCTCGGTGGGATCACTGATGCCAAGAGTAGAGGAAAACCAGGCTGCTTGTTTCAGCTCATAAGTGGAGATTTAAGATTCCCACAGGCAGCCTGTTTCCAAACTCTTGGTGTGTCACGCTATCAACCATGCACCTTTTATGGGCATTCATTTCAAAAAGTCATCTGGGTGGAAAAAATTAAACATATATATATAAACATGATATAAAGACTGAGCACATTACAAATGGGAGCTGGGTCAAAAAAAACCCTACTGCAGCGCTTAGAGACTATTCTAAATAGATTCACTCAAAGCTTTGCTATTTCATAAAACATTAAAGGATTAAAATGACTTTAAATACATCTGTAGAAATAGAGGCCATATTTTATTAAAGGTGTCAGGTCTATCTAATCTCTCCCGTGTAAGATACTCATTTTGCAATAGCAAAGGCACAGAGATCATTAAGTCCATCTCCAGTGCTAGCACAGACAGCCTTTGCCAGATACCAAGCTCTTCTCTCATTAATATTTTAACATTTGAGGTAATGCTGAGAAACCGTCCTTTGTCACAGACACCAGAGAGATTAGTAGTAAATCTTTTCAAAGAGAAGTACTGCATCCTTAGTATCCAAGGATTAGAATTTAAAATTGAACTAGAGCCAGTGCAAACTGCAGAGCAAAAATAGAAGTGCAGTGGGACAGAGACCCCAAATGTGTTCTTATTGCTGGCAAGACTGGGGGGATGGTGGTTGCCAGCCTATAAATGTTGATTTGGGGTTTCTTGCAACTCCAAAGCCTTCAGTGACAGACAGGATCCTAGGGCTAGACAGATTCCAGTCTGATCCAACACCATAGCATTTGCACTTCTGGAAAACAGCAAGGTAAAGCCCTGAATACAGGCAAGGCACAAGGAGCCCTAAGGACAGATCAGGAACAGGCACCTTCTGTTAGGGATAAATCTGACCTGGTGCCCACAAAAAAATTAACAGCAAAACATTCAGCTGTAAAGATAGATGTAGAAGCAGAAGGGAATCGTAGAGAAGAGTGAGAGTGTCAAAATCTGGAGGGTATTTCAGAGGTGTAATGATAAAATCAGAAGAGCAGGCCCAGGAAGCTGCATAGGAATGGACTCTCTTGGCATCGGTGGCATGTGACAGGGCATCAACAAAGGCGCAAGGGCCTGGGATGGGAGAGGGAGGGAAGGAGGACAGGGTCCTTGCTCAACTGCAGCTCCCAAAAGGCTCAGGAGAGATTTGTGCCCAACCATCCCTGTGTCTGTCTTGCAGGGACCCACAACAATGTGCCACCACAGAGCTGCAAATGCGGGAGCATTGGGGCACTGCACAGCGCTGCTGTCACTCACCTGTGGGCACCAGCTCCTCCGAACAGCAGGGCTGGCTCCTGTGTCACCCTAGTGCACCCTCTGAAGCAGTTCAAGACATTTTGAGGGAAAGGCACTGGAGGAATTAACTGCTTGATAAGGCAAGAGCAGACCTCAAAGGAAGCAGCTCAGAGGGAAAACTAAGAATCAGTTGAAAGGGTCTATGAGAGACAAACCAACAGCCTGCTGCCAGGAAAACACAACGCTGGGACTGTCTGGCACAGCTGCACAAGACGGAAGGAGGATTTGGAGGTGAGAAAATAAAAAATGGTGAAGAGAATAGAATAGAATAGAATAGAATAGAATAGAATAGAATAGTACTGTTTCAGTTGGAAGGGACCTTCAGTGATCATCAAGTCCATCTGCCTGAACATTCAGGGTTGGCCAAAAGTTAAAGAATAATATTAATGGCATTGTCCAAATGCCTCTTAAATACTCACAGGCTTGGAGTATCGACCACTTGTCTGGGAAGCCTGTTCCAGGGTTTGACCACCCTCCCAGTACATAAATATTTCGTGGTCCTGTAAATGATTCTGGTCCTATTTCTGATGGACACAGGCATCTCATGGCTGATACAAGAGAAATCCTTTCCAGCACCCCAAATTTTCTGATCTCTAACATGGAAATATCAATTCTTCTCCCAAATTCATGCCTCAAACACGTGTAAAGTGTCTGCACAGAAGGTGATGCAGAAGAAAACATTGTTGCTCATGTTGAAGTTGCTTCAATAGTCCTACATGGCACCTTTGGGCAAGGTACTGTACCAAGGCTTCAAAGGTCTGTCCATGTCAATGTTAGATGGACAATTTGGACAAAAGAAAATAATGCAAAGGTTTTTTATTTGGAGTTTAGAGAGGAAGGGCTGAGTAGCAGAGGGTCTGGCGATGAGCACCAGCAAAACCCAAGCTCACTTTCCTTTCAGTGACCCTTCAGGAACACGTGCGGTGTTCATGTGCTACCAAATTTATGTGAAGGGAAAGATTAAATGATTCACCTGGGTCCTACAAGACTGTGGTACCCGAGACAGTGCCCACGTGTATGTAGGTGTCCCAATTGCAATGTCAGTGTTTTTTTCAGCACACCATGCACTATCTCTAAGGTATCACCTTATTCACTGATGATGAATGAGTCAAACAAAGGTCTTGAAATGGGACAGATTGGTACCAGTGATTGGTGCCAAACTCAGGGAACACTGAAGGTCACAGAGGATACCAGAGACAGCAATATCTGCATGATGCAGGATGCTCTTGAGAGATGCCAAAGCCATGGGAGGACAGTTTGTGATAGGACAACAGATGTCCTACTACAAGGACAATGGAGGGGACAAAAATTGCAATTACATGCAAAGATAGCACTGCAGTGCTTGCATGTGTGGCTTTTTAAAAAAAAATCCAGATCTGAAATGTTTTGGCATATGATCTTGTACTGACTTTCCTCCCCATGCATGTTTTATGACCTAGTTCATTTGCTGCTGGTGAGCTGCAGCTAATGGGCACATGCTGCTTCTGTGGGGCAGGGCACAGTGTGGGAGAAGGGGAAGCAAAAAATCCAAACCCAAAGCAGTCTGAAAAGCATCTGAGTGAAGCAAAATATATAAATGGGGAAAGTGAGCGAGGAAGCTTGCGGACTGTAAATGAGGAGCTCTAGGAAGTACGCAGGAAAGAGGTGTGGAAATAAAACCCAACAACAACACTGAATAGCAGCAGCATTTTGGAAGTGTTGCTGACGTCGTGCACAGGCTCTGCATGAGTGAATAGCCCATGGAGAGAGATGGCTGCCATTCAACAGGGCATAGAACCACTGTTGAGAGACTTAGAGGATAGTTATATGGCTTTATTTTCCCAGCCTAGAGGGTCAGCCTGTCAGATGAATGATTTTATACTGTCCTAAAGTGAATGGTATTGGCATTTGGCCACCAATTCAGTAGCAACCTTGAACTCTGCTTTCTCTTCCACTTCTGGTGAAGCAGATTTATTCTCAAGTAGCCACAGATTTGCAATTCAGTATTTATTTGTAGGATGCCTGGTTCCTTGGGCAGTGATGCTGGGATCACCAGAGGTTTGTTTTGGATCCCACAGTGATTCCAAAGGAAGGGTTGGTTGTGTCAGATTCCTTCTGGTCACATTTGCTATGTGGTGTACACAAGAACTGTCTGTTAGGAGTCAATGAAAATACCACTGAGGTTGCATTAATATAGCTAATAGCTGTGTTAATAAATGCCAATAATAAAATAAGAAGGAAAATTTTCAGCCAGGTCTGAAGCTATGTAAAAAATGCATTTGTTTAATGAAATCCATTTCTGACTGAATGGGACATTTATAATCAGCTGAAAATCCATCTGTGTCCTATTCCTGATGGGCAAGTATTTGCAGCTCAGCTTTTTAGGATGTATCTGACAAGATCTGCACTCTGGTTGGCCTTTTTCGTAAGTGGCTTGATGGGAGATGCTGGAGGTCACTTGCAGCCTTTCATCCCCTTTGGAGATGGGAACAACATGACAAGTCACCCAGCAGTTGATGCAAGGTGTGCAACAGAGTTGGCTCCACCCATGCTGGAACATAATTCAAGCATCAGAAGAAATATACACTACACCAAAGCAGATGAGATGCCTTTTTCTTTTCATTATGAGGGAACGGTATTTCCAGAACCATACACAGAGTGTATTTGGTGCTGCTATTTACCCTGTCTGACGCCTTTTGCTGGAAACACAAGGAACTCTGGGGTAACTCCCCTGTGTAGCAGCACTGGGGCCCTTGGATCTCTTTGATGAACCCATGGCAGTCCCACTGAAGGGGACAAGCACATTAACTGGAAACACACTGACCATCCTACCACCAGGGTTTGTAGTCCTCCCTAATGAAAGAGCCTCAGAGAACACTAAGCATCATCTACATCCCCATTTTTTTTTCTGTTTCCATATGATAATGTCAGATGTATAACTGTCTCAAAGCTACCTGCCATCCACACAGGGAGTGCTTCCCTGCCTGTGCCTTTTAAATGATCAGGCTCATTATCATGTTGTAGCATTTTTCCAACCTGACAGGCATGATTTAATCCACCAGCCAGCAAGAGTGCTAATTGCTTTAGTACCAAATTATACTTTCTGGAATTGCCAAGGTGGGATAGGGTTGTAACCAACAGCAAATGGACAGAAGTTCTTGGATTTAGAAACATCACAGAATGGTTTGGGTTAGAAGAGACCTTAGAGATCATCCAGTTCCAACCCCTACCATGGGCAGGGACACCTTCCACTAGACCAGGTTGCTCCAAGTCCCCTCCAATCTGGCCTTGAATAGTTCCAGGGATGGGGCAGCCACAGCTTCTCTGGGCAGCCTGTGCCAGGGCTCCCTCACAGGGGAGAATTTCTTCCAAATATTTAATCTAAATCCCCAACTTGCTAAATAAATTTGATTTGATGATCCTCTTGGGTTCCTTCCAACTCAGGATATTTTATATTCTCTGAATTCTAGCAGGGGTGATGCATGGAAAGCAGGTTTATGATATCAATATGTAACTGGGATTCTGCAGTGATCTCTTTTCAGAAGGTTAAGTTGAATTGCATAACCTGTCCCGTGATATAAGAATCATCCGAACGGTGTTGTCCTGCAGGCAGCTGATGGTGCGAGGAGGAGGTTATTCGGTGCTTGTGTTAAATTTCCATATGTCGGCCAGATGCTTTTCTTGGAGCACAAGTGAATCAGTGCTGCTGTGATCTGCTAATTGTTTTGACACCATGAGAGTTGAAAAGCACTTGGCTCCACTGAACACTTGGCTCCATTGAAATGTGTGTTTTAGTTAAATGACCCCAGGGATGATCAGAGTCAATTTTTCTGCGTATGTCTGCTGCCCTGGCACTCGAGGTGGTTCTGGTCAGTGCTATAGAAAACAAGTGAGTATTTAGTTAGTTCTCTCTGCATTGCACACAAAGAATAGGAGAGCCTTTTCAAAGCTGGAGGCTCCAGGTCAAGGAGCCACTTAAACACCAGCCCTAATGAGGACAGCGCTTGAGTGGATCCATGCTTATCTGTAAAGCATGTGCTTGAGTTTCACTAGTCTGTATGGGGTTCACACCCAGGTTTAAGCATCAGCACATACTGAACTGCTTTTCCAAGATGTTTTCCAGAACCATGACCTAAGTGAGAAAAATGAGTGTGTCATTTAACCACGTTTGAATATATTGCTGCTGTCTTTGCAACTGCGAGGAAATCCTGATGAACTTGGTTTCCCTGCAGGTCGGATAAATTACTTTCCAGTTATCCCTCTGCTCTCTTCTCAGATAACCAAGGAAGCCAAGGACTTTTGCTGTGGCAGACAACCTCCATTCCCTGCTCTTTCAGGTGTGGGTTGGAGGACAGAAGAATGTTGGCTCTTGGAAAGAATTTGTTTCAGACACATCCATTAAAATCAGTGTGTTGCTACTTCCACAGTTGACTTGTAATGACTCCCAGGAGTTTCTCTCCCAGAAGCAAGGTCAAATGTATTGACTTTTCTTTCTTTCCTTGCAGCTTTTCAACACTGGACAAATGATTGTTTTGATAATTAAACTTTTGCCAATGGAAGGCACAGTGATCATAAGGAAAGACTCTGTCTCTATGCCTGCTTGATGAACTTGCAGCCTGTTGGAGAGAAGATATTCATTGTGAGTGGAAAAGTGTTAATTAGGGATATTTTCAGTTTAAAGGCAAAACTGGGGAATTAATGAATGTACCCTGCCTAATGTGCTACCCTGTTTTGACTTTCGCTGGGCTACTTTTTGCAGTAGTCAGAATCAGCTGTTTCTTACACTGGATAAGGTGACATGGTGGAATTAGTGCATGGGGAAGTCTTCCACAAGATCAAGGGAATGAACTGCCCAGGATTCACATCAAAGGTGGGGTGAATTAACATCAGCCCGAGATAGTATAGTAAAGAGTAGGGAAAATGAGGATTTAGAAGGGATATTGCTTCTTACAGTGGAAATGTATATGCCAACAAATTGCAGAAGTGTTTAGAAAGAACTTCCCTTCTGGTACAGCTGTGAGACACCTGGATGCAACCATCGCAGGCAGAATCCATGTGTATTATCATAGGACCCAAGGCTATTTTGCACTGAAGATGAAGTGCAAGAAGTTCCCTTTCTGCTCTTGCCTTTGTTACTCTGCCTTGGCAGAGTGAGGCTGGGGCCAGCCCAGCGTGGGCAAGTGTTCAGGTACTGTGAGCATGCACCAAGAGTCCACAGAAACTGTATGCACTGGGGAACTGCTGCTCCCACCTGCCTCGTGCGATCAGTGCAGTTCCTTTCAGTCTTGTTTCCAGTCTACAAACCTTGGGAGTTTTCTACATCCATGTGATCAACAACCTTGGACTCTCTCTGTGCCCTTGCATCCCTCTCTGAAGCACTTGGTGTCCCTGGGAGTGCTCTAGATGGGATGGGGAGCGGAGCAGGTCCTTCAGCTGCTCTTGGCCATAGGTACCCTGCTTTCAAGGGTTGAGAAAGAAACACCTTTATGCAGAAGCTGCAGGCAGGACTCACGGCGAATTAGGAGCACAGGCAGCCCCATTTGCTGAATCCTAGCCCAATTTCCTCCATTCCTCTCTCTCTCCTGACACACAGCACAAGCCCTCACTGCATCCCCTCGCAGAGATATCCTGTTCTGACCCCTTCTTTCATGATAACCACACCTCAGCCACCAAAGCTGTGTGCCAGAGTCCCTCAAGCCAGGAAATCCCTGCTTCCCTCTCCAGGAGAGCTACCTCCTCCTGCAGAGACTTAACCTTTTATAACCCCATCCATCATCTTAATTAGGCCTCTCAAGGGGAGGTTACCTGACCAATAGGACTCATTTCAACCTCTCTGTCGACCTGGTAGTGGTAGAAAATCTTCTCAACAGAGTTATCCTGAGACATTTACCAATACTCTCCTCAGATGGCCTGAAAGCTGAAACAAAAAAAATATGATGAATTTTTTAAAAAAATATCTAGCAGTGAATGTAATTAATTATTGGAAGAATTTTCAAAAGTTAAGGTGGATTTTTCATCACTGGAATTTTTGAGGTCCAGATGGGATGCTTTTCCATGCTGTGGTTCTAACAGGAATGAGTCCAGAGAAGTCTTGGATAATCCTAATGACCCCTAATAATGACTAATGACATCAGTACTGACCTTTAGGAGCATGTAGTGATCTGGATTTGACTCCAGAAGATGGGTTCTGAAGTTGTGAGATGCTGCTGCATGAGGCTCACAGAGACAGAGGCTCCAGGGGGAACGTGGCAGAAGAACATGTCCTGTTCATCGCTTGGACCTTCATAAGTCATTGAGGGTATCTCCAGACCCTTAGAAGCAGATGGGTTTCTGGAAAACCCACATGCCAGCAGCAGTGATGCTAATTAGAGTTTTTAAATACGCCAACAAGCCTCTTATTCTTAGGCCTATCTATCATTTGTATTTACCGATTTACTTCGGCTCTTTCTTTTCAGGAGGTTAAAGAGGCAAAGCATTTTCTTCCTGGTCCCAAGCAGACCTCCTGTCTCATTCTCTCTCACACATCCCCACAATGTTTGGGTTTCTAGTTGCTAATTTCATCAGGAACTAGTGAAAGCCTGATGTTATTGCCTAAGAGTAGGAAGAATTGAAACACAGAGCTGTGGGACGGGATGACTCAGGGGCTGATTTACCAGTAGTTTCAGTAAACATGTATTTACAGACACCCCTTCCAACCTGCGGGTTTTCTTGGCACGATGGAAGGTGACACGAAATGAAAGAGTCTCAGTTGCAAGATCTCTTCTGATGCGGGGACAGATTAAAAGAAAAAACCTACATTGTCCGAGCAGGATATCATTTACGGGGAGAGCAAACGGCTATAAATGAATGAGGACACCTTGTTCTGCATGAATCACATCTCTGTTTCAACTTTGCTGCCTCCTGCTCCAGCCCCCTGGAAACATTTTTCCTTAAAAGACCTCTTGACATTGTCACTAGCTCTGCAGATTGCTCGTGTTTTGTACATGGGAAAAGTCACTTTTGGAGGAGCAGTTAGGTGAAAGTAGATAGACTTTTCTACACTGAGGAATAACTTCTCATAAATCTGCTGGAGCACATTCATTTGTCTTGCAAGCTGTCCTCAAGCCCCCCGTATCTGCTCATCAAGGTCACATCTGTTTAAATGTGCACAGGGAGGCTGAGCCAGTCACTGGGGAAACACTGATTTGTGATCCTGTATTGCAACAGCCTGAGCAATTAATATGATCAGAATATCCCATTCCATGTCATTATTATAGATCTTGCAATATTTATTTCATTACTAAAGACCTAAAAGATGCAAGGGATAGCAGCAGCTCTGCATATAGCTGCAGGTGGGAGAATCCTCATTTGTCTCATCTGCCTCCATGCCCCAAAATGAAGAGCAGTTCTGACAGGAGGGGCTGGTGGATATTTCTGTAAAGTCTCAGCTATCTATTGTTACTTTTCACCCGAAGCATAGATGATAAAGGCCAGGGCTTCAGGACAGCTGCTCTTGCATGGACCAAGAACATCGAAGCACACTATCATGAAACCCGGGTATGGTTGGGATTCTGATCGCCTCCTCTCTGACTTTATTTTCCCAATATTTTCCATCTGAGGGAAGTGTTACCCCAGCAAAAGATCTGGCTTTGAGATGGTAAACAGCCTCCTCAGCTCCTTCACTCTCCTGCAGGGCTGTGAGGAGAACCATCCTCTGGGATACCTCCACAGACCAGCATCTATTGTTACTAGTGGTGCCCAGTGAAAAATGCTCTTGGCAAATAAGTCTAATAAATTTAACCCCTTTCTATCCCTGTTCTAAGTATCATCCTGATCCAGTGAATCATCCGGCACCTCCTTTCTCCCTCAAGGCTTGTCTGGCCAGCTCTTTTTCCGATCTAAGCAATATGACTGAAAGCAGACTGAAAGGAAGCGTAGTTAGCATTCATTCATTGCTTAGGTACAGGCTGTCAAAACTAATGAAATTTTATAACAGACGGGCAGCGATCAGCTTCTTGGTGTTATTTATCTTTCTCACTCCTGACTCTTCATCCTGGGTAATTCTTCATTCATCTTTAAAAATGCCAAGATGACTAAGCACAGGACCCATCTACCCAGAAAACTAACAACTTGTGTGAACGCATGGAGATAATTAATAATCGCCTGGCTCGAGTGATGAGTGACTGCCAGGCAAAATATTCTCCCTCTCTCCATTGATTTCCCCCAACCTACTTCCTCTCTCCCACTGAGCTTCCCCAAACTTCAGAAACATATATTCTTGAGGGTTTTCCCCCTCCCCCTTCTGCCACGTCTCCTCAAACTACAACAGATGTTTATAAAGACATTCCTCAGGCTGGAGGCACTCATGGATGGTGCAGTGGGCACAGACTGCCTCACACGGCCCCCAGTTTGCAGCATTTATCCTGAAAGGTGCCAGCAAGGCTTGACAGTTTCATTTGTAAGAGCTTTGTAGGAGAGGATGCAAATGGATGCAAAAGATATGAGTGATGCTGGCTTCATTTGCCACCTGTTGATGGCAGGAGACAGTAGTGGGGAAGGAGGGAATGTAATTATGCACCTTCACTGAAACAGCCTCATCTGGTGAAATAGTGATGTTTGCCCATGCTTGGAGCGCTCAGTAGGAAACTAACAGAAGGAGAAGTGGAAGTACCCAAAAATGAACAGTTTTGCCTCCAAACGGAAGGATGTACTTTTGTGATACAGGGACACTCTGCATGTGCAAGAGAATTAGCTTTGCACCAGGGCAGGCACGTAAAATTGGAATCTTCCAGAGCATTCAGCATTTTATCACAGTTCCCTACACAGGCCAACAGTTACTTACTTTCAGTTTGCAATGTGCCAAACTAATGCTGACTGTCTATAAAATCACTCCTTAAAATACCATCTTCGGTCTTCAGAGTGGAAATGAATGAGGCATTCAGCTTCCCGTGAGCTCTGGGTCCAGGCTATCCGCAGGCTTGGGTGAGCAGTTCTGCTTCATTATAGCTGGTTCATGTCTAGCCAGAAACATCAGGATTCTTTATTTTATTCTGAACGGACATTTCAGCCACTGGTTTTGTACCATGTATTCAAAATCAGTCTTACTTAGCCACAAACAGTGAAGATCGAGAAAGTTGTGATAAGACAGCAGAAATGTACTTCTGTTTGTAGCTCCTGTATGTGTTTGCGATAGCTCTGGTTTTTCTGTAAAAGGGATTAGGATGCTGTGAATGTTCACATGGGAGAAAGAAAATAACCCTGCCTTCACTTAACCACCAGACTTTTCAGAGGATTTTGGGAAGACGACAAATCTGGGACTTTAGAAACCAAGCCAGCCTGCTCTGAGGTAGCTATGAAAGAAAGAAAAAAACAAAACCAAAACACCCTACTAAGGAAAGGTGCTAACTCTGCCACTAGACATCATACAAAGATAGGAAAAGCTTTGAGAAAATATGCTCAGTATAACGAGATACTGAAAAAACAAATCTGCCTCTGCCTTTCATGGAGTGATGCCTGAAAAGCAGTCTCTGTGATCCTGATAGACCAGTTAAATGAGAGAGATGAGCATAACGTTTTAAGTGATAGGGGTAAATCTGTATCTGCTCATCTCATCTGCTCTGAACTGAGGTTGGCCGTGAATCAACCACATCAGTACCAGGTATGCTGTGGGACCTCCTCACAGGACAGCACCGGAGGTTCCCCCTCTGTGTATTATCCCGTCTTTTTTCCAAACCTCCACTGTCTGCTGGTTTTGTCCATTTTCCCTACGGTTTTTGGATCAGGGCAATAGCCTGCTGACAGGCTGCACGCCAAGAATCTAGAGTGAGCCTTACCTTAAAGTGCAAATTAACTTGGAAACAAAGTAACAGACTCAATTGCGGATGTCAGCTCTGTTTTAGCTCTCCACCAATGACGTGCAGCTGACAGAGATGCCCCGTGCTCTCCATGAAAAACCAAACAGTTTAATCTCCAAAGTCAAACACTAACTGGGCTATGGAGTCACAACAGCACCTCTGCAATAGCTTAAATGAGATTTCTTCTATGGCCTCTGCCTCTTTAGAGAGGCAAGTCTTTCTTCTTTCTCACTATTTGTGCTGCCAAAAAGGGGGGACTCTAGGGCACCTTTTTCCTGGTTCCCTCATCCCATTATGCCCTGCCAAGCACTGGGCTGTGGCAGAAAGCCACTGGAACTGGAGTTAGGGTGTCTGAGCATCCCTTTGGTTTGAAATTTTGCTTTTTGGGAACTGCAGTGGAAGAGTTGGATGACTGACAGGCTGACCTTCAGGGAAGGAGGGCCAGAGAAGTGAAAATACCCAGAAAATGGACACTTTTATCCCTGACTCCATTTAGATCTATGGATGATTTTTTCTCATGTTTGGAGTCCCGTGATTATTGTATTCCCTTAGAAACAAGTCAGTTCTCCAAAGCAGGTCCTATTACAATGAACTCAAGCCAGGACCAAAGAGAGGCAAGAGCCTGACCTTGCTCTACTGCTGGGTGATTTGGGGGAGACCCAGTCAGCCAGGCAGTCTGGGAAGCAGCTGCATCAGGAAGGGGGCAGGGGCAATAATTTCTCCTCAAGAGCCAAACGCCATTGCTTGTTTGCTTGGTTGTTGGTGTGCTTCCGAAGTTTGTGCCTTTTCTTTTCTAGCTCAGCCCAGACACAACTTCACTCTTGGTCACTGTGGGATTTGTAGCTGTCTGGAAGGCTGCAGTTGGCTTCCCCTCAGCTTTCCCTCAGCTACAAGGGGTTGTTGCTCTGATACCTCTTAAGCTAAAGCAGCACCTCAGGTGGGGAAAATTTCAAAGCCCCTTCAGCAGGTTAAAGAAGGCAGAAGATCCCTTCAGAGTTGTCCTGCCTCGAGACCTCACTGTTTTCCTCCTCTGCTCAGTAAAAGAAAATGGAAAATCTCTTCAGAATGGGCAATATCTGCCTTTCCCTTCAGCCAGTGGAATGACACAAACAGAGCTCAGACTTCTTCCTTCCCTTGTAACTGAGTTACTGCCTCCTGTCCCAGCTTACAGGGGAAGATGTGGTGGTGCTATGGCATTTCCCAGATCCCAGGGACACTGCACAGGAGAAAGCCACACTAAGAGTAGCCAAAATCAGGATTGTGTTCCTCCATCACCAGCACTGGGTGCTTTTCCCAGGGCTTGGAGAAAGGATCCCCAAGCTCAGGGTGTCTCCCACTGCTCCGACCAGAGCAGGTGTTACCTGTTCAGACAGGGACAATGAAATCTCTGAGGAAACTAGTAGCAGCCCCTAGCTGAGGATCTAATTTAATGAGCAGCCTCCTCAGACTGTAATGGGTCTGGACTCTGCTCTCCATGCTTGGCAAAGCGAGTAATCTGGGTCTGGATCTAATACAAATGCCTTCAGCACGTTTTATTTTGAGTTCTATTTCCAGAAGAGACCAGTGAATGTAGAAAGCCAGTTTGCCCTGTGTTTGAGAGCAGTTCTACCGTTTCTTTCCAGCGTGAACATTCTGCCGAGTCCCTTCATCCCCACGTAGTCCCAGCCCCATCACATCCCATGGCCGTGCATCAGCAGAGCCACGATCATCCCTAAAATCACAGGTTCCGATAACCCAAGACCCCGGGAACCCATCCCTCTGCCAGTATCCTCTGTCCTTCCCTGGCTCCCCAGCACCTTCAGCACCCCATTTCACTGCCAGCCCTCCTCTCACACCACTGACACAAGACAGAGTTAATCCCAGAAGAGCTCAAGGGTGACCAGGACACCCAACCCAGGGATGGGTTTGTGGAGGACGGACTTTTGTGACTCATTCTAATTGGCCATGTGGACCGAACAGCAGATCCCAGTTGCCTGTGCTTACAAGGTTTAATTTTCTAATTGAAATTTCATAGAAAAGCTGCACCTTTCTGATTAGGTGCCCCAGCACTTTTTGTCTATACACAGACATCTGCCCTCCAGACTAACCTTTCTAGAAGCTGCATCAACAAAGTAATGCTAATAAAAATATCCGTCTGTGCATAGAGATAAACAAAGCATTAATACACCAAACTGCATCTTAGATTATATTAGAGTCAACTTTAGTGATATTACACATCTGTTAGGATGTATTTCCCACCCAGGCCATCTCGCTCTTGCTTTTTTAAATATCTTAGTACGAAAAAATGTGAGAGCATTTCCCTGGGAGCCTTTTGCGTGCGTCACACTTGCAACCAGCCCTGCTCCAAAAGCCCTTTTTCCCTGAGACACCCTGCTGGGACAGGGCTCAGGGATTAGGGTCTGTAACCTAAACATTATTGTACTTTAAAGTAAATGTTCCCCCACTCGCTCTACTTGGGTTTCAGAGCCTCTTCAAAGGGCTGTTTTCTTCCCTTCCTTGGCAGCAGGGGAAGAATATTTCAAACCCCAGAAACCAGACACTTTGCTGAGCTCCTGCAGAACTGTGCGTGTGCCTGGACGGACCCAGGAAAAACACGGTGCCCAGATCTTCTCTGGCACTGCCAGGGCCGGGCTTCCCAGGCTTTCCAGGCTGGAGACACTAACTCTGGGGTTTTTTTCCTATGCCACTCCAATGCATAGTAAGTGAGAAACAGGGGAAGGGGACACGCTTCAGTTTTGACCTCATTTTTTGTAATAGCCCCCCTCCCCCCCGCAAAAGAAGGAAAGCTGATTTAACATGTTGGCAACCTTATCTTAAGAAAACCGATAAATCTGTTTCTCCCCGCAGTTCTTCTAAAAGGGTGGTCTTATCCTGTTATCCATGCTTGGCAAAGCTGTCTGGAAGTTGAAGCCTGGAATTCACGGGATCGGGATCTAATTCTGCCTTTCTGTTTTCCAGTGCACCCCGTCCACACGCGTAAAATGGGAAGAGGAGCCACTGCCTGTCCTCCAACCTAAAGGGAAGCTTAGCTGATGAATAATGAATATTTTTATCCTTGCCAAGCTTTAGAGTTGGGGCTGAAAAAACAACGTGAAGTATCTCTGTCCTCATTGCTGGCCCTTCGGACAAAAAGCTGTTTATTCATCATCTGAACCCCGAGTGCTGATTACGGACAAATATCAGATAAAGCCAAACGACGGGTGAGGACACCCTGTGCTGTAAGAGGTTGCTTTGTGCCTGTCCAAGCAGAGGACACATGTCTCCAGCAGGGACACAAACTTTGCCTCAGTAGGGTGTCCCAGCATCACCAAAGGCTCCGGGGCATTTGTTTGCTCCCAAGTAACAAGCGATAGGACAAGAGGAAAGCGTCTCAAGTTGTGCCAGGGGCAGTTTAGATTGGATGTTAGAAAGAACACCTTCGCCAAAAGGGTTGTGAGGCATTGGAACAGGCTGCCGGAAGAGGTGGAGTATCCATCCCTGAAGGGATTTAAAAGAGGTGTAGATAACTTGAAACAACCAGGAATTGCAGCAAATCCAATACACTGTGGACATATGCCAGGATCTCACAACGTTTGCCTGGTTTACCTGACAGCAAAGGAGCGGTTGCATGAGCTCATTTTGTGGTGTGGAGATTTTAGTGTTATCTGTTACTGCTCTGTATTAGACAAAGTGCAGCTATCGAGATACCTGAGGAGGTTAATAAGTGCATTGAAAGATGCCTGAGTATCTTTCAATATCTATGAGTAGTAGATACCCAAGTATCTATGAGCTCTCCAGGAGGCAAGAGAAAGCAGGTAGCAAAATCTTCTGTTCCTGCATCATTCCTCTTAACACAATCTGATGTTACTTTCCCATCTGGAGAGACGCCGCTCACGTATTTAATTTTTAGTGTGAAAGAGGGTGTCGTGCTGCTGCGGCTCAAAGGCTGCCTTCCAGAGGAATGCTCTGGAGGGGAGAAGGCATCTCACAGGAAGCAGCAGATTGGAAAACCAGAGCATCCTAGCTAAAAAAAAATGAAACCAGAACACCGGTTTCCGTGACAGAAAACTATATTAAGTCTCGCGGAGCATTATTATTAGAGGAAATTGAGAGCCTTTTGCAACACATGACTCACTGAAGTCTTTCAAAGAATATTTACAAAGTCACCAAGAGTGATTTCTGACCAGCTGCTAAAGGGAGAGGGTGACAGAGCCATGAGAAGTCCGGTGGGACTGTGATGGGGAGGTCGTGGGGTGGGAGGGAGCCATCAAGATGCCTCACACCACCTCAGCTAGGCTCTACTCTCCAAGCCCTGTGGGTGCTGTAGCAGGAGAGGAGTTAAGATAGAGCTGGAAAGGAAAACACAGCCTGTAAGTAGGTCCTGCATCGTGGTTTGTAAGGCTCAGCCAGCAAACCCTGACACAGGAGGGCAGCCATACCTGGACCTGTGTCACCTGTAGGTCCTTGTGCTGCACAGAGACCAGTTCCTGGCTCCACAGCTCAGTCTCCTGATAGATTGTTTAACGAGGGAGATTTCTAAAAGCTACTTTTCTTCAAAGGATTAATTTGTCTTTTGATGCGGCAACACTGACGAATACTGCTTTCCCTATCGCATTCAAACACACACCATTTTAGAAGTTAATAAACCCATTTGCTGCCAAATAACTGGGGTTTTTTCTTTTCAATTTCACTCCGTCAGGATGATAAGAGGTTTAATGTCCTCATAGCTTCTCCTCTTCCTTTCAGTAGCTAAATCAGGTGTAACTATCAGTGCAGAGAGCAGCACTTTTTCCCTGTTATGCAGCCATTATTCCCATTTCCTCAACGTCATCTCCTCCCAAGCTCACGCTGACGACAGCAACCACGTCGCTGTCACTATGTGTAATCTGAAGGGTGGTATTTCCACCTGCCACAGCCTCTGGTGAGCTGAGAGGGCAGTCCGAACCATGAGAGCTTGTTTATCATCTCACAGGATGCAGTGTCCTCACCAAGCAAGGACAACGTGGTATGGGGACCACTCTCCCGCTCCCTGAAATGTCGTAGAGCTTTGGAGGAACATTTTGGCACAAGGAACCTGCTGTCCTCACCTAGCACCAAAAATAGTAACAAGTCAGTATTTGTGCCCTGTGGAACATTTCATCTTACACCTACCGCAGGAGAGGTTCTGTGAACGTCTTGGATGCTTTTGCACCACTGGCAATGGTAGAGGACCAGCACCTGGAGGATTTCTGCCTCCAGAAAAGAGCCATGGAGCCATTTAGGTTGGAAAAGATGTCTAAGATCATTGAATCCAACCACTGACCCAGCACTGCCAAGTCCACCACTGAACCATGTCCCCAACTTACCACACTTAAATGTTTTTTGAACCCTCGCAGGAATGGTGATTCCACCACTGCCCTGGGCAGCCTGTGCCAATATCTGACCACTCTTTCAGTAAAAAAAATTTCCCTAATGTCCAATCTAACCCTCCCCTGGCACAACTCAAGGCTGTTTCCTCTTGTCCTGTCCCTTGTTCTGTGGGAGCAGAGCCCCAACCCCACCTGGCTGCACCCTCCTGTCAGGGAGTTGTGGAGTGTGAGAAGGTTCCCCCTGAGCCTTCTTGTCTTCCGGCTGAGGCCCCCCAGCCCTCCTTCAGCTGCTCCTCATGAGACTTGTGCTCCAGACTCTTCAACGGCTGTGTTGCCCTCGCTTAGGCGTTCCAGCACCTGGAGGAGTCCAAGGAAATCACAAGGGCTGGTAGAAAACAGCTATGGAATTGCTGTGGGCGCTGTGTGTGCCTGTGCCACTGCTCTAAACTCTGTTGTATGAGAAGACTTGGCTCTGCAAAGCAGAATATGAACCCTCTGGTTTGGAGTAAGAGAATTTTTTTCTTTTCAGGCTTCAAAGGATAGAGACAAAGAACAAACTTAAGATTCCTATATTTATTTAGGGAAGGAGTTTCTGTCCCGTTTGTGCTAGCAAAACATGCTAACATCATCTCAGGCAAAGACTAAAAGCTAAACCACAGATCAGCTAAGTCAACAGAAAATTTTCCATTGATTTTCCTGGGCTTTGCATCAGGCTCTAAGAGTAAAAAAATGTGATTAATAAGATGAGTCCAAGGAAAAAAAGATATGGTTGGAGGCAGGAAAAGGATTATGACCAAGGGCTGTAAAACTTGAGAGCCTTCTCACCACGAATGCTCAGTAACTTTAAACCATAACTTGGCATCTGGATACAGCATCTTCCCAGACAGGAAAATCTCAGCTTCCCAAGTCTACGATTCCCAGTTTCTTCTTGTCGGTTTTGTTCCAGCATGCACAACCTTCTCGGTTTTCATCTGATGCACGTGATGATTCCAGAAGCAGTAAGCTCTTTTTGTATGGTCTGTTTTGTTTTTTTTTTTTCCCCAAATTCAGAATTCTGAAGCCATTTCAGTTGTCTGCAGCAAGATCACAGCCAGGCACTCGGTGCAGCAAGGCGGAATTGCATCGTAATCAAGATCTGTTCTCTTCATTTGAATGCATCAATGCTTACACCAGGAGATTTTGACTGTAAAAGATACGCTCTTTTTTATCCTTGAACTAATTTTAATCTTTCTTTTTCACTTGCCACTTTGTTGTTGACAAAGCTCGCTTTTTTTGCTGAGGGTTTCAGCAGAATGCATTAAAGTGAAGAGAGATAACAAGACCTAATAACCCTCTTTATCGCAAAATAAGTAAAAGAACAACCCTTCCATTTAGGTGTTGCAAATATAATTGAATGTTCCTTTGAAAACTCTTTGATCAATGTAACTTGTTAAACTTTTTGCTTTTGTCTCAAATGTAGCTTCTGGTCTTTTGATGTCGGATGAAAAGCTCAGTTACTCAATTCAGCTTTATCTCAAAGTGATTAGTGGGAGTTTTTTGAGGATGGTTTCTCTGTGCCTTGTGGAACTTCATAACATCAAGAAAACCC
This sequence comes from Gymnorhina tibicen, assembly GCA_013399875.1. NCBI lineage: Eukaryota > Metazoa > Chordata > Aves > Passeriformes > Artamidae > Gymnorhina > Gymnorhina tibicen. The sequence continues at coordinate 27,337 of VXAZ01005014.1, read as the reverse complement.
TTACCTGCCTGAGAGAGGAAGGCTGGCACTGAAACGGGTGAGAAGTGGCATTTTGGCTGCCACTTTCACCGCAGTAGTAGAATATAACCCACATTTATTACAGGAACTCTATTGCACATGCAAAAAGACATAAAAGCACGCTTGCCTCCAGGTCTTGGCAGGTTTACTGGGAACGAAATATTTATCTTGGAAAAATCAAAGTCTGACAATAAATAGAATTTCTGTAATATAAAATGAATACACGCTTTGTTATCTGTAGGTCAAGGCATTACCAGGAAAGGACAAACTGTGGGTTCATCGTGCACCTTGCCCTTGGCCATAGTGACATTCTCCAGAGGAAAGGGGAAGAAACTTGCAGTAGATAACTTACTCAATGATCTGTTTCAGCAGTTTGTTAAAGAAAAAGCCCATCAAGTCAGCTTAAGATATTTCAAGATTGATTTTTAATTACTTTATTATTCAAGAGCTCTCCAATTTGTCCTAGATAAACTCAAAACCAGAGAAACAGCACAAATAATGACTGAAGAGAACAAATCTCCTGGCACTCAGGGTCCCAAGCCCAGCTCCACCACCACACAGTAAAGAAAACTGACCTCTTTCAGCAAGCGTTACGGGAGCCCCTAGGTGCTACTAGATGCGTTTTGGAAATAACGCCGTCATGGCTGAAGTTCGTGTAACGCTCCTTTCTGGATTCATGATTTCTTTTATTAATAGCTTGATTTTTCTCCTCCATCCCTACTTTCCCCCCTTTCTTTCCACTTTTCCTTGTGTTCCTTAACATTCTAAATTAAAAATACATGCCTACTTATTTTAAACCTCTAAATAACAATCCAAAAAGTTATGCTCAATAAAAATCTCCAAATTAGATTATTTGGAGTTTGGAATAAATGGGTTTTGCATATAAACAGAAAACTTTAGCACCTTTCAAGAGTCCCGTGCATAAATACCAGCATGGAGAGAAAAAAAAAACTTGCTTAAGTTTACATGCAAGGTGCAATTCGGGTGACGACCCAGCGTTCTTACACCTTTCACACTGCAGTCTGAATCCAAGATCACAGGCCTCTCTGAAAAAAAACCGCAGATCTCTGCCTCAGTTGTATTTTTGGAAAGTGATTTAGTGTTCAGGAAGAATCCCTTTCATCCTCAGAGCTGAGGATGTGACGCTTTCATGGCTCAGTGCTGGCTTGCCCATATTAATCCTCCTTTTGATGAGTAGCTTTGCCCAGAGGATGACAGCTTACTGAAGAATAAAAGTTTGGTTTTTTTCCTTTCTGGAGTATAACCAAACCTTCGTGAGAGGCCTGCAATGGTAGGTGGGTGGTGAAATCGCTGCGTTCAAATCAGAATCAGAAACACAGAATGGTTTGCGTTGGAAGGAACCTTAAAGCTCACCCAGTTCCACCCCCTGCCCTGGGCCAGGTTTCTCCAAGCCCCATCCAGCCTGGTCTGGGACTCTCCCGGGATGGGGTAGCCACAGTTCCTCTGGGCAACCTGTGCCAGGGCCTCATCACCCTCACAGAGAAGAATTTCTTCCCTGTATCTGACCTAAATTTCCCTTCTTTCAGTTTGAATTCCCAGTTTGTATTCTCTCAGAACTCTAAATAAAAAACAGTTTCCTTAGATGTCCTGCTATCTCAGGACATGGAATTCTGGCTTTTTGCTTAAGCCTTTTGCCCACAAAAAGAGGCCTAATGAGTTATGAGGTTTTCAAAACCCGCATAATAAAAACTGTGATTCAGTTCACTTACAGGGTTTCTCTCTTTCGTATGTTCTCAAAAGGGGAAAGTCAACAGGAATAATTTACAAAAGTAATTGAGTGACTCGTAGAATTACAGTATATGGTCAGTCTGACAGATTATATTGTTTAGAATAAATTTTCCTAGAGCCAGATTTTGCTTCATGTGTGTGTCAAGCCAAGTTTGGGGGTCCTTACTCTGGTTTTTCTCCTAGTTTATGCAGGCAAAGAAGGTTTGAGTCAAAACTTGGCAAGGTCCAGGGAACCTGGCGAGTCCCACTGCATTTCTGTGCTTGCTCCAAGCATCACAGAACTATTTTCAAGACAGAGAGCTTGAAAGCTGGCTGCCAGTATTTAAATTTACAAATAGGACTTTTGTTCAGTGGTTCACGATTTACATGGGGTGGATCATGTTTTCTAACACAGCCCCAGTCACATGTGGTACATCTAAAAACACAACTGGTTATTTGACAGTTTCCCTTCTGCATTTGTAATGAAGCCAATGCTGGCACTAAGTCTTCAATAGCTTTTCTTTCCAGAAATAATCACACACTTTTGCACGGGGAATGGTATTCCCAAGGTGATTACAAAAATAAGGAAAGGGAATTTCTGTATCTGGAACTGGCTGATGTGGCCTTCAGTTTGCTTTTGCAGCTTCAATTTAGAGCAGGGACAGCGGTCTTTACCTCTTGAATTTTCTAATATTCAGTTTGTTAATGCCCACAGAGTGAAACACAAGCAGTTCATGGAAGTGAAGGCTGTTAACAGAGAGGGCACTTCTGAGCAGCCCAACCTCCCTTCCGCACATCACTGCTGAGGCAGGACCCCACAGATGGTTTCCAGCACCGACGTATTCAGCCGAATGCCTTGATCAGTGTAACACGTGTAACACGTGCCTGCTCCGAGGATGTCACCCAGCAATGGTTTTTGCACTGTAACAGTTTTCGAAATAATCCATTTTCTTATTAATTGCCAGTTTAACACTGCTAGCGGTTCATCCCCCTGTGGCTTTCGCACATTAAGGCAGCGAGGGGAACACAGACAGCAAAGCGATCCTACAGGAGCAGCTGCTCTTGCCATGGAAGGAAACACAAGTTGGGGTGACGGAGAGGAGCATGCGAGACGATTAAATTGTGCTGTTTCTAGTTTGCCTCCTCTTTTCATGGCTGCACTTGCCTTTACAGTGACATTCACTCTCCAGGTTTGTAAGGACCACACTGGTGAAGCCAAGAGCTTGTCACGGTTTCTGCAGCGTCGCTGACACAAGCACAGGACCAGACTCTGGAAAGCAGAAATGTGGCTGGTTTGTGCTGGTCTCAGTTGTTTCTTCTTAGAAGGAGAATACAGAAAATGCCATTAAGTGTGGCCTGCCAGAAAAGCAGATGCCTCCAGGCAGCTGCCAGGCAAATCCTCAGACATGCATTCTCATTAGAACAATCTCCAAAATCTCCCTCAGCCCCAACTCATGTTCCTTGAAGACAAACAACCACCCTATGAGTTGAGGTCTCTTCCTAGAGAGGATGATCAGCCTCTAGGGCATCATCTCGGTCTGCCCAGCTTTTAAAATAACCACGAAAATGCTTCTGTCACTGCAGAACACACAGAATAACTGAGGTGGCATTTGGGAATGGAACTGGGCGTGTGACTGAGGGCTGGCCTGACCATGGCCAGCTCACCCTGCAGATATGTCATTTCTTTTCTGAAGGGAATGCATTACCAGAATTCTGCCTCAAAATATTTCAGTCCCATTGCATCTTCCTCCTGGGTCTTGAAGAGCATGAAGGAGTGACTTGGCTTTGGGAAGAAACCGAGAGCGTTTCTGCCTTCAGAGAAGAATTTGTAGAGCAGCTTTCCTGGAGGGAGATGGCACATCTCAAAAATTCTACTCAGTTGTTCCCTTGTGGCTGCACAAATACCACACGAATTCAGAGAAGGGGATTTAAAAACCAAAACAAATCATTCCAGACCTCATTTCAGCAGTCACTCCTTTGCATAAACAACTGCCACATATATTAGCTGTCTGAATGGCTCTGAAATCTCAGCTTTACACACCTGCCATGGCCTTGATTTAGTATGTAACACAACTCCAGATGTGCCTTCCCAAACCGCCGTGTCATTGCACGGAGCGATGGGGGATTTCTGCCCGGGTGGCTGCAGAAAACCCAGCACTGCCATGAGCAGCCCCTCTGCCACGGCTGCAGGGAGGAATCGGACTGGGATGACCAGTGCTCCCCGCCTCCTGCTCCATGCCATAATGAATACAGATATATAGTCTTCTGCCCTGACTCTTGGCAAAGTTCAAGTTAGCCTCTGCCTGGCCTCAGGGAGATGTCTTGGGATCTCAGACTGTCTCCAGAGGTTTGAGTCCCGGTTTTTATGCCAAGACCATCACGTTCTGACTAGTAAGTGAGAAGGATCAGTAGTGCAGTTTTGAGGCGGGTTAACTTCTTTACAGATGGGAAGTATCACTGAGAAAGGCACAGGTTAGTCAGAAACAGCAAGAACTTCCTGACTTTGTTAGTGCTGATGTGAATTACAGATGTTTAACTGGAAGATGGGTTATTATAGCCCATCTTGTGACACAAAAGAGAGCTCTGAGAGTATGACTTCTGTTTCAGTGTATTAAACAAATCCTTTCTCAGATCATGGCATTTGAGCTGCTCAGAAATGAAATACCAGAAAGAAAAATCAATTTGGGTCATTTTGCCCAACCTGAAATGATTTTGTTAAAAGAAACATAAATGGAAGTAAATTTAATTATTAAAATTTTTTGTCAAATGAAGATTTGGAGTATTTAGTCTCCAAATGGAAGATTTTAGCTTTTTCTTTGTATTTGGCCAGAGGTATTTTTAGCCAAATCTGGTGCAAATTGTCAGAGAGATGTTTTTGGCTTAAATCTGCCTTAACTGGCGAATTTCAGATTTAGAATATGACTTCACCAATGAGCAGTGATGCTTCTTGGATGTGAGCAGCTCTACACCCTGTGAGCATCACTGAGGCACCAGAGCCAGGTAGCTTGGGTACCCTCATTGCTTTCCATGTGAAATAGGCTCCACAGGAATGCTTTTTGTCCAGGCAAGAATCAGTTCAATGACGTCTTTGTCAAAACTCTTTCCAAATCAAACTTTCTTCTTCAAGGCTTGCGAATTTTCAGTAGCATTTGGTTTTACAGGCTGCTGAGTTTAAGTTGATGCATTTATTAATGGCCCCGTTCCATCAAGATCTGACAACTAGAAATAACAGGAAGGTGCCTCAAGTAATTTTCTAGTTAGCCCCAAGCACAGACTAATGATGCAGGAAAGAGAAAGAAGTATTTGCAAGAGTTGTAGGTCAATGGGGTTTTAGCCAACATGTAGGCAACAGGACGTGTTCGCTGCATGGAACCAACGAGGTCTCGGCTTAGAATCACAGAACAGAATCGCAGAATGGTGGTCCCATCTCTCTCCAATTTAGATAGAGGGGTGTCATGGGGGACTAGGTCAAATGCCTTAGAGAAGTCCGGAGGGGTGACATCCTTTGTCCACTGATGGAGTTACTCCATCATAGGAGGTCAGTGCTTTGGTCAGGCAGGACTTGCCCTTGCTGAAGCCATGCTAGCTGTCTCGAATCACCTCCCTGCCCTCCACGTGCCTCAGCCAAACTTCCAGGACGGTCTGTTCCATGGTCTTCCTGGGCACAGAGGTGAGGCGGACAGGGCAGTGGTTCCCAGGGTCCTCCTTTCTACCTTTTTTAAGATGGGTGCAATGTTTCCCCTTTTCCAATCACCTGGGACTTCCCCCGACCGACAGGACTTTTCCAATATCCTGGAGGGTGGCTGAGCAACTCCACCAGCCAATTCCTTCAGGACTCTGGGATGCATCTTACAGAGTCCTATGGACTTATGTATGTTCAGGTTTGTCAGGCGGTCATGAACCTGATCTTCACTTACAACGAGAAAGACTTTACTCCCCCAGTCCTCATCCTGCCGTCCGTCCCCTCCAGAGGTGCGGGAAGAGAGCTCATGAGCGAAGGCTGAGGCAAAATAATTGCTCAGCCTTCTCATCCCATGCTACTGGTTTTCCAGCCTTGCTTATCGGGGGGGTGCACCTTTTTTGACCCTCCTTTTCTGGCTGACATACCTGTAGAAACCCTTCTTTTGTTGTTTGCATCCCTTGCCAAGTTCAGCTCCGGCTTCGCCTTGACCTTCCTCACCCCATCCCTACACAGCTGAATTTTATCCACCGCTTTTGAGCATCCACCTGCTGAGATGGCAACGTATCCAGAAACAACCAGAGCACAAACAACTCAAAACCTAACACAAGATATGCTTTGAATGGGACAAAGCCTTCACATCATCCCCTTGCTGGCTGAGCTGCCGAGGCAGCCTTTCTTCTGAACTCAAACGCAATGAAAAATATTTAAGAAAATGAAAACAGAAAACTCCAAGGAAAAGAACCTTTCTGACTACCGAAGTAAAAATTTTACATTAACCAAATACAAATGCACAGATAGATTAATATCAGCTAATGGTTAGTTCCAAAGGCTGCTGAAATCAAAGTCAGCCTCCTCTTTGATCTCACTACTTTCACTAGGTCAGGTTCCATACTTACAAATCATATACTGTGACAAAAGATGTTTCACAACACACATCCACCCGTATGAAAGAAACCTATGTCTGGAAAGACTTTTTATTTTTGACGCTGATGTTTTGAAGCTCTTCTGTAGACTTTATTGTGCAGGTCTGAGTTTGGGGAGTTCACCTGCAGAGGAAGACCATCGATGGTTCTTCAAGCTGTTCCTTTCACCCAGCTGAACAACCATACGTATTATATAGCATGCATTGCTGTAATACCTGCTCCCTGGAGCTGACCATTATATCCACTCCTTTTATACCTCTTACCAATCAATAGTTTATAGATAAACCCTCTTGGGCAGCGTTTGCAATTATAAACTCTTGCCAAGTTGCCTTTACTTACTGAGGCAGTCAGATTAGAACCACCTGCATTTGCCATCTATTGCCAAGGTACCCGTTTCTCAGTTGTCGGTACGTTTTCACCTTAATAAGAGAATTCACAAGTTTAGCAGTGGTTTGAGGAACACACCTCAAGCAGGCCGAACAGTTTGGTAAACACAGAATCACAGGATCATTTTGGTTGGAAAAGACCTCCATCATCATCAAGTCCAACCTGTGACCGATCCGCACCTTGTCAACTAGACCAGAGCCCTGAGTGCCACATCCAGTCATTCCTCGGACACTTTCAGGGATGGGGACTCCACCACCTCCCTGAACAGCCCCTTCCAATGCCTGACCACCCTTTCAGTGAAGAAATTCTTCCTGATGTCCAAACTAATGTTCATAGACAAACACATATGACCAGCCTAGGATCTCTCAATGTCAGAGCTCTTATCTCTGCATTTAATTGACTGGTTTTTGGTAGTCTTTGAGAGTAAACGCTCACAAACCGTGCCTGCTGCTGACTTACCTGACTGAGGTGTAAAACATCCAGGTTCACATGCTACAAGATTCGAAAGACCTTGAGCTCAGAGCTAATATAACCTTGTGACTCTACACCTGTGAATCTCTCAGCAGTCCTCATGGCAGAACAACTCTTTTGGGTGAAGCCTGAGAGTCTTCCTTTGCTTTTCCCTTGCCAGAGCCTGGGAGAAAGGGATCTTGTGCTGACATCCCATCTGCACCCCTGAATGCTGTCCATCAACAAAGAAAAACATCAGAGCAGAACATTTACTAGCTGACATGTGGTTTCTGACCCAACCGGTTCCCAGTAAAGTAAACCAGATTAGTTTAAACTAACACTAAGGACAGTTTTCAGAGGATAGGTAGGAATTTTAACCGCTTAGCTGCCTGGTGTCCGGGAAGATCTTAAGCCATTTTTTCAAACAGGGATTTATAATCCTAAAATAATCGATTTATCTTGAAATTATTAACTGAAATCTTGATGTAGGTCCTGTAAATGTGTCTTGCTGACCCCACTTCCTCCTTCAGACAGGAGGTTCTGGAGCAGTAGTTATTTCACTCCTGAAAACACAGCCTTTACTCAAACCCAACATGTTCTGTTGCAGTTTACACAGCGTTTGAACCACTTAATTCATGCTGTGCCCCTGCAGGCCTACCGTCCCACTCTGAGTTAGGAAGGTGAGATGGAGCTGTGTAGAAAGGGCCAGATCCGCATCATCCCATAGGTCAGCAGAGTCCCAAAGCCTTGCTCAGCTGGTGCCTAACACATACCACACCTCCCTAAACTGAACATAACTAAGCCCCATTTCGTGAAAAGATCTGTTTCTCAGACACTGTTTGCACCAAGCATGGAATAGTTCATATCAACCCAAATGCATTATTTGTGAAATCCGGGCTTTATATTTTGCATTACAATTCACCACTTACACCCCAGGACAGGCAAAAGGTATTTAAGCCGTTTCCAGGATGAACGTAGACTAAAATGTGACAAACATTTTCAATCCATCAACTTTTTCACAATCTACTGCTTTTCTAAATATTGTGAACAATAAAAAAAGCTGCAGCTGATCAGAAACCTCCATTTCTATTTTGTGAAACAGTTTGAGGTTTTACAAGTTGTTTTCACTTGGATAAAAAATGAACCCGGGAGGTTCAGGAAGTTTTGGCCGACAGGCAGCTGAGCCTCTTTCACAAGCCTTTTTTCGAGCAGAACCCCCGTCCCCACTTTGCCTGTTTGTCATGCAGGCAGCATCCTGACCCAGGGGTTCAGTCTCTATTACACTGCTACAACAGTTTCATTTTCCTCCAGAAGCAAAGCGATTTCAAAGCCTTGAAATGTTTCTAATTATGTCTGTTGTTCATGGGTGTTACATGATCACTAGAGTATATATAAAGAATACTTGCGGTTTCCAGGAGTTTTGAACTTCAGCCAGAATTTTATCCATAAACTGACACTACAATCCCTTTTCTCATCCAGATACACAGTTTTTTGAAACATCATCTGGACCTCAGTTTCATCCTCCTGAAGCTCTGAACGAAAAGATTTCAGTTGTGATTGAGAAAAACCCAAAAAAACTACCCTCTGGTCAAAATATTTCAGCCAAATCTAATTTATTACTCACTGTAAATGCCCACGGAGTGAACTCATCCTTCATATTTGCCAAACTACTGACCCAATCAATTTTTGTATCATTGGGTCAATTTCAGTTTAAATTGCTTGTGTCTGCATAAATTAAACCCCTTTGTGAACGTGAGGGTTTCTGCCTCTATCTACACGGAGCTTGCAGCATTCAAAAACTTGATGCATTAGTTTCAAAAATCTCTGGGGAAATAAGGTATTTTAGAGATGCAATTTAAGGTCCCAAACATTTAAACATTATTGTATCTACTGCATTGGGTGTTATTAGTCTCACTGAAAGCAGTAGAAATATTTAATGAGCAAAGCTGGCAAGATACGATTAATGCCTGCAGGATCAGGGCACAGATCCATCTTGTCTTTGGGTGCAAAAGAAATTAGATGTTGCATTTTTGGTCAGCAAAACTCAAAACATGGCTGCAAATGGAAAACAGGGAAGTTCATACAAGGGATCAAGCTATGGCCCTTTTGGCGGGTTGCCGAGGAAGAAGAAGCTCTGAGCTTTGAATCAGTCCAGAATTTCAGTGAAAATCAGTGACAACTAACTGTTTCCACGGCTGCCTCCCAAAGTCCAAAATCACGTTAAAACGCATCTTTGCTTGATTTAAATTTCAAGGGATAAATGACACATAGCGAGGGTGACATGTGAGACAGACACGGTGTCAGCTATCGTAAGCTCATTAACAAATTAATCAAAGCCCAGATAGATCTCCGTGCACTCTCAGCTAATCGCCTCCCCACTCAGACCCCTGATGAAGGACCCAGTTTCACTCACAAACCCAACTTCGCACCCACTCCCCCCAAATCTTCTCTGATCTCGGGTTTCCCTGTAAAGCGTTTGACATCAGAAATAATGAGACACTCTTGAAAGAGTCCTTCCTTTTCATACTCTGAATATTAATTTGAGCCCCATCACTCATTAAAAAGGACAGTGTCGTATCTTCTACGCTCGCTCGGGAGTCATTATACAAAGACTTAGATCAAAACCTCGATGAACAGAGGGCATGGGAGGATCCTGCAGCACCAAGAGATAGACAAGGCCAAAACCCCCAGGTCCCAACCACTCCTAAACATCCTGGAGTATGTTAAATCTGGCTCCACAGCTGGGATGTGCAGCTGCTGTTTAGGTACTTTGCAGAAATGAGCTGGCAATCTTGTAAGCAACGGCCTTATTGCAGAGATCTGGCTGTATATCTTCCTGCTCCAGTGGGAAATGCAGCAGAGAGAGTTTCTCATCCTCACTCCTGCTCCCGGTTTCAACTAAAACTGGGGTGAAGATGTTTGTTGAACCAGCTGATCCAACAAACTACACTTTCACACTAATTAGATTTTCATTATCAGGATGTCAAGTAACAGAGCGCATTGCACAATTTATTCCCTGTCTGTGGGACAGCTTTTGCTGGATAAACGACAGCAAGCCAGCTGTGAAGGAGGCCATCCTGCCTTCTGCTGGAGAAGTTACTGCTCGTCCTGAGCCATTCCTGGATCTTATGAAAAGCTGAGAGTGTTTTCATTTCTCAGGGATTTCAAACTTCAGCCTGTATTTATGAAATATGGAGGGATGATATTTGCCTGCAAGTGACAACTGAAAATTAGGGCTGACATTCATACCGATACTTTAGGGCTGGTCAGTGGGGAAGGATTTTCCCTTAAACAGGAGGCGATTTGTGGATTTGTTCAGGAATCGAGACAACAACAAGGCAAAGGCTCAGAAATTTTCCAGAACAACGTATTTGCTGCTTCTTGTTTGCATCCCCTAACATTCAGGCGATCCCCAGATCCCCATGTTTTTAACTAACGTTCTGTTTAATCTTATGCAGCATGAAATTCACTCCACAGACTTGGATGAAATATCTCTGGAGGTAGTGCTGCTTTTTCCTGAGAGATGTGCCCTTGGGGTTTTTTGCCTCATGGCAAAAAGCATGTCCTCTCCTGGAGGAGCTCCTCTCCCATGGGTGCCTCCTGGAGCCATGCTGGAAGGCACACTGGTCTGCCCAGAGGTGTGAGCAGCTTTGGGATCTGGTCAGAGCCCCAGACTATGGCTAAATCAAAGCCTCTTCCACCCATCAAGGCCTCACTTCTCTCTGGGCCAAGTTTTGCATCCTAAAGCAGGGGCTGTGGGGAACAGGTTCTTGGGAAAGCTTAGTTGCAAAGACAATACTGCGCCTAAAAATAGTTGTTTTGATCTTCATCACTTCCAGGCACATCCAGTGAAAGAGCTGCTGGTTTTAGCGTCTTTCTTTCCCAAACTGCAAGGTAATGCCTGAAGCTCTCAGCCACCATAGCTGCACATCAGCTCCTTTCAGTTCTACCTCAGATGAGGGTTTCCAGCCTGTAGGCAGTATTTCTAATGAGGTCTGTCCTGCTCAGAGCTGGGTCTAAATACATTGAAGCCACGAACCTAGCAGCGCGAGGATGAGCCTCTGCTTCGTGACTACATTAAACACTAAATTGAGCGTGGAAAGGAAAAACAGGCATTTGTGTACTGGACACAGCCTCTGGAGGAGGTACTCAGCTGACAGACCACTGCCAGCTACACGGCAGCCTGGGTTAATTACCAGTTGTACAGGCAAGTGGCTGTTGCTGGTGACGCCGGGGCCGATGCTGAGCTCCCGCTCCCAACGGTTCCCCTTTGTCTGTACACAAACTCTGCTAAGGAGGAAGCACTGCCAGTCAGGAGCACTGAGAAGAGGTATTCTGAAATTCTAGGTCATGCTTAAGCCAAAGTCTTTCTTAGTTTTAAGGAGGGCCCCAAGCTCTTCAAATGTGACTCTTGCTGCTGCTGAGACTACCTATCCCCAAAGGGTTACACTACCTTCAGTGTATTTTTAACTTAGATAGAGGAGAAAAATGTTCCTTGGCAGCAATTTTCCCAAATTTATCCCTTGTGCTACACGTCCAGGGCCGTTGCCGGTTCCAGTTTAAGTCTCCACAGGTCCTGGGGAATCCAACCCCATTGTCCGACTGTGGTGCTGGAAGCCATGGGATGCTGAGACGTGAAAGGTAACCTGTCCTGCAAATGGGGGAAGGCAGTTCGGAATAAGCTGCAATTGAGGGCAGCGATGCCTGCTCGGACTCCTGCCCCCGACAGGCACGGCCCCGGCTCCACCGGCAGCACCCGCGCTCTGTGGGACAACACATCTCGGTGTCATTTTTATGAGATCGTAAAATACTTGCATTCGGTGTGTTATGATATTTTGCAACTACATTTTTATGAACCTAAAACAGCAGCTCGCAGTTACAACTTGAGATAAATTGCTACCATATTTGCCGATCACTTTAATATGCACTGTCAAAGCCGCTGCTGCTAAATACAAGTAAATTATATTTTACTCTCCTCTAAGGTTAGTTGGGAGGCCGAAGCCCATCATTTCGTCTAGTCTTTGCAAAGCACGTCCACCGAGTCGGAAAATGGGAGCTTATTCGACGCAAGGCTGGGGAGGGAAGCGATATTCTGCAATTGATGTCAGCATGCCTCCAGGTGCTCTGCCTGCTAGAGGGATTTTTTGCCAGGAAACAGTGAGCACCCAGGGCTTTAGGGAACAGACTGCCTTCTCAAGGACCTAAAAAGACATGTCCTTTCCACAAAACCCAGTAGCTCCAATTCTCCACTGGCTCATCACCAACTTCGGCAGACACCTGCTTTGCCTTCTTGGAGGACCGACCAGATGATCCCACAACTTACTGTAGACACCTTCCCCCTGGAGCTATTTCTATGCTTGCAAAGGGCTTTTTGGCTTGCCCCAAGCAGGGTGCAAAGGTGACTTTCTATAAGACACTGAGGAACAGCCAGAATTCTTCTGCCTTGGTTTTCTCCTGCCTTCCCATCCTTCACAATGAGGGGTATTCAGAGCCATCCCTGGGGAGATGGGTGTCTTTGAAGGGGAGCGACAAGTGTGTCTCCACACAGGACGTGGCCATGATTGGCATTTCCAAAGGTGGAGGAGTGTGCTGTGACTGCTCCCAGTGGCGTCTGGCAGAGCCGGTGACAAGCTGCTCGTCGTGTCACTCAGAGATGAGAGGCTGCGATGTCAAAAGGGACTCTCTGAACACCGACGCCACAACACAAAAGCAGCAGTTCAAAGCCCCTCAGCTTCCCTCCTAGGGAGACAGCCTGGCTGGCTGACACTAATTTATTGTCAGATATATTTCTTTTTTTTTTTTGAAATTACTGTCAAAGGGGTTTGTGTTTGTATGCCTTTGGCTGGATTGATATAGGCATTACATCTTACCTGGGCAGTAATGAGGGATACAAAAAACCAAACAAAACCAAACAAACAAAAAAAACCAAACAAAAAAGGCAGCTTGTAACAGAAAGTTTGGACCTTATGACTTATTTACTCTCCTGGCAACGGGCCAGATTAATTCAGGGTGTAATTTCACGGGCTTCTAAATGTCATCAAGCAGAGACATTGACAGCATAAAACACTGACAGGTATCAGTGGAGGGGTGATCCTAGGTCAGCCCTAACCTTCAACACCTCGCAAGGCTCTTCCCAGCACACTGCTCTACTTCAGCCCTGTCTGCCGAGCGATTTTTTGTTGTCTTTGACGTTTTGCTCAGAATGACGGCACTGCAGGAACTTTGATGCTCACGCATTTACGTACAGGAGCAGGATGAGCTGAAAGACCAGTAAGGAATTACAGTGGTGGTCTTCAGGTGTCCCCCTGAAATGGGGCTTGCCATGGGGGTTGGTGATCTCAATCCACTTTTCTACTGAACCACTATTTACGTTGCACTTTTGGCACCATCTCTGAGGATCTCAGAGGAAAGTCAAGTAGCATCTAAACTGCTGGTCTCAACTGCATTTCCAAAGTTAGACCTGCAAAAATCAGGCAATAGACGCATCGCTGGGGTGAAAAACTCCTACTGCATTTGACAAGCAGCTGGCCCACCCCAAGCTTTGGTGACTCCTCTGCTGCCAGCCGAAAGGAGACGAACAGTTGTTTGACTAGACTGTCTCTGCCTGTAATTTCTAAAGGGTTAATGGAGCTTCTTGGCTGAAAATCCAGTGTGATGTTACTGTTTATCCGTACTAAGGGTTTGTGTTTACACATAGTAAGGATCCTGGTAATATGTTTCCAGCTGCTGACCACCCTCCATAGCCAGTTATTAAAAATCAACTCCGCATAAACATGACATTTCTTTTGCACAGCTCATCCATTTTTCCCTCACGCTCACGTTAAGAGGTCACCGAGCACTGTTTGTCACCTTCTTGTCCGTTCCTATGGGAATGACTCCCCTACCATCAGCAGATGGTTGTGTCCTGAGGCTGTGGCCAGGCGGTAAAGAGGGTGACAGCACAGAAGGTGGTAGACTCAAAAGAATTCTTTGTGTACGTACATTTTTTTCCATTTTGCCTAGAAAGACATTTTCTCCCCTGTACTGATCACTGATCTCCAATTCGGTGATGGGTTTCAACAGCTGAGCTGCTGCCTCCTAAACTTTGCCATAAGTCCACTGGGTGAGTGCAAAATGGAGGAAGATTAATTAAAGTGATCTGAATGGTTAGTCTTTCCATTGGAAATGATTGTCTGTGGAGCAGTGTAGCAACATATCATTCATCTGGAAAGGTCAGTTATGAAGAAATTGATTTCACAGAAATTCAGTTTGATTACATCTCTGTAAAGTGTGACATTAAAATCCCAGCTGTTTGTATCTCTGATCTGAGATCAATGGAAAATGTGAGCTTGGATTTGCTTCTCATATTCTGTTTCTTCAAAGAAAAAGACAAAGGAAAAGAAGAAAGTATTTCCAATGGCATCAACTACCCAGAGTAAATTGTTACTCGACTCGGCTAGACGGTCGGTTTCTATTAAAAGGATACTGTCAAAAACCTTAGGTCCAACATTTATAATCAAGCTGAAGGGATTTCCTGATGACTGTAAGGAAAATGTTTTGCACCGAGATCCTCCCCTGATGTCCAGCAGCGACAGCTGGCCTGTGACCACCAGGACAAAGCCATTCCTGGAAGTGTTCAAGCCCAGGCTGCACGGGGCTTGGTCTAGTGGATGGTGCCCCTGCCCATGTCAGGGGGATGGATCAAGATGATTATTTTAGAGTCCCTTCCAATCTACACTGTTCTATGATTCTGAGAAGGTCAAGACAGAACCAGGGGGACATGACTAGGGACGAGAGCTGCACTCGTTGGAAAGCTGGGGATGGAAACCTGAGCGGACAACCTGGAGCTGATATCCCCAAGTTTCCGCTGAGCGTTTAATCACGGTTGTTTCACAGGGTGAATGCATTATCTTACTGTTTATTATTCTGCTTTTGCCATGTAACCTGCTTCACTAAAAGCTTTAAATGAAACCACTGCCATTAAAAAGCCATCAAACAGGATTTTACAGTTCTCCCTTTTGCTGCAAGGACCTAACAACTTATAAAAATTTATTTTGTGCTGTGCTCAGTTCCATTAAAAGGCTGCTGGGGTTTATTGTTAGGTTTTATCTCAGCGCTGAGCTACCTAGCTTGTAACAGTCAAGGTTTTGTTTTGTCACCTCAAGGCCTAATCATAGTGGGATTTGCCGACATTAAGAGTCAGCAAATACATCTACAGGCATCAGCTATGTAGAAACGCTTGCAAACCGACACGAGGTACACAAAGAGAAAGCGGAGCGCACGCTCTCTTCTGGTGCAAACGCTGGGAAAGGAGTACTTATCTCACATCAACATCCTAATTTCCAGCACTTTGATCAGAACGCTTTGAATTGCAAATATCGCAAAAATGTGTCATCTATCAGTTTTAATGAAAGGATCTTTGCACACCAAACGCCATGTGCTAAACCAGAGAGGTCTGAAGTCATCTCCCGACTGGCCAAGAGAGGCTTTGAATGCTCCTTCAAAGCGGAGGCTGTTGTCAACGGCAGCCCAGATCACAGGGGTGAGGCGCAGGGGCCGCCACTGCTGCCGGGGTGTGCGGCTGCAGCTCCAGCCCAACTTCTGCCAGCAAAGCACACGCTCAGGCTTTAAAGACATCCACAAAACAAAGCGGAGGTGTCTGCAGCATGAGCAGACAGAGCCCATCTGACTTCAGACCAGCTGGAGGGGAACAGTAAAGCAGAGATGCTTCTGCAGGGGAACAAATGAGGGTGTACATCTCCAGACCCCAAAGGCCTTGTACGCGAGGGGGCTAAGGGGTAAAATGGAAGGCCAAAAATACGTATTTCATACAAGTCTTCATTTTTGTAGGGAGAGAACCAATACCGGGTGTTCAGGTCCAGGGCTACCCGGCCTCCCCGGGTCTGCCGCCAGGGCACATTGCTGCGAAAATCTGCACCGTGATGACTGAAAAGCGGAGACAGTAGCAAAGCACCGAGTTTCTAGACTGGCTGGGTCAGCTTGAAAATGTACCGCTCATTAAATGTACTGCTCACGAAATGTACACACGTGGTTCAAGGACTCATCGCTTGACCTCAGGATGTCACCACACGCAGAGAAGAGATGGCCCTAATTAGTGCGGTGCCAGAGAAACGGCCGGGGCAGACGCAAGGGCAGCCCTGGGTTTGGGCGGGAAAGGCTTGTGGGAGAATGTTTCTGAAGCAGGACCACACGCAGGCCCTCTCCCTTCTAGTCTTCCTAAACATTCACCACCGATCACTGCAGGAGATGATCCAGTCTGACCCAGGACGGCAGAATCATCTCTCGTGGATCATCACCGCAGCTAGCAATGGTGCTCTTAGACACAAAAACTCATCCACAGCAAGAGCGGAATTCTGTCTTCAGTCTTGTTTGTCAAAACATGGTACTCAGCAAGTTTTTGTGTATTCTTCTAAATGCACACTTGGCCAGGATGATATACAACCCTGATACCGTGGAAACCTTACTCAGATGTTTACTTGATGTAGGAATTATGCAAACAGAAAGGTCTGAAGTCATCTTCTCCTGCATATTCATCTGTCACCGAGGTATCCCCAGGCCCCCACGGCCACGGCCTAACACGGGGCTCTGCAGTGATGCTCCATTTGCTGTGAATGAGGAACATCCACACTGCAGCAGTGGGAGCCGTTCACCCTCCCCAGGAAATAAAACCAGGCTCGCGTATCGAGTTCTGCCGGTTGGTTTTTGGATTGTTTTCTTTCTATGAAGGTGTGTTAATTAAAAAGATTAAAGCCACATGCTAAAACATCAGCTGACAGGTATAGCTCCCATCCCCCCTGCTGCTTTGACACGATCGTGAAATGTTAGCACCACACATCAGTCCTAGAAGACCGTAAAAATTATCATCTCGGAGCTATTAATACAGCACAGTGGTTGGGGGGGGCTCTTTAAAGAGCATATAGCATTAAACCCCTTGCTAGATATTAAGGGGATTTCTTAACCTCTAAAATGATAGTTATGCGCAAAAGGGGGGAGGAGGGAAGGGGCTTAATTAAAAATCCATACTTAGCTGGCACAACAGCGTACTTAAGGGCTCTAGAAGAAGCCATTTAAACAGGTAAAATACTGCCCCAAATGCAGAGATGTCTCTTGGATAAAGAGGCCCTTTGTATCTTTGATGTCCTGGAAGTGCCATTCTCTTTAATTATCTCTTTCCTAACAGCCATAAAGGATATTTTAAATGCACGAGGGACACTCGAGGCACAGGGCCACGGCACAGGGGTCCAGAGCAGGGAAACGTTCCTGGAACGGACCTTGACAAGGGCAGTGGCCACGCAAGAGTCAAAAGAGCCTGTAGAGACTCTGGAAGGGATGAATTTCTAAAGGGCTTTTGGACACCACCAGTGAGACCACAGATAAGGATCCTCTTTTCCTATAAGGTGTGCAAAAGGATGCTCTGTGTGAAAAGGCAACTCCCATCCCGACTATCTTGTGGTGTGAAGGTATATACGGTGTAGAAAAGCCCATCCCATATAGCTGTGGCTCTTCTGGGGCAGTGCAGAGTCTGCTGGCAGCGGAGCAACATCAGATGGGGAAAAGTGCTCAGTTTGGTCCGGTTTAGAAGTTAACTTTTCTGAAGTGTAGTCCCCGGCTGTTATAACACACTCCTTCTCCCCTGCCTCAGCAAAACAGGCACAAGAAACAAACCTACCAAAGCCCGATTTAAGCGTTTAGTTAAAGGTTTGTGCAAGTGCAATTTCCTTGTTATTGCAGCAGGCAAGGCGTGCACTAATCAGAGTTCCCAGCACAGACCGGAGCTAGAATCCCTCGCCTGCACCAGGAGCCGTGCCAGCACGGCACTCTTAGGTGAGAAAGGTATTTCACGCTCTTTGCTGACATAACAGCACCAGCAATCTAGGCCAGGCGTATCTATAAGGTTTAGCGGTAGTTGAATATGCTCATACACAAGAAAACACTGCAACACCACTACTTACCTGACTTGCACAGTCCCAGCATATGACAGCATAAGCTGCAAGGTCAAATATAGCTTCTCAGCCAAACTTGGATACAGCAGTTTATATCGGGAGAAGGTTTCATGCCTCCTACTCTGCTAGAGGCGCTAGCGTACGTATGACCCAGCTTACAAAGGAATTCCACTCGTTCGTTTGTTCTTTGGAAGCGGGTATAGCCAGCCCATAAATTACGCATAGCTTCTAAAAGAGTTTGGTCTGAACGAAGAGGGAACACATTCAAATGGAAGCTGATGACTCCACCAGCTTCAAAAAATGGGACTAATTACAAGAAACAATAAACAACACAGTTCGCACGAGACTGCCCGGGCCAGTGCAGGATGGGAGCCCCCAAATCCAGAAGCAATCTCCCAGACAGAGACTGCCTTCCTCCCACTCAGATACTGGGCAAAGCTGGTAAACTTCAGTGTTGAGATTTCTTCTAGTCCAAAGAAAATCAGGTCAAGGCCTCATTTGCATGGCAATTATTCATGTTGATAGATGTTAACGCTGCTTGTCTCTACAACCCTGGGCCCCTGAGGCCGGACAACAGCTGTACTGAGGAAGAAGCTGGCATCTAGTCTGAGCTCTACCAGCACAACATCAAGAGGTCTTTAGTAGTCCAGAAAAGAAGACATAGGTACAACTGGCAGTAAGAGAGCAGGATGTACTCGCACCGGTTTCCAAATGCACATCAGTGCAGGAAAGAGGAGGGTTAGGGCGGGTTCTCCACCACCCTCTGCCACCAGCCATTTATGTGCGTGCAGACAAATCTGACCAGAAGACATCCACTGTGCCTCGTGTGAGTGTGTTTTGAAGGGTTTCTGCTGATAACGTTGAACATGGTCCCATAAACAGAGAAACACTTCATGGGAAGCACCTGATTTTAGAAGCAAAAGGTAAGAGCAGGAATTAGGCTTCTGGGGCACAGGGGGAGTCATGCATCCCGGATCCCATTCCTGCCCTTTTTATTACCCTTCAGAAGGATCCTGAGCAGGTGTCTTAACCTCCATATCCTATAAATTGGGGTACTGACGACGAGGTCATAGCCCGGCGGTGCCCGGAGACCGCGAAGGTGAAAGGCTTGGGAGCTAGGGAGAGGTTTTCTCATTACCTCCACCTGAACAACATATCATAAAGCAGTCATTTACACCCATTCTTCAGAGACTACTCTGGCATCGCTTGCGAGTCATTGCCCTCGCCCTTCCCGCACAGATCCCACTGACGGCTACCGGCGGGCACCTTCGCGAGGCGCTCTCACGCGTCGCCGAAGCTGAGAGCTTTGCGATGCGTCGCCTGGCCACGGAAATGATACGAGCGGCAGCGGGTGAGATGCTGCCAGACAAAATACTGCATATGTCAAAGTATTAGAAATCCCAGGAGAAAAAAGTCCTCGTGGTTTAACAGAGAAGGTCAGACAGAAGTTATGTTTGTGTTTTTCAGCATGATTGGATTATAAATATAGTCATCAGAGGCTCAGTACGCGGGGAGCTCTAGATTGCGTTGGGACGTGTCACTTCTGACACGGGCAGGTGACGCCTTTGTAAACCTGGCCCTGTTCTCACCAGCTGTGACAGGAGAGCAGTGGGAGCAGGTGGAGGATATAAGACAGGAGCTTGCAGGGGAGGCAAGGGGCACAAAGCAATTACGAAGCTATATATCTTTGGCTCTACGGCGTGTTTTACTCCAGCAGCTCAACAAACTTAGAATCTATCGTTAAGCTGCACCCATGCCAAAAAAGGGGGAAGAGCTGCCCGCTCAAGCAGTTTTGTGAGGTCACGACGCAGCCAATAAGTCTCTGATGTGCACAGGATGCATCTGCTCCCTGCGGCCCACAAACCTGTTTTGTCTGTTCAACAACTCTGGAAAAGATTTTCAAAAATATTTAGAGGATTTACGGCCACCAGCTCCTTCGAAACGAGCTCTCTGCCCGCAGATGCGGGGCAGGTTGTTGCGTTCTGCCGAAGGTGTCGGCACATTGTGGAGTTTGTGCCGATCGGTCAACGGGATTTACGCTCCTAAAGCTCTCGGGTACATATAAATCTTCTGCAGGGTAAGCCCTGATCTTCTAGTGAGATCCATGTTTAGGAGTCAGAGTCTAAGACAGTAGAACTTTCCATCGTGTGGATGGACTTCCATTAGCTCAAAATTGGTGTTGAGAAGCAGATCCATTTAATAGGAACCGTTACAGAACAGCCTGAATTGCTATCAAGCTTGTAATTAGGATATAGTGTTTAAGGGCCTTCTAAGGAATATCTGACTTATTAATAGCAAATGTAGTAATAGCCATATCACGAGTGATCTGTTTTCTGCTTTCAGTTTAGCACCAGTCACCACTCACCTCTTTCCTAGGAAGAATGCTGCAGTTCTAACAGAAGGATGATTTACCAAAAGAGGTGGAGAGATTAGATGGGGGGATAGGCATTGGATGTACAGAGATGAAACAGGTTATTAACTTAACAGGTGACTTCTGGAAGACAGAGGTGGCTGGATACTCTCCCTCTGCCTCTCCCACATCCCCCAGTTGCAGGGACGCACAAAGCTCAGAAATGGAGACCCAAGCGGCCGGTCCCTGCGGTCAGCACACACAGCAGTCTCCAGCCACCCGGCTGCGTGACAGTGCAGCTATGAACCGGACAGTAAACGGCTCTGTCCCCTACCCATCTTACCCTCGTCAGCTGCAGAGCGGCGAGGGCTGAAGCGTGTTGCCGTGTCCTAGAGGAGATCCGGTACAAAGATATCCTTGCCGAAAAGAAACGTACATTTTCTCCTATTACTCCCTGCTGGCACTTGTTCCCGTGTGCTGACTAACAATTAGAAAGCAGAAGCTTGAGGAGAAGTCAGAAAAAAGAAAACTGACAGTATCCTCAGTATGGGAAGAAGTTTCTCGCACTCACACAAAACTTAAAGTTTAATCACTTGCTCGTTATCGAACGGGGATACGCATCCTTAATTCACTCTATCGCTCCTAGTGAGAAATGAATTTAATTCCTCTCCTGTTGTCATGTTAAGAATATTCTATAAAAAGGTGACCAATTTATATTTAAACAGTAATATAGATGATTTCAGAGTAGCCCAAAATCTCGATTCACAGTAAATCCTACTTGCAAACCAGCGACCGAATCTCAAGCCAGCAGCTCAGAGACTCAAGGAGACCAAACACCCAGAGACACGTTGATTGCACACGGAGGTATCAGTAAAACCGGCGAAGCCACCACAGAGCCAGAGAGCACAATCAGGTGCTGAACGCCCTCCTGACTTCCACTAATATTGGGGAATTATATTGCTACAAGGCGAGAATTCCCAATTGTCGGCAACTTGAAAAGCGCTTAAGGTGACGATATTGTTCTGCTGGGTGGGCTGTGCCTGAAGGTAATCTTTCAAAAGCAGCTGCTTTAAGTGTTAGTTAAATGCTACCCAGGGATTCGTTGGACAGAGGTGTCATGTTTAATCTTATGCATGTATCCAGAAAACTGGTACCATATGTGCAGGTTGGCTGGCAACACCGAACCTCTGACACAATCAGTATTTCCAGTAACTGACGCATCTCCCTGGTCAAATCCACTTCAGGCTCCCAACCTCTTCTTTCCAAGCTACTGTTCAAACGTTTCTTCTCTGGAGAACACACTGCAGGTACCTCCGTACCACAGTTTGGCTTTTATTTGTACGTGCACTTCCCCCAAATATACGTTTACGTGGAGCAGGGAGGTGGTGGCGGTGAAGGTTTAAGTACGTGCCGTTTATACGGGGCGTTCATCCGACGCTTTTCGGCAGATGCTCTCAGAGCGCTTTGCAACCTGCTCTGCCGTGGCGGTCACGGGAAGGTTAATTGCGGGTGAGAGAGGGAAAATCACTGCCCCGAGCGTGTTGAGGACAGCCAGAGTCAGCCTGGCTATCCCAACGCTCTGCATACGGCAGCGCCAGTTCCTCCAAAAGCCTGAGCATTTGCAACTCCGTGACCGCTCGGACACACGCCGTGCTCAGAAATGTGAGGTGGAATTTGTTAGCTTACGTCCTGCCTCGAACAGCTTTCCCCAGGATAGCGTTCTGCCGTTTGCAGAAGGACTTTGGTGGCATTTTAAAAATTTTTAATACAGCAGTTACACGTATTTCTAAAACTCACTCTAATACCCGGACTTGGGAAAACAGTCCCTTTCTAACTGGTCACACGTCAGCCTGCTCCCTTCACTTCTGGAAAGGGGTCTGGGACGAGCAGTGACGGGACGGCCCAGGAAACACAAATACACAGACTCATAAAGGCTAGAGAAGACCTCCGAGACCGAGTCCAACCTGTGACCAATTCCCACCTTGTCAACCAGACCACGGCATCGAGTGCCACCTCCGGTCGTTCCTTGGACACTGCCGGGTATGGGGACTCCACCATCTCCCCAGGCAGCACAGTGCAGCGCTTAACAACCCTTTCAGTGAAGAAATTCTTCCCGATGTCCGACCCGAACCTCCCGTGGCACAGCTTACGGCCATTTCCCGTCTCGTCGTGAAAATCGTCCCCGCATCTTCCCTTTGTGACAATAAGAAAGGTCACTTTTCTTCTGACATACTCATTAAAAATTAGGTTTAGCAACTCTTTGAGAACCTGTTCTGGTGCAGTACCGACCGATCTATTTACCAGTAAAGCCTCTCGTCAAGGAGATCAGCACGGCCTGAATAAGCCTAGCCAAAAATAGCAGGCATGCTAATGGCAGTGCATTGACAGAGCCCTATGTGAGAAGATAGCATAAAATCCTTTTTTTTTTCCAGCTGAGACTGCTTCTCATTTAGGCGAGTAGCAAAATTTACAGCTTAAAAGTACACTTTATAAGGCTATTCTCCTTGGCCCCGCATTTGTTTCACTCGGAGCACGGGGCATTCATTTCGTGGCAGGGAAGCATCCGGGCAGAAGAAGAGGCGCCGGTATGCAAGACGTGTGCTTGGATGGGATTCACCTCTGGACAAGTCACCCGATAAACCCGGTCCCTAAGTTAGCCTGAGAGACAGATTTAACACTCCCAAATGAAATGTTAACGCAGAAACAATCCCCTATAACATCCGCATCGTAAATAATTTACTTTCCTTCCAAGCACCGAGGAAGATTAATGGACAGTTTTTTGAAAAAAAATCAAGTTAAAACATTTGCAGGCTCCAGTGTCATTGCAATAACAGGCAGCACGTGTAAACACTGCAAGGACCGTATCCATTTAGGAGCGGCTGGGAGACCACACAGCGCACGACAGGCAGCGATGAGCAGAGCCGCCCTTTCTATTAAGGGGCCACTTTGAGCTTCCATTTGGAGCCGGGAGAGGCGGGGGACTCACTGGCCGGGTTCAAGGCACCCGTTATTTGTTATTATGAACTTTCCAAAATGAAGAGATTAAAATAAGTCCAAAGTGTTTCTCTGACAAATGTTAAACGTCACCCACAAGATTTACAGCACTTCTGTTCCCCCTCCAAAAGCTTTTAGTTCAGTGGCAGAGGTTACCGAGGGCTTGTCCACTGGCTGCCGGCTTTATAGTTTTTAGCACTGGTCAGAGAGCAATTCAAAGTTTCAATAATGAGTAATAGCACTTTCAGCTCACCATCATCATTTGTCCTACATCCATTACCGTCCTAAGAGACCAATCTCGCTGATGTAAATGGCGCTGGCAGCCGGTGTGTCAGCGTTTCACACCTCCGCAGCTGCCGGGCCTCGCTGGCAGCGGCTCCGCTCCCCAGGCGGGGGAAGAGCGGGGACAGAGCCCGGGTGATGTCCTCACTGACACGGCTGTTCTGGGAAGCTTGGAAGAGATGGCTTTCCTTTAAATACGGTGCTCTGCAAAGCGTTCTGGGAGGGTTCCTGCTCTACCTTTGAGATCACTGTGCTATGGTGCAGCGGGAGGGGTTGCTCTCTCCTTCTGTGTGTTGCTGCGATGCCTCAAAATAGCTTCGTCTCCTCTTTCCCTCCTTTCTGCCCCATCTCACCCGTCCTTCTCCCCTCCTTTCAGGGAACAGAAAGGACCAGACCAGCGGGAGCCCGTTCACGAGGAGCGTGCGTAAGAAACCGGGCATCCATGCTCAGGTCTGCTCCCAGGGCTGGACAGAGCTGGTAGGATTGAGACGTGGGAGGAGGGCTCCTGACACGCAAAGCTGACACCCATCACGCTCAGATTCAGCCCCTGCAAAGCCACTGAGCCAGATGTGTCCTACGGCCTTCGATGGGGCTCCTCCCTACCTATTCCACCTAAGTCCGCACACACCGCGCACTGTAACCCACTTCACCGATCACAGCCCTCAAGTCGCATCCAGAGGATAACATTACTAATTCTACGACAAAAAAAAAATCTTACTTTTCGTTTCCAGTTCACATTTTAAGGTGATCGTAGAGTTCAAGATAGCATCCGACAACTCACGCCGCAAAAACACGTCAGGCCACATGCACCGGCGGTGCTCCGGCTGCCTGCAGTGCGCCTGCCAAAGGGACATCAGCGAAAGAAAATCGGGGTTAGGGTGGGTACAGAAGGTGCTTCGGGGTGCGACGGGAGACGGCAGACTTCCCTAGGCGCGGCTGATCTCTGCAGCTACCCCACTAGCTGGAATTTCATGCACCCCTTAGTTAACACATACTCACGTTCACATCACGGATCGCACGGGCTGTCCTCACGTTTGCATCTGTAGCGATGCTTTGAGTATTCTCACATCCCCTTTCTTCCTTTCCCTGCACTCCCTGAGATCGGGCAGATACATACGGCAGAGCAAATAAATAGGACTAGCGATCCACCGCCGCCACCAAACCGATTGTGCCGATCTCTGGGTGCAAATAACCTCAGCTGATGGACCAGCTTTCCAAAAATCATTAGAAAAGTGAACCACCGCTGCATAAATCACCAACCTTCCAGCTACTGCAGGGCTGGCTGGACACTAACAGGTTGGCTCTGTTTCCAAGATGAAGAACTTAATCACCCCACTGCTAGTCTGTGTAATTATAACAGTTATGAATCTTACTCTTTACCAAGCTCTTTCAAATCCAGACCCTGGATTTGATTCACTCACCTCATCAGCACACAGCCCTGACAGACACTGTGGGAGGTGAATTTTTTTAACCGAGCAATAAATCAGGTGTTTGCCTTAAGTACAACTCAAAAGCTTGACTCTCCTAAGTGTGGGTGAAGACCCTCCGCCCAACACCGCCGACCCCGGAGTCCGGGGCCGAGGCAAAAACGGCGCTTCTAAGTTAGCACGAATTTGAGACCGGGTTGTTCCCGAACGGAACACCCAAGCATCCCTTTTAGCTTTCCTCTCCAACTAAGAGAATCATGAAAAGCTGAGGTGCTCAGATGCCCACAGGACCCCAGGAACCAGCTAAAAATGCATATTTTAGTTCGAGTTGGACCTTAGCGAGCAGGGACAGAGAAAACTTCTGACTACGGAACAAAGATATCCTTGCACAAGGTACATCGTATCCCATCTGTTCTTTCAGATTCTGAGTTAATGTGCTTACAAGTCTGTTAGTTTTCGCTCCTGTGAGTGATCTGGGATCACTCAGCTCTTTGAAGGCCAGCTAACAGCAAGTGAACAGGACTCCCTGGCTAGAAAGGACCGTACGAGCGAGTTTGTAGTATTTTACAACAGCAGAGCGAGACCCAACGGATTATCCCGTTCGGCGACGCAGCCGCCCGCGAGGGCCGGGTCAGCCCTTGCTGTCGAGCGTTTTCCTGCGAGAAGCAGTGGAAGCCGTGCTTGTTCCCCACCTTCGCCTCAGTTTCCCGGGGCGGTAATCACACAAACCAGGTAATCACACATCACCTTTGCTTTTCCCAAGGTCTTTGCTGAAGTGTTTCTAAATGTGGCAGTGAGATTTTCCGTAGCTGGAATTTATTTCTAGTTTGGGAAGCGTGTCTCGTCGTACAGCCTGCGATTTAACAGTTCTCACGAGAGGATAATTGCAGTGGAAGAAGGCAAGTGAAGTCAAGAGCCTGGACTAGGATGCCGCAGTGCCCTGCCAAGCGCAGGTTACAAAAATACTAAACTAAAAACCCACATTACAAAATGGCAGAAAAACCAGCCTACAAAAGTACCAAAAAAAAAAAAACAAAAAAAACCCCACCAAGTTCCAAAATACCAGAATAACCTAGTTTCAAAATAATAGAAAACCAGGTTTAAAAAGATCAGAAAACCAGGTTTCAAAATCCCAGAATACCGGGTTTTGAAATACCAAAATAATCTAGTTTCAAAATAGCAGAAAACAAAGTTCCAAAATACCAAAGTACCCTAGTTTCAATATACCAAGTTCCAAAATACCAAAGTATCCTAGTTTCAAAACAGTAGAGTACCAGGTCCCAAACTACCAAAGTAATCCACTTTTACAATACCAGAAAACCAAGTTTCAAAACAGCAAAACAACCTCATTTCAAAATACCAGAATACCAAGTTCCAAAATACCAAAATAATTCCATTTCAAAATACCAGAATATTAAGTTCCAAAATATCAAAATGTGCCATTTCAAAACATCAAATTCCACAATACCGATTTTCAGATAACTTACGTGGGCAGGATTCCCAAACCCAAAAAAACCGCATTATCGTCAAAATGGGATCTGTGCTACCAAAATGGATATTTTCTGTTCTGAAAAGCTTTCCCCCAGTGACCATCAGTACTTGCATTTGTTTCGATCGTTTAGCCAGATGTAATAAGAATTTTACTTTAAAAGCAAACACTCGTAGTAGTTTTGTGCTTTATTCGTGGCTGTGAGAACCGACATTTGGGCAGGAGAGCCGCGGTCTGGAACAAAGGATGGAGTAAATCCGCTCCCTGGATGGACAGGGAAAGCCCGAGTAGCAGGCAAAGGGAGTATTTATAAACTGTATCAATATTTCACTGAAATTCAAGGTCAACCGGTGATGGGGGTGCTCGGGTTCAGTCTGGGCCTGTCAGGAATAGCCATAAACAACCCAGCTAAACTCCTGAGCCCTTAAGGGGCGTGTCAAACGCTTCAACAGAAGCACAATTCGGTAGCAATTACGGAGGAAAAATTACCGGTACTCGCTTACGATCCGTGGGGAATTTCCTCGGTCGTTACAAACCTAGGACGTAGGGAATTTTGGAGGCAGAATCCCAATTTTGGCCACGGGCACCCGGACGAGAAGGCCGGCCCTTTTCCACGGAAAGGAAAGCCCAGCACCCAGGCATTTCAGGGGCGGACAATGGCCCG